>RYFJ01001763.1:0-446075 GCA_003991445.1 Oryza meyeriana var. granulata | reverse complement strand
ACCACAAGCACCACCGCTTCACTCCAAAACCGACCGAGCTCTACAACCGCCAGACAACCGTCGCAGCTTCTTTTCCGACCGCTGATCCTGCGTCTTCTTCCTCTTCTCCATCGGCATCACGCATCCCAGTTCCGAGGTACCTTTCTGCCCCTATGTTTTCTCTATCTTGCCAGCCGGATGAACAATCGTCACTTCTTACCTGTCCCTTCTCGTTTCTTGTTTACCGTAGCACCTAGGAACCCAGTTCTATTCAACCCCCCGATTACCCGGATTTCTCTACCACGCCCAATGGTAGGCGAACCCACAATTCATAGCGCCCGAGCACCTCACTTATTCCTGCCCAAGAAACCTCGCCATGTTGCATGATTGGACCAATAGCTTCAGCATCTGCGCTGAGCAAGCTTCCTGGATGGAGACTGATATTAGAGTTATCGTCGTTGAAGAAAACCCTCTGAAGAATTCAAACATCGCCACTGCCAGCAACCTTCTCTCCATATGGAAAAGAACGACCCCTGCTGCATCGCTTCATATTTCTGTCAGAGCCTCAACGCCTCAGTTCGGTTCACGGCCGATGACCCCTACCCTGTGATGGACTATGCTCACCTGCCTCGACACAACGATACATCAACCCTCAGGCTGCCAATCAAAAACCTGCCTCAGGCGCTTCAAGGAAGAACACGGCCTTTCCAGTATATATCAATCCACAACAAGGGAACTGACCATCGACGATCAGCAACATGTCGCCTTAATGTGCTGGAACGTTTTTTTTGTGCAACCCTCGGCCCAACGACCAACAGCCAATGTCTGCAGAGTGCTTGCGTTTGCAAACAATCCCCTGGCAGCACCCCTCCTTGGCGCCACTATCAGCTCTTCAATCAAGGCCATTCAAAGCTATCGCGCCGCCAGCCCATCGCCATATTGTCCTTTGGTGGTCTGCAACATGCTCTAATGTCTTACACCTCCAAGCCTTTTCTGAGACCTCTTTTCTCGACCAATCCTCCTAGCCGATCACAGAAGACGAGGATCCACCTACCGCCGAACGTATCTCCATGTTCGAAGCTGCATCGCTATCGGTGCAAGATAACACCTTCGGACTTAGCAATGTTCAAGGTGTTTTATTACAGCCTCACCAAGGCAGCCACACTTTGGGACATACAATACGCATCAGCATTCGAAATGCCTTCCAACTTCGATCCACTCGACGCTCGAAAATGATAAGTCGTAAGGCCATATTCTACGGCCCGTTACCCCCTGTCTGCTGCCCGACTTTGGGGGCCTTCTTCCCTCTGCGCGATTCGCAACCATCAAGAGAGAATAGTTCAACCACCCAATCGGTCAGCTCCCGTACTTTGGTCTTGGTCAACTTCCGATCGGCCTAATTCTTCATCGATAAACGTCAAGCCCGTGGGCACGTCAACCAATGCCCTAGAGTATGATCGGGATACGACCCTTGAACAGAATCTCTCCCTCCCCTCCGCCGGGCGCCACCACCGAGGTGATACGTATGTACAGCCAACACAAACTATTGCCATGGTGGTCAGAATGGAGGAAACAATTATTAGCTTAGCGGGCCATCCACTACTATTCTCGCCTCAACCTAACTACAGCGAATCCGATGAAGCAGAACACCCATAAGCCTAATACCCCACTCGATCAGCTCTCATTCTAAATTTTGCAGGCTGTCAACGTCGAGCCCCCGACGACAAGCACTAGCGGTTGGCCGATCCTGTATCAACCCCCATCGGCCACTCCGAACTTAGGGCGCGATGCTCCCTCTCCATGGGCTCTCCTCCAGGCGCCCCGGCCGACAGCACAGAAGCGGAAAAGCTGGTGCATCGGCCCTTCTCTCAAGAAACAGAAAACCACGCTGATGTCGGTGGTCACAACGCCACTACTCCCCAAACAACATCGGCCCCTTCATCTCCACAGGTACGTGCTAAGTCTCGACATTATTATCTGTTTTCCCATCTCATCAGTTTCATTTTCAGCTCGATTCATCGGCCCATGAATCTCAACCTTCTGCTGACATCCCTCCAAGCACCGAGCCGATGACTTCTCCAGCTGCCCCAATCTCAGCACCAAGTCCTCAAGCCGTCGATGAGACTGATCCTACCACACCGCCTAACATCGGCCGTCCTGAAGAACAACCTACTCATCACCTCTTGAAGCCGATGCCACCCAAGCTGCCGATACCTTGCCTCAGGTAACCCCTACATCCATACTTCACTTTTTAACTCTTCGCTGATCCTTTCACCGATGTCATTTGCAGTCCCTAGCCGATCTGTCTCCTTGACATCGCAAGTACTTAGAGGCAGAAGAAGCAACAGCTACCAGCGCGGGCAAGCCAAACCATCCTTCCCAGCCGATGTGCGCGAGTACTTAATGAATATCATCAGTCGGCTGGAAAACCCTATCGATGCACTAGTGGAAGATTGCGGGCCGATCTGGGAAAAACTTGCAAATATTGAACACCATTTGCCCGAAGAACTCATCGATGCCCTGACTCCCACAGTATATCTAGAATCTCACAGATTCAGACTTATCAAGCTCAAACAGCGCATAACCGATCGTGCTGACCACCAGAAGATGACCCAAGATATCCAAGCCGATCGGCTGTCAGCCCAAACAGAGAAGAAAAAGCTTGATGACATGGCAGCTGCCCCTCAAGAGCTCCAATCCAAGTTGGACCAGTTGAAGAAAAAGGAAGCCGATCTGCTGGTAGAACTTGAAAAAGTTCGCAAGGATCTTGAAGCAATAGAATCCCAGCTCATCAGCCTGCCACAAGCTATACAAGATCAAGAGGCCAAGGTCTCAGCAACGGTGCGTCAAGTCGTTCATCGACGCACAAATTTGAAGACCATCCCGGGCTCCGATGAAGACGACATTCGCGCTATCAATGAGATTGACCAAATCCGCCTTCGCGCGATCAAAACAATTCAGAACTTTTTGTAAAACTTTGATGCTAACAACTGATGATTTCTAGACGCGCCGATTAACTTTTACTGTAATATACTCTAATCGGCTCTGTTGTCTGTTTCTTTCAATTGCCCCTTAGTATTTTTTGTCCATTTAATCTAAAGGCGATATCAATTGATATCAGCTATCTTTAGGCGATGCAAAACACATCGGCTTTCTGAACTATTTTAGAAATCGGCTGTACTTAACCGATTTAAGAGTTGATCCAAACGCTAGGATAGTATTTCTTGAGATATTTCCCGTTAAGTGCTTTAGCAAACTCTGTCCCGTCAAGATCCTCTAGTATATAGGCATTACCAGGCACACAACGATTAATCCGATAGGGCCCTTCCCAATTAGGCGACCACTTTCCGAATCTACCATCTCGGGACCCGATCGGCAAAATCAACTTCCAGACAAGATCTCCTTCAGCAAAAGACTTATTCATCACCTTTTTGTTGTAATGCCGAGCTGCTTTAGCCTTGTTTTCCTTGATCCTCTCCAATGCCCTTAACCGATTCTGAGCCAAATCTTCAAGTTCATCTGTCATCAAGTTATAATAATCATCGGCTGTCAATTGATTCTGCAAAGAAATTCTCCTAGAGCCGATGTTAGTCTCCCAAGGCAAAACTGCTTCATGTCCGTATACTAATTGGTAAGGTGGCACTCGGGTAGATCCATGACACGCCATCCGATATGCCCATAGTGAATCGGCTAATGTAGTATGCCATCTTCGCGGCTGCTCATCAATCTTCCGCTTAATCAACTTGATCAAACTCTTATTAGAAGCTTCCGCCTGCCCATTAGCCTGAGCATAATAAGGCGATGAATTTTATAACTTGATTCCTATACTGGCAGCAAACAGTTGAAACTTGTCAGACACGAAAATAGATCCCTGATCAGTAGTTATCGTCTGAGGAATTCCAAATCGATAAATTATGTGCTCCTTTACAAACTCGATCGCTTCTTTGGACATAACTTTCTTCAGAGGAATCGCTTCTACCCACTTAGTAAAATAATCTGTCGCCGCCAATATGAATTTATGTCCCTTACTCGATGGAGGATAAACCTGGCCGATCATGTCAATTCCTCATCCTCTGAACGGCCACAGTTTGATAATAGGATTCATAGCCGATGCTGGTGCTCGCTGTATATTCCCAAACTTTTGGCAACCTTGACATCCTTTATAATACCTGAAGCAATCCTCCAGCATCGTCGGCCAAAAATATCCTACTCTTCTCAGCAACCACTTCATCTTATGAGCCGATTGATGAGTCCCACAAACGCCTTCATGCACCTCGCACATTACCACTTTGGCTTCTTCCAAATTTAGGCATCTTAGTAGAACTCCTTCAAAAGTCCGATAATATAAGTCCCCATCAAGCAATACATATTTAGTAGCTTTATACCGAAGCTTCCTAGAAACCGATTGTGATGGATTTTGTAGATAACCAATTATTTCCTCTCCAATCATCGGCTTTATCCTGAATATCATTATCGGCTATTTCAACCTCAACTTGTTTATTCAGCCGATAACCAGAAGCAATTTGTGCAAGATCATTGACTTCTAAATTCTGTTCTCTAGGGATATGATCCACTGATACCATCTTGAAATCCTTCAACAAATCTGTACATTCCTCATAATATGATCTCAAAACATCATCCCTGGACTCATATTCCCCAGACAACTGCTTGATCACCAACAAAGAATCACCAACAATCTCTATGATATCGGCTCCGATTTCCTTTAAAAGTTAAAGTCCTTTCAACACTGCCTCGTACTCTGCTTGATTATTGGTCCGATAAGGTTTAATTGTAAAAGCAAACTCGAAACTTGCCCCCCGAGGCGATACAATGACCAGTCCGATATCAGATCCATGTTTGCAAACCGATCCATCAAAAAATAAAGTCCATGGGACCGGCTCCACATAATTCTGATAATCCCCTCTGTGCTGCACAATGAAATCGGCCACGGCTTGTCCCTTGATCTCTTTAGCCGATTCATATCTCAAGTCAAACTCGGTCAAGGCAAAGACCCACTTACCAACTCGCCCTTTTAAAACCGGAGCTGACAACATGTATTTTACCACATCGGCCTTGCAAACGACTGTGCACTCAGCCGATAGGATATAATGCCTCAACTTCATGCATGAGAAATACAGACAAAGGCATAATTTCTCCACCGCAGGATATCTGGTTTCAGCATCTAAAAGTCTTCTCTTTAGATAGAACACGACTCGTCCTTGCCCTCAAATTCTTGAATCAAAACAGACCCGATGGATTTCTCATCGGCCGATAAATATAACTTGAATGGTATTCCCTTTTGCGGTGGAATCAAAACAGGTGGGGAACTTAAATAATTCTTAATTCCATCGAATGCCCTCTGCTGATCTGCCCCCCACACGAACTCTTGATCGGCTTTCAACTTCAATAACGGAGTAAAAGATTCGATCCTTCCTGACAAATTTGATATAAATCTCCTTACAAAATTAATCTTGCCGATCAATGACTGTAACTCTGTCTTGTCGCTTGGTGGCTCCGTGGTCTTGATGGCTCTGATGCTCCGTTGACTAACTTCAATTCCTCGCTCATGAACCATAAAACCCAAGAACTGCCCAGCCGATACACCAAAAGCGCATTTATTGGGATTCATCCTTAGTCCGTATTTCTTGGCTCTTTCCAGCACTTTTTGCAAATCGGCTATATGGCTTTCTTCACTCTTAGACTTAACCACCACATCATCGATGTAAATTTCCACTAACAAGCCGATGAGATCATGAAATATATAATTCATCGCCCTCTGATAAGTCGCACCGGCACTTTTTAATCCAAACGTCATTACTACCCACTCATATAAGCCGATAGCTCCAGGACATCGAAACGCAGTCTTATGTATATCTTCCTCTGCCATAAAAATTTGATTGTATCCTGCATTGCCGTCCATGAAACTAATAATCTTGTGGCCTGATGCTGCGTCCACCAACAGATCTGCTATCAGCATCGGGTACTCATCCTTGGGGGTAGCTTTGTTCAAATCCCGGAAGTCGATGCAAATCCTCAACTTCCCGTTTTTCTTCTCAACCGGGACGATATTAGAAACCCACTCAGCATACCGGCACGGCCTTATAAACTTGGCATCATATAACCTTGTAATCTCCGCTTTGATCGGCTCATATAACTCCAGTTTGAACCTCCTTGGAGCCTGTTTAAACGGCTGATATCCTGGTTTAATGGGCAGCCGATGTTCAACAATTGATCGGCTTAATCCTGGCATCTCATGATACTCCCAAGCAAAACAATCCCGATACTCCCTCAACAGTGTTATCAATTCTTCTCGAAGTTCAGGGCATAAATTTTTGCTTATGTACGTCGGCCTTGGCTTATCTCCTGGTCCTATGTTGATCTCCTCTAAATCATCGGCCGACGTAAATCCTTGCCCTAATTTCCCCTTGAAATCTTCAATGAATCCCATCAGAGTAACAATTCGGAGCCGACTTGCTAAATCGGCTGTATCCCTTGGCTGGTGACCTTGAGATAATCTCCTTCCCACATTTTTCTGGACAAGCAATCAACACCATCAGCTTCCCAGACTGGCAAATCGGTCATCGCAATGTTGGTTGACCGATCTGCTAGGACTACCTCAACCTGATCTCCTTGCCATTGTATCAGACATTGATGCATCGTCGAGGGTACACAACAGTTAGCGTGAATCCAATCCTGGCCAAGGAGCAAACTATATGACCCCTTTCCATCGATGACAAAAAACGTAGTTGGTATTGTCTTGTTCCCTACCGTTAACTCCACGTTTAATACGCCTTTTGCCTCCGATAAATTCCCACTGAAGTCTTTTAGCACCATATTTGTCTTGATCAAGTCTTCGGTGGTTTTTCCCAATTTTCAAAATGTAGCATATGGCATTAAATTAACAGCTGCTCCCCCATCAACCAGCATCTTTGTCATCGGCTTCCCATTCACATAGCCCTTGATATATAATGGCTTCAAATGCCGATGCTCTGATTCCTCAGGTTTATCAAATATGGCTTGATCGGGTTGCAAGGTCAGCTGAGCGAAAACCTCTTCACTGCCCTCCTCGTCCGATGAAAACGCTTTATATTCCCGGGGCAAAAAGAAAACCATGTTTATTGAAGCCGATGCATCAACTTCATCGTCTTTCCTTTTCACTCGCCAAACTTGCTTAGTCCTCTTGCGACGATGATCGGCTTCCTCCTGATCCTGCCGTTGCTCTTCCTGTTGCTCTCGGTGTCGTAGCCATTGTGCCCTTCTCTTCTGATTCTTTGTGAAAATTCTGCTAGGACACCATTGAGGATTCTGGACTTGTTTTTCATGCACTTCCTCATTTTCTTCAAAGGACTCTTCATGGATCGGCCCTAATCGGCTATAAACCGATGCTCTTTTCTTAAGCGGCCGATCCTGCGAAAACCTTTCCTGCTGATCATGCCAATATCCCATATTACTACAATCAGGGTAATCTTCAACCGATGGCAACCTCATCCCTTGATCCCAACAGAGTCGGAAAAACGGGCAATTCCAATGCAGATTATATCTTTCTGGCTCAACCCACTGTTCCTCATACTTTGAATACTTTTCTATCATATCCGATGAGGTAATCCTTGATTTATACCCTCGATGTCTTCCTTCATCGACTTGAGTCCTTGTCGACGATCCTGTATAGACTATGTTTACAGGGAACAGATGCCCATCGATCTTCATCGGCTTCTTGTCTTCAAACTTGATTCTTCCCTGCTCGATAGCCGATTGAATTTGTTGCCGAAAAACTTTGCACTCGTTGGTATGATGTGATATTGTATTGTGCCACTTGCAATATTTTTTCTTCTTCAGTTCTTCGGCTGATGGAATTACGTGGTTTGGCGGAAGTTGTATCTGCTTCTCCTGCAGTAACAGATCAAAGATTTTATCGGCTTTATTGATATCAAAGTCATACCGCTCCTCTTTGCCGATGTCTTTCACCCACGGGCACGATACGGATTTCTTGTTTCTAGCCCATTCCGCCAATCCAACCTCAGCATCGGATCCCTCATCATCTGAGTCCGATGAATAAACTTGCACCTGAGCGACTCGTCTCTGGAACTTTTCCTTTTTCGCCTCTTGAAATCGGCTTTCGTGAGCCGATACCTTCTGTACCAGGTGCGCCAAGCTCTCGAATTCCTGCGATGAGAACCTCTCTCTAATTGGGGCCAACAGACCCTGAAAAGCTAAGTTGGCTAAGTGCCCATCGCTCAGAGTTAAGCTATAACACCGATTTCTGACATCTCGGAACCGCTGTACGTACTCCGGGACTGTTTCATCTGGTCTCTGCCTAACCAATGTTAAATCTGTCAGTCTCATCTCATGGATTCCAGCAAAGAAATATTTGTGAAACTGTTTTTCTAGATCGGCCCATCCCCGAACTGAATTTGGTGGCAACGAAGAGAACCATGTAAAAGCCGATCCAGACAACGACAAAGGAAAAAACCTAACTCTCAGAGCCTCTTCAGCCGATGCCTCTCCACATTGTGCCAAGAATCGGCTAACGTGCTCTACTGTAGATGTGCTGTCTTGCCCTGAGAACTTAGAGAAATCCGGGACCCGGTATCGGTGTGGTAATGGGACTCCATCAAACCACTCGGCATATGGATGCCGATACATAAATGTCTGCTCTTTTGGCTTTATCCCGAACTGCTCCCTCATTATCTCTGCAACCCTTGTTGATAAATCTTCTTCCCTCGGGTTGTCCTGTTGATACTGTATCGGGGGAGTTGGTTGCCGATTCTGCCTAGGGTATTCTCTCTGATGATTTCTTGAATCGGCAATACCACCTGGGTAATTCTGTTGATATCCCCCATAATAAGTAGACCGATGGTATCCAGCAGGAATATCCTGTTGCCCCCCAGCCTGGTTCTGTGTAAACAAGTTTTCTGGTATGTCTCTACTGATGTTGTAAGCAACTTGGTTTGGCTCAATCTTGGGTGGGAGGTAAACAGGACCCCGACTAGGTTCTTGAACAATTGATCCATCCACCGTCTTCTTAATAAGATTATGCAGCGTGTTCACCAATATTCCCGACTGATTGATGAGCGCGTGATGAACCACTTCAATTCACCATCTCCTGTAAAGGTTTCACCGGTGGACTCTCAGGCGGTGTACGGCTCGATTCTCCTACCAGAACTGGTTTTGGAAATTGAGTTTTCTAAATCGGCCCTTGTCGCGTCATACCGAAAGACTCCAAGCAAAGCTTCTGAAAGTTGGCCATATTCTACTCGACTTGCTGTTTTTGCTCTTCGGTTAGATCTTCCATGGTGACTGGAATCATGTTGTCTTGCTTGATCTCTTTTCCAGTCATGTTGAAACTTTAGATTGAGACTGTTGAAATTTTGTGTCCCACTAGGCGTGCCAAAAACGTGTTGACGCCGAAAACCGCCGGGAACGAGCCGACGATCTGGTTCGGCGTCTGAGGACACGCAAAGGCCTGGGAGATCTGCTTAACTCCAGTGCAGGTCCTAAATCTTCGAGGTTCGTAGTCGTGCCAGTCAATTTGACCCTGCAATTGACAAGGAGAGAAACTATTAGATCAATAAGCCAATCGGCTGGAAGCCGATCTGGACTCGTCTCATTGGCCGATGGCCAATATGAGCTGTAGCACTTATACACCGATTAGAAACCGATGATGGCATGAATCAATAATAAATAATAATAAAATAACACTAGCCGATTTGTAAAAGCATGTTCGAACATCGGCCATAGACCGATGGTAGAGCAAATAAACAGGATAAACAAATCAGCTGATTGCAATAAAAACTGCTAGAACTGTATTCAAAGCATTGCCCGCACTTGTGCTCGTGCCCGCACCCGGGTCCGCACTCGTGCCCGTGCCCAGGTCCTTACCCATGCTCGTGCCCGGGTCTTCACAATAAGACGCTTGCGTAAAAACCATCAACCTAGCAGGAAGCGATTTATCGCCGGCAGTTTAGTAGGTCGGACCGAACCGATGCAGCACAAACTGGGGATAAATCGCGCCCGATGGGCCGATAGGATCTACGCACGCGTGATGTGATATACCTGATCGGCCTATGAGATCGAACTAAACCGATGCAGCCGTAGACAGAGCAGATATATCGTGGTAAGCCGTCTACCTTAAACCGACTAGAATATCGGACCAAACCGAGGAAGTCCTAGCCGATGAGGTAGATGGGGTGACGAGACTTACCCTCTCGCTGGAGGTCGAACTTAACCAATGCAGCCTGGCTCGAGAAGCAAGATCCCATCAAAAGGGTGGCGATGCGCCGAATTTTATTGATCTGATTGTTGTAGATATCTTATAAAGCACCCGGGCATACGTATTTATACCCCGAGTTGACATGAGTCCTTATTGGACACGGCATACGATTTCCTAATTTACAAGAGGAAACATTAATAGGACCCGATCTGACACGAGATCAGGTTTTCTAAAGATAAAAACTAACACTGCCTAAATAGTAGACACGGTAAATAACTGCCATATTGTGGTCTTTGCGCCTCCTTCCTGGATTCGGTTCCTTCTGGATCAATTCCTGTTAGTTTTTCTGCAATTTTTCTCTTGACCGAATCTGATACAGGGCCTTACCAAATTTTGGCGTTAACAGGTGTATGGTCCGAAGGGGCTGGACCATCTTCGGTGCCATGCGACTAGGGCCCGCAGCGTCACCGGCGGTCTTCTTCCTCTTCTTCCCCGTGATGTCCCCACCGTCATCGCCCTGGGGCTGGACGGGGTTCTCGTGCGGGGAAACCTCCTAGCGAGCCGCATGCACACGCGGTTCACCCTTCCCCCCTTCAAAAATTTAATGATCTCCCCATAATCCTTTGGAGTCATGTCCCCGACAAGGCGCTTCACCAGCTTCTCTGCTTCGCCCAAGGACACAACTGCAAACCATGCAAAGTCACCTGAATCAGAACAGGTCAAATTGAATTGGGTAGGCGAGCGAAGAAGTGAAAGAAGTTGATGGGGAACCAACCGAGGCGGTCGTCGGGAACGGTGATGGTGGGGAGATCGCAGATTTGGTTGTCACGGTCGACGGTGATGTTCCAAGACCACACCAACGGGTTGACGCCCATCATCAAGTACTCCTCGATGAGGTCCTGAACGCTGAGATAGCTCACGATGGCTCGCAGGAGCTGGCGGCGGCCTCCAGTGTACCGGTTAAGGAGACCTTTGGGTGGGCGTCGAAGCTGGGCATGCTCAACGATGACCAGAGGGCCTTGAACTCGTGGGAGTTAGCTACGTAGGATATTTTGTGATAAAACCACTGCCTCATCCATGACTTCTCCCACTTCAGCATCGAGGTGGGAACGGGCCATAGGTCAGCCTAGTCGGGCCACGTGATGAAGTTCACGCTGCCAAATATACTCTTCTTCGCCCCCGCCGGCGTCACTACCGTCTTGTTGTAGAGGGCGGCCTAGTGAACGACGACGAAGAGGTCGGCCGTTGGCTTGAACTCCTGAGTCCTGGCCATCCATTCAAAGACAGCAACACGAACGAAAGCGCTCGGGCTAAGCTGCGGCAACTCCGGCTTGAATAGGGCGAGCACCTCCGGGAGTAGGTCGCAGCAAGGGAACCGAAACCCGGCATCGAAGTAGGTGGTGAAGACTATCGTCTCGTCATCGCACGGCAAGGGGACAATGTCTTCGCTGGGCCCCCGAGCAAGCCCCTTCGAAAGGGTCCCCCTGCGGCAGAGTTCGTCGATGCCGACTTGGCGGATGAGCGATGGGCCGAGGAAGACGGTGTTATCATCGTCGATCGACCCCGGATCTACGCTGCCAGCCTTCGCCGTAGCAGGTTTTCGAGGAGCCATGGGCGCTAGGTTGGGCGAAGAGGATTATGACCAAAGGCGTAGAGAATCGAAACGCTAAGGACGGCAAGCGCAAGTGAACAGTTGAGACCGTTTTTCCTAGAAAAAGGACAAGAATGACGCCGGGACGGGCCGGCCGTGTCTATATATAGACGAGGCCGCCTAGCGTCGGCCAATCATGGCATGCCACGTGGCGCCTCGGGAGGTGAACCACCACGAGCACTAAGCGGCTAATGGCGAGACGACACGCAGCACGGTGAGAGAAGGCCATGCGGCGCCTCGGAAGGCGAACCATTGCGTCGCCTCATCGCCCGACACATGGCACCATGCACAGCAAGTCGCCTCGTCACCGCCGCGCCCGATGCGTGGCACCACAAGGGGAGAACCGCCGCGAGGCTGCGTCAACCGACACATGGTGACGAGTGTCATGGCCCGCGGAAATTGCCCTCCTCGCCCGCATGGTCGAAGAGTCCCAGCGAAGCGCGGCGAACCCGAACAAAAGGTCTTGAGCTATACTCGGCCGAAGTAGGGACGGCGAGTGGCCTACATGGCGTAAGACTGTATCCACGAGCTCGGCCGAGTTGCAGCTCACCCTTGCACGTGAGGGGCTTGTTGGAGATAGGCCGCAGCCCCTTCGGACCGTCCTCTTTTCGGAAGGCTCAAGACCGAAGCCGCCAGCCGAAGCCCCTTTGGCGGCCCAAGACCAAAGACATGGGGGCGAAGGGCCCAGCCCAAGGGTGAAGGGCATGGTGTGTCTAGCGAAGACAAAGGACTTCAGGACGAAGTGCTTGAGCAGCTGGCGAAAGGCCTAGGAGGGCCGAAGAGACAACCTGGCAAGTGAAGCCCCATTGCGCCTGTCTCGACTAAGGAACAGGACGGCCAAAAAGGCTGAAAAGCCCATCAAGGGCCCAACACACGTAGCGGCCCAGTGGCCCATGTGACGGCCCGGCAACCTGTCAGGAACCTACAGATAGAAAAAGAAGGAAATACCCCTATAGTTGTCCCCATCAAAGAGCTATGATATAATACCACATGTAAATGAAACCCTAGAGCCTGTAACTATAACCCTAGACCTATAAATAGGTACACATGCCACTGTAATGGCAAAGTTTTTGAGATTAATACAAAAGATTTACCACTCCTGTCCATTCTCAGATTCCACTATTGTTCTTCGACAACAAGTTGGGTGGATGGTGTTGATGAGAGATGACTCTTAGGAAGGTGTGTTTAGTTGGGTGGATGGGGTTGGATGAGAGATGACCGTTAGGATTTTTATAGTGTTTGGTTTGCGGGCAAGGGATGGATGGGATGCTCACCCTAAAAATATTATCCAAAGATGCTAAATGAGTGAATTAGGGAAAATTGGCTGAATTGAGCTCATCCACCTTTGGTAACATTGATCGATGGTCACTAATTAGTTGTAATTAGCATGTTTTCTTATTAATTAGTAATTAAACTACGTCCTTGTGATGTTAACTGTAATGCTGTAAGCGCTTCCATGGAACAGATCCTATGTGTTTTGATTTCATTTAATAGTAAATAAATTACTAGATGTCTAAGTAGTAGTAAATGAATTACTACAAACGTGCTAACATCGTACACTATTATCATGAGTGTTTTGGATTGGTAATTGGTTAGTTAAAGTGGCGTGTTTGATATATGGTAAAACCACCCAAAATTCTAGTAGGAAATCATTTACCACAGCAAAACACCTAGATTGGGCGGTCACGTATATTACAAGTACAAAGTAAAATTTGAACTTCAACCACAGGGGAGAAAGGTATGTAGAAGGTTCCAATCAGTATAATTAAATGAATTACTCCACATGAACACACATAAAGGTCCGGTACTGCATGCCACGCTCGAGAACCACTGGAATAATCCATTTACTATTTTCGAAAAGGTATCTTTTTTGTATGCTTTGGGTGATCGTCAGCAGTAATCAATTTACTATCGCAGATCAGGGATCCTTTTTGTGTGCTTCGGGTGATCGTCTGTAGTAATCCATTTACTATCGCCAATCAAGGATCCTTTTTGTGCGCTTGGATTGATCGTCGCATGTGAGACGCGTGGTTTAGCTAAAGCGCATGCTTTAGCGTGTCCGTGTATATATACACACACATACATACACGGATGCGCTAAAGCACGCGCAACACGCGGTTTAGCTACAACACTTGTCTTCGATCCCGGATTTTTCGTTTTTCTCGTTCTCGTGCACCCTCCCAGGCTCCCTCCGTTTTTTCCCTGGGCGCTCCCACTCCCTTTTCTCGTTTCTCCTATACCGGTAAAAAAATTATTATCGGTTACTCTATCACTTTCCGTTAGCTCGATAACCTACAAGTAAATAAATTATTATCTATTATTCCATCACTTCCTGTTAACTCGATAGCCTACAGTAAATAAATTATTATCTGTTATTGCATCATTTTTTTGCTACAGATATTAGGGAGGAATTGATAGTAATTTCTTTCCAAATGTAAACAATAATTTTGTTACATGTGTGTATTTGTTACAAATGAAGTGCAAACTATAGAATAAATTATTTACACATTGTTACAATTAACCACGACATCGTGTTAAATCAGTATACATCTAACCAGCTCGACTAAAAAAATACAAACGGGTATTTTATACGATCTACCACACAAAACTAAAAAAAGTACTCACCGATAAACACAACAAACAAGGCTATGAATAAAACATTTACATCATTGCCACCACTTTTGCACAATACACATGATTTTTCTCTGATGACAAGGACCACAAGTAGTGCTGACTACTCATCGGTGCTGGTCCTCTGCATCACCACCTGGGCAGCCTACTAATCTAGCCGTCGACAATGTGGGCAACCTGCCATGCAGTCTCAACGAGCTTTGACGACCCTCTCTCCCCTTGCTCCCATCGCCATGCCCACCTGGATCAAAGGCGCCACGGCCCTAGGAGCCTAACGCCGAAGTAGTTGCGCTAGTGCCTATGTCACCAGAGAGAGTCACCGGATCCAGGCCCCTCTACCGCCGAGGAAGCCTGCCTCACAGGAGCCCCCATCGAAGAGGCAGTCCCGGGTGGCAGCAGAGGTCCACCACGGCGATGGTGGTGGCGATGGCTGCTCCTACTCATGGTGGCCACCGATGACACCAGATTTGCATCATCCTGCTCGGAGTGGTGCATGCTGATTCTCCTACTTGTGTCAGTGGCTGCTCCTGCTCATGGTGTCCACCAGCTGGCACGCCCGTAGATCTACACTACAATCGTCCCTCTTCTAGCTGCCTCACTAATCCAGCATCGACGACCTCGCCATCGACGTCTCACCACCCTGTTTTTCGCTCAATGCAGATCTGGATAAATCAGAGGGATTAGAGGAATGCATGGATAGCTGTTACTGGAGACGATGCGGCCATCATCGCCGGGAGGCCACCGCTGTCGAGAGAAATCCCTAACACCGCCGCTTCCTCCGCTTGGGAGCCGCCGCCTCCTGCATCTCCAAATCCAAAAATTTTGGAAAAAATGAATGGGTGGTTGGTTACAATACGGTGACCTCGTGTGTGTGTGTGTGTGTATATATATATATATATGTATGCATAGTATGATGTCTAGTAAAAAATTACTCCAGTAGTAAAGGTGTGTTTGGCGATGATTTTTCTCGCAATAAAGATTTTACTACCGCTACTACTTAATGAAAAGGTACAAGAAGAGGTATTCGAAGATGATTGCCCTCGTATTAAAAATTTTACTATGACTACTACATGAAGAAAAGATGCGGGAGGGAGGGGGAGGGGGCTGGAGACGAGTGAGGCGCGTGTTTTAGCTAAACCAGACATTGGGTGAGGTGATATATATATATATATATATATATATATATATATATATATATATATATATATATATATATATATATATATATATATATCACAATTAATATACACTATAGAATTAATTTCACCAACAGCTAAATATTTAATAGAGTTATATTAAAATAGACAACAATTAAGAGAAGTAAAGAATCATATGTTTTTAGACTTTGAAGAACAAAAATACATATAACATAAAATTAAATTAAAACTAGCCACGTAAATACGTGACTACCTTGCTGGTTGTTTATAAAACAAGCCCTAATGCTACCCTGCTGAATTAATTAGTTTAAGTAAGAGTATCATTGCAAGGTCTCAAACAGACATGTTCAAATGGGCCGTGCCCTGTCGGGCCGGCCCGGCACGGTTGGCCGTGGGCCGTGCCGGCACAACCCGAGTAGCCATGCCGTGCCTAGGCCGGCGGTGCAGCATGACGGGCCGGCACGGCCTGCCCGGAGGGCGGCTGCGGAGGCCGTGCCGCCGTGGTAGGCATCAGCGGCCGGGAGGAGGCGGGCGCGGGAGGCGGCGGAGGCCAGGGAGGCGCACAGGCGGGGAGGCAGCGGCGGAAGGCGCCGGCGGAGGCCGAGGCAGGCATCGACAGCCGGGAGGAGGTGGGCGCGGGAGGCGGCCGAGGCTGGGGAGGCCCGTAGCCGGGAAGGCGGTGGCGGAGGGCGGCGGCGGAGGCCGCGGCAGGCGTCGGCGGCAGGGAGAAGGCGGGTGTTGGCGAAACGGGACTGGGGGCCCACATACCCCTGGGACGCGTGGATCTTTGGCCACGTCAGCTCCTCCAGGGCCCACATTCTGCACCAGTGACGGCCGGCTACGGCCGTTTTCCCGCTAAGTACCTGGGCGCGAGCACTGCCTTAGCCCAGATGCGCACTCCGCGGGTGAGTCACGACGACGGCTCGCAGCCTCCTCCTCGGGCCCCGCGTCCCGGGGACCTCCCCGTGCCCGGGCCTCGCCCCCCGGTCCCGGGAGCCACCTCCTCGGGCCCCGCGTCCCGGGGACCTTCCCGTGCCCGGGCCTCGCCCCCCGGTCCCGGGAGCCGCCTCCTCGGTCCCGGGGCATGTCCCCAGGAACATTACTGGGACTTCCCGGGACCGGGCCTCGCCCCCCGGTCCCAGGACCCACAGCTTCAGCCCCGGGTCGCGTCCCCGGGGCACATTAATGAGACCTTCCCGGGCCCGGGCCTCGCCCCCCGGTCCCGGGAGCCGCCTCCTCGGTCCCGGGGCATGTCCCCGGGAACATGACTGGGACTTTCCGGTCCCGGGCCTCGCCCCCCGGTCTCGGGACCCACAGCTTCAGCCCCGGGTCGAGTCCCCGGGGCACATTATTGGGGGACATCCCCGGGCCCGGGTCTCGCTCCCCGGTCCCGGGTTCCACCTCCTCGGCCCCGGATTGCGTTCTCGGGGCACATTGCTGGGACTTCCCGGCCTCGGGTCTCACCCCTTGGTCCTGAGGCCCATAGCTTCGGTCCCCGAGGGGCTCGACACCTTGTGCGCGTGGAGGGCTCGATGAGCTATCTGCCCCGGGAACGAGCCTGACTCGAGCGGATCAGCTCTCCAACCACCCGGATTAATGACGAGGCGACGGGGCGCGGCGCGCCTGTCACCCGGTCGGGCATGCGTGGGCTATCATGATGACCCCCTGTGAGCCCGCTCCCTGCGCAGTCAGAGAACTTTTGATTGAGAGGGCTTCAGTTTTCCACACTGGCGGCGATGGCGTGCGCTGTCACACCTCCCCGACCAAGCCGCCCGCAGCCGCCAAGCGACGTGACGACAAGACGTCCCGAGCCGACTCCGGCGTGGCTCAGCAGGCAGCCGCGTGTGTGCGACAAGATATCCCGAACCAACTCCGGCGTGGCTCAGCAGGCGGCCGCATCCGTGCGACAAGACATACCATACCGAGAAAAGCTTTCTCCTCACATGTGAGCTAGGCGCTGTGGACTCCCCTTGGACTATGAAAGGAGGATCCATGCCTGCAAGGAGGGGGACTCGGGTTCGATCGGCTTCTGCATTGAGCTCAGCTTCTAGAGAGACTTAGTTCCCAAAGCCAGGGCTAGCTCCTGAGCACCCTGAGTTCATCTTGTAACAGCAAACCACATTCATCTCCCACATAGCAAACACACACAGGAGTAGGGTATTACGCCTCCGCGCGGCCCGAACCTGTATACTTTTTCTGCCTCCCTTGTGTGCCATCTCAGCCCGGGCCCCCGGCGCCCAAGCATATCATCTCCCAGACGCCGTTGCCGTCCTGTGAACAACTCCCCTGGCCGAACCTCAAAGGGGGGGGGTCCCCAGACTCCCCGCGGTTGGAGTTCCCTCCTCCGACAGCGGGCGCGGGAGGGGGCGGAGGCTGGGGAGGCGCGCAGGCGGGGAGGCGGCAGCGGCCGGGAGTAGCGGTGGCATCGGTTAAGTGCCCACTACAGTGTCCCAACAGTGTGCCACAGTACACTACAATCTTTAGGGAGGGCAACCGTTGCACATCTGCCTGTTGCTACAGTACACTACAGTGTACATACAGACGACCGTTTGCTGCAGTGTTCGGCCGCGTTGGCCCAGTAGAAAATTGACAAGTGTCCCAATGGTCTGAAATAACGGCTAGATTTTGAATCTAGCCGTTGGAGGACAAAGAAATCCGAAAAAATGTGAAATTTTTTCCTATAAACTGGGGAGCCACCAGCCACATTTTTGCTCATCCAAACCTCCCAATCTCTCTTCTTGTGCTCTATTCTCCTCTCTTTTGCTCTCTTGTGCTCTAAATTTTTTATTTAAAATTCAAAAATTTTTCACATTCTCATAGCTGATAGCTGTAGCCTCCGGTGCTCCTGCAAGGTAAAAAAATCCTAAATTTTCTTCTTTCTTCGTACTATTTTTTGTTTTACTAATTTTCTCTATTTATATTGCAGGATGGATCCGAACTACCCGACGTTCCAACTAAGCGACTTCGACCCGAGCTATCTACCGATGTCACAAGGAGATGACTCCGGGTCGGCTCCTACACTGCAAGAATATCCTAAGGAAGTACATGCAGCTTCGGAAGGATCCGGAACTGCGAGCGGGAGCCTATCAATGGCAACCAGCTCGAAAAGATCAAGAACTTCCTCCGCCTGGCAATATTTTGATGAGATCAAGGAAGCCGGCGCGGATGGAAGGGAGGTAACGTACGCGAAATGTAAAATTTGTAAGACTAAACTCTCTAGAAAATCTTCTGGTAGAACAGGGCATTTGAGGCGGCATGCTGAGGCGTGTTCAAAGAAGCAAGGTTACCAGCTACGACAGCAGCAACTGGTACTGAATCCTGACGGTATGGTACGTTCATGGGAGTATGACCCTCAGGTAGCACGAGATTCTCTTACCCGTTTAATTGCTAGACAGGATCTACCCCTAAACTTTGGTGAGTCTCCTGCATTTGAGACTTACATTAAAACTGCTCATAATCCTAGGTTTCAAGCTGTAAGTAGACAAACCATAACCCAGGACTTGGTGAATGTTTACAACTAAGGCCGGGACAGTATTAAACAATTATTTGCTACATGCACATTTTCTATTAGTATCACATCTGATATTTGGAATGGTAGGGCTCAGGAAGACTATATTAGTGTAGTTGCTCATTATGTTGATGATGATTGGGAACTACAAAAAAGAGTAATAGCTTTAAAATTAATTGATGTTTCACATACTGCAGAAAATATTGCTGAACGAATTTCAAGAGTTTGTGAGGATTTTGGCATCACAAATAAAATATTTGCAGTAACTCTAGATAATGCAGCTGTAAATTCCAGAGCAATGGAAATTCTGCAGCCTTTATTCAGTGTTTATACTGAATCATTTCTTTTACATCAACGTTGTGCTTGTCATGTTATTAATCTTATAGTTAAATCCGATTTTAAAAGAGTAAGTGTATATCTCGATTCTATCCGTGAAGCCATAACATAGCTGAATGATTCTAATCCTCGACTTGCGACCTTCAAGCGATTCTGCATCGCTTCGGACAAGCGTTCACGCAAGTTCCAAACGGATGCGGACCATCGGTGAAACTCGACTTATTTAATGTTGAGAGATGTCTTGCCTTACATGGATATACTAACTGTTTTCTTGCAGTCCAAGAATGTTGTTACCAGTAACGGGCAACCGCTACTGACAGAACAGTCTTGGCATGTTGTAGAAAGGTTTTATTACTTTCTTAAAATATTTTATGATACAACTGTTACTTTGTCTGGTGTTTACTATCCAACTGCTAATTTAATTTTGCATAAAATTTTTGAGATTGCCACTTTATTAAAAGAATATGAAGATGACCAACTACTAGGACTTGCAGTATTTCACATGAAACAAAAATATCTTAAATACTGGAGGGACATTCCATACTTGTATGCTTTTACACTTATTCTTGATCCTATGGGTAAAATACGGGGGTTTCTAAATATTTTGAATCTTATTGGGGATGCAATGAATATTGATTACACTAACTACTATTCCGATTCTAAGACAAAATTGTATGAAGTATTTTGAAAGTATGAAACTAAGTTTCAGGGAGTTCGTGTGCAAAGAGCCCCACCCGTCCCTGTCCCAGGTAAGAAGAAATTGCAGTGGGGCCAAATTTGGGGTGGTTCATCTTCTTCTTCGAGCACCGATGGTGGAAGTTCGGCCGCCGCAAGTCCTGCACACGCTTCGCTTGAAGCCCTTGAGCTGTCCACCTACTTGGACAGCGACTCCATCCACCAGGAAGATCTCAACGTTCTTCAATGGTGGAACGATCACAAGACCCAATATCCCGTGCTCTCAAAGCTAGCACGGGATGTGTTCACGGTGCCTGTATCTACGGTATCATCCGAATCGGCCTTCAGTCTTTGCGGAAGAATTATTGAGGAGAGAAGAAATCTCCGCAGTGAGGTGGTAGAAATGTTACTTGCGGTTAAAAACTGGGAGCTAGCCAAGGAACGTGCCTAACACACCACGGAGAACCAAGATTTAGCTGAGCACTTTGAAAATCTTTACCTACAAAATGAGGAACTAGAGTAATATTTTTTATTATTAAGTGTTGACCTTTAGCTGAACTCTTTTTTCTTGGTCATGGTTTTCTCAAAATTGAGTTTTTACATGACAGAGTTTTTAATGAGGCAGCTGTGTAATATCAAAATCAATAAAGGTCATTGCGCAATGTTCCTCTATATTTATACAGAAATTAAATTACATAACTATATATGTGCTTCTATTTTGCTTGTTTAAAAAAATGAAAATTTCCTCCTCTAATATCATCAAAAAATACCCTTATATTTTTTTACTCATCTCAAATAATTTTTTTTTATATTTTTTCATTTTTTTACAACTCCTCTAATTTTTTTCAAAATTTTTAAGTCTCTTTTGTTTTTTTTAGGTCTGGCGGCGTCGGCTGCACACAGGCCAGCGGCCGAGAGGAGGCGGGGACGGGAGGCAGCGGATGCCGGGGAGGCGTGCAGGAGGGGAGGCGGCAGCAGAGGGCGGCGGCGGAGGCCGTGGTAGGCGTCGGCGCCCGGGAGGAGGCAGGCGTGGGAGACGGCAGAGGCCGGGGAGGCGCCCAGGCGGGGAGACGGCGGCGGAGGGCAGCGGCGGAGGCCGCAGCAGGCATCGGCGGCCGGGAGGAGGCGGACGCGGGACGCGGCGGAGGCCGGGGAGGCGCGCAGGCAGGGAGGCAGCGGTAGAGGTCGCGGCAGGCGTCGGCGGCCGGGAAGAGGCGGGCGCGGGAGGCGGTGGAGGACCAGTGGCGTCTCGGGTAAGTGCTCGCTACAGTGGATTGGGCCGACCCAGGCACGGTGAGCCGCCGATGGGCCGTGCCGACATAGCACGGCCCACGATCTCAGCGTGCCGTGTCTAGGCCAGGGGGAGGCACGCGGGCCGGCACGGCACGGCCCGCTACAGGAACCGTGCCTAAACAGACCGTGCCGTAGCGGGTCATGCCGGACCGTACCTCGGCCCGTGCCGGCTCGGTCTGCCCGTTTGGCCATGTATAGTATCAAAGTAGGGACAAAAGGCTGCTTTATGAAGTTGACCTACTAGATGCTTCCGTTTGTTTATTTGTTACTCCAGAGAAACAAAGACTCCGTGCTTATTTTAACACGCAGATCACGCTCTTCTTTCCATGGGAGCATGAAAGATGGATCAGATATCGTAAGAAAACAAAGACCCATCCACCCATCGAGTCATTTTGTTTTCAGTGCTTTTTTTCAGAGGAAGAGTCTTCATATTGGCAAGTTCAACGATACAGTATCACTCTCTTCCAAAGTAGTGCAATGGACTACTAGATATTGAGTTGAACTCGGTTTAGAATCTCAATTATAGCTTTTTCATATTTTAATAGTTTTAAAATTCGTAATTAATCACTACTGATTTTTTTTTTCAAGTTGGATCAGTTATAGATATTTTGTTTGCATAAAATTCTTCAACTGTAAATATTTTCGAACAACAGTGGGACCAAAAATTTGTCTGCATACTAATTGGGCATGGATTCGTTAGGAGGTTATAAACGTAAATACCGATCTTATATATAGATTTATTCTCCTTGAAAAATTAAAATGATCTACTCGTCATGATGGTCAAAGTAGTGTATTGCTTTTGTGTTGGCACGGATTTGTCATGAGAATTTCTTCGTTAATCACATGCTAATGTGATTCTTGATTAAGCGGATTTAGTCGGCCGTATAGCAATCAAAGAAGTTTGCATGTGGTAAACCATATTCTACCCTATATACCGAAATATGAAACATGTAGATTACGGACAGCGGAGACGTGAAAACAAAAGGACTGCGCATGTCGAGAATACATGCACGCCGAGGTGGCCGAGCGCTCCGATCCTGCGTTGTGTGGGTTCACCATCTTAAGAGCTCGAGAGGCTGAGATAGTCATTCGTTAGATAGGATCGGTAAACATAGCTTGAGATACTGGTGGCATGTAAGGTTATTTGGATGTGCTATAAAGGTAAAATTAGGCCCTAACGTAGATAACTTCCCTGAGTGAAAATTAAAAGCCCACAATACTTTAATGAAATCTAACGATCATAAGATACAAGTTAACCAATCAACGGTTAGATCTTTCTAGTTAACGTAAGAATTTTTAGAAAGTGTTCGATTAGTAGATGTATAGATAGATGCATAAATGTATAGATAGATGGATGGATGTTTACCGAATAATATTCACCGCCCGTTGACCTCACGCAGTTTACCTAGGGATTCATAATAGTGTTTCATAGTAGGATTTATATATCCAGCTAAAAGAATTGGATGCGTCACATGGAACCGGCCTAGAAATCCAATATTGTTCTTGAAGTACTAACGCCGACATGATGGCTACTAGTACAAGGTATGTACAAGGTATATACAATGGGCATTTCAAATGATGTGTAATTGGAGTCGTCGCTCTTAGCCGCCGATCAATGTTTATAAAGGTGAAGTTGTCTTTGGCAAATGCAGGCCGATGGGCCGACAAATTAACATCGACTCGCTACAAAAATGGATCATGAATACTATACGGTAAGCAGATGCTACACATCACGCAGTTTTTCAGGAGTACCATGGTACGTCTCGCTACCTTAATTATGTGCCCTTCTGTAGTCGGACTGGTTGCTATACTGCGTAGAATTATATATGAAAAGTCGTTTCTCCCTAAAGCATGAGCATGCGTGCTCATGTGCTCTCTTTAATTCTCGGTTACCATCTTCAGTATAAATACTGGTAAGATTGATCAGTTAAACTTTTGAAACAATGACCAACTATTTTATATCAAAATAAATTGATAAAATCTAATAGGTTTATATTATTATAACAGTATTTTTCTAGGCAAATCCATGTATACCAATTCTTTTGCTTTTTAACTGAGCATTTAGTGTAAGTTTCAAAAAATTTGATTAAATATCTTGTCCTAAATGTTAAATATATACGATCGAAGGGTGCGTAATTTTTTTAAGGTGTGATGGGTAGAAGCTATACTATAAATTAGAACTTTTTTCATTACATTGAAGACCACATGAGAGTACTTATTCACACAACACGCACAACGTGCAGAACATATATATGGCTAAACAGACGGAGGCTAGGGATTAGGGAAATCCATAAGCCGCTGCAAGCCTACATGTGTGACAGTAAGGTGTAATTGTGGGTATTAGGATTTAAATCATGTATCTTAGCCCTGTTTGGAATGCATTAAATTTGTAATTCCCTCCTTTCTTAAGTAGATGCCATTTTGAATACACTCAGTCAACTCTAAAAATCTTAAGTAGATACTACAATGCATATATATTATATTATTTTATGTATGACTGTAGCAAACCCAATATATATAGGATCATCTTAGTATATATGTAAAAGCCTAATTAAGATTTGACATATAAAAACAACATGTAAAAAAACAAAGAATAAAGATGCTCCCCATATTGGAATGGTGCAACGGATGAGAGCAAGCGATTGCAACCATAACGTTAGTCAACTCTAGCACGTCAAAATATATATGATCGAGTATCTGCCATCATCTTCAATCCTCTATCAGATCTACGAGCCAGTGTCACCAAACAAGTATATAACTCAGAACCCGAAGCCAACACCTTTGATTAGATCATCAGCAAATCAACAGACGGGCTTTCTAAGTCTTTTTATAAAGGGTCTCATCAATGCAGTAGCAATTAATAAAAAGATAAAAAAAGTAAAACTGATAACAATGTTAAATTTATGGACGTCCAACAAGACACAAACCCTAATTTATCTCATAGATCTAAACTCCAAAGATTTTAAAATTAATGGGGCCCACGAAGGATCCTCCGATGGCTCATTCCAGTACTTTCGATATCAACTTCTTTGAATTAAAGTAGTTATATTTAAATTGTATATAAATATAAAGGCAATAATTAATCAAATATATATGTGCATTGAATACTATATCAATGTCCTAAACGATGGGATACTATTTTCCCACAAATGTCACAGAAGAAGGAAAAAAAAAAAAGGAAAATTATGCTGCATGCGAGTTGTGCGATAGGATGGCATGTAGATGCCGCGGGGAATGCCAAACGAAGATCACGGAAACGCTGCAGCAAGTCGACCTCGAGCGAAGCGGGACGTTTCACCTGCAGCACCCATGATCGCAACCACAGATTCGGTCGCTTCATCCATGGCTGGCCGGCAAGTCATTCTTCCAATTCCAATGGCTCCAACAATCAAACCCAATTTTTTTCGGGGAAATTTCCTCACGCTTTAATACAGGTCCCCGAATTAATCTTTTCTGAGAATACGCCACTCTGACTATTATACATGCTGTTAACTTTTTTTTTTTTGCGAGAGAAGGGTGCTATATTAAATTAAAAAGAGTGTTTACAATCTTAAAGGACTAACTTATGAATACATGTGGAACAGTTAACGCCATAAATTTAGGGGGTGTTTGAATTGGCTTATCTGTGTGGCTTATAAACCGCACGTAAAACAAGAAACATCATTAGCACGTGATTAATTAAGTATTAGTTATTATAAACTTGAAAAATGGATATATTTGATATTTTAAAGATATTTTTATATAGAAAATTTTAAAAAAAACACACCGTCGTATGTTTTGAAAAACGTGCTAATGAAAATTAAGATATAAACTTAGAAGCTTCAAGATGACTCAAACACCTCGTTAATCACCTCTTCTTGGCAGAGAAATGGCTACCTGCCATCATTAATATAATGGAGTCTATCAGAAATCAAAATTCAGAGCACTAAGTACGTACACACTCAAGAAGTTAAGCTAAGTACGTGATTCAGTAAGGTCTCGTCGGTGATGAAATATCGTACGTGCAAAACGTGCATGCTTATCTTAGAGGCATGCGCTGGAGAAGATAGTTGGCCCTACAACTAGAGGACATTTCTTTTGCTTGCAAGGATTATCCAAATATTCTTCTGACGTTTTCTTCCGATCCCCTGGCTTAAGTCAATAATCATTTTCCAAAAGTAAGGTAGTGATCATTTGATACATTTTTTCTGTTTGAAAGATAGCAAAGCCAAAGGATATTTGACCACTTGGATTTTCACGAACTACTCTATTTTATTCTTCCTTATTAGGGTTGTTTAGAATGCATGGGAGACATTCCCTGTACGGATTTTCGTGAGCATTATCTTTCTTTTTTTTAATTGTACAGCACACTCACAACGCACGAGCCGAGCATCCTTTATCAACGATAATGGTCATACTACGTCGTGCGATTATTAATGATGTAGATTACGATTTTTCACATCCTTTTGTCAAATCATCTATATAAACTTTAAAGCACATCTCGAAAAAATTGGGTGGTACTATTAGGTTACGCTAGACTATAATAGCAAAAAAACAAAATTTTCTAATATGTAAATCAGGAAACCATGCGAGTAAAAGATTATAGATCGTTACCACTCGACGCACAGAGTAGCGGAAGCAGAGTCGGAGTAGCCCGATCCGATGAAGCGCGCGTCAACGTAGAGAAAGTAATTGATCTACACAACCCGATCGTCACCTCCTTGCGCGAGCGTCTCCTCCTCGCGTGTTCCACGTCGACCAATGTTGTAATGCAACAGCGTCTCTACCGATATCCACATATCCGGAGTTAGAACGCCGGGCGCGGAAGTGCTAGTGCCTGCGCGCGGCTAGGGTTTGGCTTGTGGGGAGAGGTGCGGCTACGGTTTTGTCACGGAGAGTCACTTTCCACCACGCCTCGCCCCTGAATATATAGAGCATCTAACTGGACGGGGCCTCGCAGGCTCATTACGAACTCTATTCGGATCACTATCCGAACTGAGCCATGTTTAGATCTCTATCCAAATACTTTGTTCCAACTCGTTAAGTGTGCGACCCCGTAGGTTCATATGCACTCAGTTGCAAACCGAAAACAACTTTTCAGTCCACGCGTCAATAACGGTCTCTGGCAAGGCATATTGACCCATCATATCGGTTGAACCTGTAGTATATATATATACGAACCCCTTTGTCACACGATATCGATTAAGCTCAAGGCGAGATGTGTGCCATTCTTGCAATAGCTCAATCACTCACTCGACCATGTAATAGATTACTCAACTCGTGATTGACTCCTCAATCACTCGGCATAGCCATGCACTTCAGTAGTCCATTACATCGAGGAGCTCAGAGATATCTCTTCCATTAACTAGGAGGGAAAATCCTATCTTGATTATTCACATCCCTCTACATATTCATAGCAAACCCATAGACTACTTTTGTAACTACCTAGTTACGGAGTAGCATTTGGCAGATCCAAAGTAAATTACTACACATGTTAGGAACTATGACAATATCAGGTATAAGAGTTCTACATCAACACTACTTGGACCAACTGATGGCACATCATATATAGCTCTTATAGTGTCTCAAGTTGAGTTTATCCAACAACATGTTCTCTAACATGTGTCCATATTATTGATTTGATATCTTAATACCGTGATTTACAAGACATGATCATCAATCAATACATGTGCTGATCTTAAAATCATGTCCTTTCCATATATGATATATAATCATGGATTATTTAGAAATAGTAATATATCACATAAAGAGTCTCATGAATAAGTCACATACTTATTGATCAATAATAAGTTATCTATCTCAAGGAACACTTTATTTATAAATTCATAAATATAGTATGTGATACAATCATCTTTATGATTGTCTCTAGGGCATATCACTAACAGGTATTCCCCTCGTTAACAGGAAATTTATTGTGATCTTCTAAACCCCTTAGAGCTTGTACAACAATATTTATTTAGATAAAAAAGAATTATTACTGTATTTCTCATTGAATAATAGTATTCTACTATCAGTATTATCACTAGTAGAGGTAATCTCAACCGTTGATATACAAATTCTACTACCAGTAGAAAAAATTATTCTACTACCAGTAATTAAGGTGGTAGTAGAAATAAATATAATCCATTAAATTAGAAAATATAAACGGTTTAGATTGATTCTAACACCAGTAAAGAGCATTGTAAAACACAACATGAATTTTTTATACTACCACCTTAATTACTGATAGTAGTAATTTTTTCTACTAGTAGTAGAATGTATAAATCGATGGCTTATATCTCATGCATTGGTGATGATACTAGTAGTAGATATAAGTAGAGACCATCGTAAAAGTAAGACGAACATGGATGGGACTAGCTCTCGGATGTCCGATGTTGTGCAAAACATTGGACGGTGTTGCGTCTATTGTTAAGACATATTTTATATGTTTCATCATTCAGTAAAAAATGTTTCAACAAAAATATTTCAGATGTTTCATCGTCCAGTAAAAAAATGCTTCATCACTTGGATGAAAATGTTTCAACCAGATGGAAAATTTTGGAAAACATACTAATTGCAAACACCAAGAAATCAATATGTGCAACATCTGATTAAACAAAGGGAAACACTCGAATACAATAAAGTATAACAAAGAGAATAAATGGATTGTAATAAAATCGTTAAAAATCTTTAATAAGAGCCTACCATCTAGATCTGCCTTCTTCCTCTACTCCAGTGGCCAAATCTAGGCTCCCCATGCTCGTAACAACTTCTACCACACCGGTCCTCTAGCCCCCAGCTAGCTGCTCACACTTCTCATCCACCCCTTTTCTAACCCGACCAAGGTTGATCATGATGGGGACGGAGCCTGCATAGAAGCTGGGTGGAGGTGGCATGCGGCCATCACGCTGGATGAGAGGCAGCCAGTAGAGAGTTGCGCCCTCACTAGAGATCAATGCGAGGTGTCGCTAAGTCAGTCTCGTAGGAGCAATGATGAAAAAAGTTGGAATTAGTTGAGTTCGTGAAGGAGAAAGAGAAGCCGGTGTGGAGAGAAAAAGTAACTGGGTTGGTGGATTCATTGATGCGAGATGAAATAGGCTAATGGTGGGGCCATCAGTAGCTAAGCATCCGATGCCTCCGGTTTTCCGATGGACATGAGCAAAAGGGAGGACGATAGATCGTTTGTATTGCCTATCCATAGTGAAACAAAGTAAAACAGTTGTAGCGACGTGTATGATGGAAACACAGCAAAACAAGCAAACCAGATCAGGGTGAATAGTAGCAAGAGCTAGAGGAAGTCAAACAATCAAGCTTCGAAGTATCAAGACGCAACCTACTTTTTTTGAAAAAAGACAAGCTTCGGGCGGTCATACTAGACCTGTCCATGCGGTCTAACTAGGCCTTGGTCTGTTCTGACCCTAATACAATTTCTGGCCAGATCGACAAATTAAAAGTTGCCTAATACAGCTTATATAAAATACGAATATCTCAAGACCCATAACCCAAACGATAAACTAAAAGACAAGACTAACCCAACAAGAATCACTAAAATCCGGCTTATGGATTTTGAGGTATTGGCCCCGAAAGTTTGATGCTTTGATGCATTGTAAAATTGAGAAAACCAAAAACTAAAAGAGGGATTACTTAGAAAGCACTAGGAATCAACCAAACTTTGGAGAACTCTTTCGTAATGCTCTACGAATTATTTGAATGGAACAAATCAAAGAAAATCACATCAAAAAGGTGAAATCATGTTTTAAGTCAAAACCGAGTAAAACGAACAAACATAAAGGAAAAGAACAAGATTACCATACCCCATTGCTACATGAACTCCATCTTTATTGCGGTGAAGATGTTTATAAGATGCACAACCCCACTATTTAGATCATGAGCTAAACCTTAAATGGAAGAGAAAAAAGACCAAAACCCTAGTTTCTCCAAAAGGTCTCCCATCTTTTTACCTCTTCCAGTAATCTATTTATACCCATAATCTCATGACTTCTTTTAGCCACGAAAATTAAATCAATTAGGGCTCCTACTCACTTAGGAATACTAATCCACTTGAAATGCTCACAAATCCCTAGAAAATTTATCCTCATCCTTTCCAAACTCGAACTCCTTGCTGAATTTGACTCCTTTTCCATATACGCATACCCTTGCTTATGCCATATGAAAACCTCGGGTTCGCATGCACCGTTCTCTATCTTGAGCTTCCCGTGTGACATCCTTGATTGTCTCCCCAAGTTTAGTCCCGATGTCATCGCAATCCGAGTACAACTTCTTCCCAACTCAACTTAAAATAGTGATATCAACAGTATAAGTAACGTATATGAACCATTGAGGAATCACAAACATGAAACCAACTTGGATAGCTCAAAGTCCAACCGAAATTGAGAACTCATAGGTATGACAATGAACCATGTAGTTCGACAAGACCTCATAGCTGGTCTGACTAGCAACTTCGACAAAGACCACTCGAGCCTATTATTGGTCTAACCATGTCCCTTGCCGGTCTGACCTCCCAGGCCACTAATCTGACCAAACTTTCCACACCGGTGCCTAAACATATCAAGCTCTCAAACACCAAACCACAACAATTCAACATCTTTAGCCAAACCACAACTTATCAACATCTTTGCCAATTATTCATCACCACAATGGTTTCACAGCATGACAAACTCATCGTTGTGCCCAAGAGAACTATGAATTCACAATGTGTCTTGTGGATTAAGAGAAAGTAAAATGGTGGGCATGGGAGGTTGCAGGTGGTGGATCCTATGTGTGTGTATGTGTGTGTGAGAGAGAGAGAGAGCAGGAGGGATGGAAGGTAGAGATGGGGAAGGGGAGGGGGTAGGCTGGGGAGGCTGGAATTGCATTGGTATATAGGGCAGAACAATGCAAGTATGGAGGTCTAGACACTACTAAAGAAAAGGTCATCTCTATCGGTTCAGTGTGAACCGACAGTGATAGAGTATAATTGCCGATTCACTTTGGTTTTTCGTCCTAAACTTGTCTGAACCAAGGTATCATTGCAGTGAAGCTTGATGGTAGTACTACTGTTTGCCCATTGCCAGTTTAAAAATTAACAGTGTTGTTTGGTTTTGAACCGACAGTGTTATGCTTTTCTACGGCAGTGAGAATTTGGCGATAGAGAAGTAGTGTTGTAGTGGTCATGGTGCCATCATTGTCACGATGTCGAGTTGCTGTGGGAGGTGGCTTCATCAGAGAAACAGATGAGGATGTGTGGTTTTTGTTAGTAATAAATGGGCGACATTTCGGTAGCTGAGGAGACATACACCACATGTTATATAAGTTGTCTCTACTGTTATCTTTTGTTGATGTGGCTGACACTACAGAAAATAATTGTCACAACAGTTGTGGCCTTACGAAGAGTAATTTGCATAAAACTATAGAGCTTCAACCTTGCTCCAATTTACTGTATTATTAAACACAAGGCTACGGACGTTTGATCCCAAAATCTACTAATTACTAATTGCTGAGTTCCAAAAAAACATCTACTAATTCCTGATGGAGAAAAGAATAAACATTGATACCATTGATTACATGTACCTCCAAACTTTAACTGTGTAGATCAATAGTTAAAATTATGTTGGTAATACAGTTGCATCTTTTAAGTATAGGAAGAGTTCTGTATGACAACTCTACTTCAAATAGCCCCAAAGAATTGCATAGGAAATTCAGCTAGTTACATACAGGTGCAATTTTGGTAATTGATTAGTCTCTAAAATATAATTTTGATAACTAATTTTTACCGAATTGTATCTATAAATAATTAAATAAAATTGAAATGTCATTGCGGAATAGTTGTTGAGAGAAATCTACACATCATTTGTGTCCGACTAAATCTTTACAGATATATTTCGATAGGTAAAGTTTGTTTATTTATGTAGTCATACAAATTTCGGTTTCACTGATATATACAGGAGGAGAGTCTCCATGTGGGACACAACCCGGACGCAAAGTTGCGAACTGGTTATGCTCCTGTTGGTGGTAGAACTTAGCCATCCGCGTTCAAGTCTTATACTTGACACCGTACCCATCGATAGTGAGACATAAGGGCGGTTCTATGGGGTGGTCCAGGTGGGTCTTCTCGATTTCAGCCCATACGGACCCCTCTTTCCTCAAAATACCGGCCTACTCTACCCCACAAGCATAACCCACTAGCTATACTGTTGACATTAGTTGATTTACGATGTTATAAGATATTATTGTTATATATATTTGTGTTATATTTTGAACAAATTTTACATATATATATTTAATTTAAGGCGTCATAGGATTTTGGAGTGTGAAGTAGGATCATCTAACGAAAAATTTCTAGAGCCGTCACTGACGAGATGTTTATGGTGACTTTGTCAATATAAAAATATATCGATTCTCTCGATTCAGTCTTTGAAGATGATAACAGAGATAAGATATATGTTCTTCATATAAATAAGTGTGCACGTATATGTGTGAGCGACTGCATTTGTACCGTGTTTAAAAAAAACAAGAAACGGAAAGTTGCAAACGGTTTTACATCTCGAAGCAGCGAGCGGCAATCACAGAAAAAATAATCCAATATACAGTCAAAACACGCGCTAATCAAGTATTATATATAGACACGGACCCCGTTGCTCTTCTCGCCATCCCTTTCTCCCCCTCCGTCTTCTCTCCCTTGGTCCGTACATACAAAAACAATGGGTACTCAGCTATGGCCCCTCGCGCCATGGGCTCTGCTGCTGCTCCTGCAGCTCGCCGGCGCGTCCCATGTCGTCCACCGGAGCCTCGAGGCGGAGCAGGAGTCTGGCTCGGTGCCGGCCTCCATTGTCAGCCCCCTGCTCAGGACAGGATATCACTTCCAGCCGCCCATGAACTGGATCAACGGTAAACAAGATTGCTTAGCTTCTCTGAACTTTTTGATTGTGTCCAGTTCCTCTCTTTCTTGCTTTCTTCTTCTCTTCAATCTTAGCTATAGCTTAGCTTACGAACATGTCAGGTCATAGACAAACAAGGCAAAGAGGTGGCAATACATGGCTCTGAATTTGAGCTTTCATGTATGTATGTTATTACTTCGCAAAAAGTTAAACATCACCTGTGAATAGTGATTTACTCTCATATTAATCTACATAACTGTTGGTAATTTTTGGTGGATAAAAAAAAAACTACAGCTTGCTTAGTTATCAACTTTATCTTAGCCGTGTTAGTTAAGTTGTCCTGCAGTTGTTTTCTTCCCCATCAGAAAGGTCGAGCGGCAGGCTTTTTAAGTTATCGCAGTATCCGACAACGGTGAAGACTTGCAGTTCAGCAAGTACCAGAATAATAATGCAGCAGCTTTGTTTTTAACCACTAAGCTAATGGTTCTTGATTGATACCTAATTGATGCTTGCTGCAATTATACTGTTCTAACTCGAATTTTTTTTCTCTCTTCTGTGTGGCTGGCTCTGATTGCTGCGACTACAAATCTCATCGACGCCAGATCCGAACGGTACGACTTTTCCGGCCCATTTCTTGCAAATTATTTCTGCCTTGTTCTGCCTACTAGATCTATAATGTTGAAAGTATAATGAGCAGGCACACTTGTGTGCATGTGTTCTTTTAAATACGGGAAGATTAAAGATCATTTTTTAGAAGAAGCTAAGAGAAAGGACATTTTAACATTCAAATGGTACTAGCCCGTGCGCACATGCTGCAAGGCAATGCGTACGACGTCATCTTGCTGTAGGCACCAAAATTTAAGCTGGTCCAGCTTGCAAAGTTTGATCTTGGAATTTGACACTGGAATCAACGGATTCCTCGGCGTATCACTGTCTGGAAGTGAATCTCAATTGAACTGCGAACTCCATCACCTGACATCACATAATCAACTTTAAAGAGCTCATCTTGTAAAGCAACAAGGAAACACTACAGAAGTGAGAAATGGATAAGCATTAAGCAGTACTCGTTTGCTTTTTGACTTATCAGCTACAGTTAAAATTTGAATTTAGAAACCCGATTTTAGGGTTGAGTTTCTTTTGTGTAATTTATTTTTCAGCATTGGTTTTTAAATATGGTTGAGTTGACGTATTAAATATGGTTGAGTTGACATGTTGAGAACATTGAACAGGGCCAATGTACTACAAGGGATGGTACCACTTGTTCTACCAGTACAACCCCAAGGGCGCCGTGTGGGGCAACATCGTGTGGGCTCACTCGGTGTCACGCGACCTCATCAATTGGATCGCCCTCGAGCCGGCGATCAAGCCCGACATCCCGTCCGACCAGTACGGCTGCTGGTCCGGCTCCGCCACCATCCTCCCCGACGGCACGCCGGCGATCCTGTACACCGGGATCGACCGCCCCAACATCAACTACCAGGTGCAGAACATCGCATTCCCCAAGAACGCGTCGGACCCGCTCCTCCGCGAGTGGGTCAAGCCGGCCTACAACCCGGTGGCCTCGCCGGAGCCCGGCATGAACGCGACGCAGTTCCGTGACCCGACCACCGCCTGGTACGCCGACAGCCACTGGCGGGTGCTCGTCGGCGGCCTGAGGGGGGCTCGCCGCGGATTGGCGTACCTCTACCGGAGCCGGGACTTCAAGACGTGGGTCCGCGCCAAGCACCCCCTCCACTCGGCGCTCACCGGGATGTGGGAGTGCCCGGACTTCTTCCCGGTGCAGTCGCCGGGGCTCCAGAGCGGCCTCGAAACGTCGGAGCCGAGCACCAAGTACGTGCTCAAGAACAGCCTCGACCTCACCCGCTACGATTACTACACGGTGGGCACCTACAACAAGGTGAAGGACAAGTACGTGCCGGACAACCCCGGCGGCGACTACCACCGCCTCCGCTACGACTACGGCAACTTCTACGCGTCCAAGACATTCTTCGACCCGGTGAAGCGCCGCCGCGTCCTGCTCGGGTGGGCCAACGAGTCCGACAGCGTCACCCACGACAAGGCCAAGGGCTGGGCCGGCATCCATGTAAACCACCATTGCGAATTAATTTGCGATATGATGTTCTGTTACAAACTTCAAACTGGTTTGTGGTTGATGGTTTGGAATTCATTGGCAGGCGATCCCGAGGAAGATATGGCTGGACCCGAGCGGCAAGCAGCTGCTGCAGTGGCCAATCGAGGAGCTGGAGACGCTGAGGGGCAAGCCAGTCAGTGTCAGCGGCAAGGTCGTCAAGCCCGGCCAACATTTCGAGGTCACAGGCCTCGGAACCTACCAGGTTGGTGCACCACACAATCCAGTAGGATTAGTTTCAAATTTTCCATCCACAAAAAAGAAAGAGACAAGAATATTTGCATTGCTGCCGTCAAGGGGCCCATGTGCAGAAGCTGTCTAGCTACAACTAGCTCGCTCCGGTCCACGCCGTATGGGCACTGATCATCCCGTGCCCAATTCCTGCTCGTACACGCGATCGCAAAGTCGCCGGCTCTAGCGATTTTTCCGCTCGGTCGGTCGGCGTCACACATCCGCGTCCGCTCGTTTCGGCATCAAACGGCGTGGACGCATCCGGTTGGCCGGCGAAGAAGCTTCGCCTCTCTGCTAAGGGCAATTCCAACCCATATATTATTACATAGTTTTTATACATGTCACGTTATTTAGACCCTATGTATAAAAACTATATTTTTAATGAATGGTTTTTTCGAAATAAATTCTGATCCAATCCCTTCTCTTCTTTCTTATTTTTTTCTCCCAATCTCATCTTCTTCTTTCTTGGTTCTCGTGTATAGATGTTTTCTTACATAAAAAATAAGAAATAGTTTCTTCATCTTTTTATCTCTCTCTTTATTAACTCTTTTACCATCTTAGCTTTTTTTACTTATATAGCACCATATTTAATTCTATAATCATGGAGGGGTGGGACTGCTCTCGGTGTGAAGAAAAAGTTTCATCTCAACGTTCTTGTTGGTGTCAGGCTGACGTGGAGGTGAGCTTCGAGGTGTCGGGGCTGGACAAGGCGGAGGCGTTCGACTGGGCGTTCGCTGACGACGCCCAGAAGCTCTGCGGCATCAAGGGCGCCGACGTGAAGGGCGGCGTAGGGCCCTTCGGCCTGTGGGTGCTCGCCTCCGGCGGCCTGGAGGAGAAGACCTCCATCTTCTTCAGGATCTTCAAGGCCGGACACGGCAAGCACGTCGTCCTCATGTGCGCCGACCCTACCAGGTATGCTGAAATATATGTGTTTGCTCCTGTCTCGGACAAATTGCATACATGATCGCCCATACCTTCTTGCGCTAATTAATGTCGGCCACATTTTGCATGGCCCCAAAAATAGTTTAATACTGTGTTTAATTTTTTATTTGTTTGTGTCGAGCAGGTCTTCTCTTAACCCAGATCTCTACAAGCCAACCTTTGCCGGGTTCGTCGACACCGACATTTCGTCCGGGAAGATCTCCTTGAGAAGCTTGGTACGTACATACACGCTTACATCATCGTTGATTAATTAACAGCCTATGTTTGATTAGTTTTCCTATCATATCAAAGCTGCTTTATTGACCATCAAGTAGTAACCTTGAGTACGTGTCATGGCTCGTGATTTTTGCTTCAGATTGACCGTTCGGTGGTTGAGAGCTTCGGTGCCGGGGGCAAGACCTGCATCCTGTCAAGAGTGTACCCGGCGATCGCGATAGGAGACAAGGCCCATCTTTACGTCTTCAACAACGGGAAGGCGGATATTAAGGTGTCACATTTGATGGCGTGGGAAATGAAGAAGCCGCTTATGAATGGCGCTTAATATAATGACAACTTCGCGATTAATCCCTCACCATTTCGGGGTTAATTTCTGCTAACATCTCTGTTCGACGATGTTGCGAGCTGTGGATGATTGAAGCTTGTATTTGTGTCCAGGTACGGAAGATCAGGATAAGGGATAAATTGATTACGGTTCTTGTACAATTGGTTGTATGACGACTTGTGTGCCAAATGAGGATGCTGTTTTTCTTTGCATCATGTTACAGATAATAAAGAGCTTTTCCATGATTCATTTCACTTATATGTGTTCTTGTCACGTTGATGAAACGAGATGATGTTAATCTCACGGACTGCTGACAATTTATGCCCCGTTTGGCATTACGTCTTCTAAAAGCTGCATTTCATTTTGAATTCTAGAATTTGATTTCAAAATTAATTTCAGGGTATTTTTCTTACAGTTCCATTGCCTGGATTTATTTTTATGATTGCTAAGAAGGCGGTTAAAAAAATCTACCTAAAAATTATTTTAAAATTCATATTTCAAAATTTTTGTCTTCTTTAGGAAAAAAAAGCATATTTAAAAAGCTCTTTCCTGGCAAAGGGGAAGTTCACAGTCCTTTTGCGACTCAAAAGGAACGATAGATATCATCACCAACTTAAGTGGGAATTTTAGGCATTTATCTATTCAAATAAAAAGAAATACAGAGCAGCACAGACAGACCTGCCTGCCCTGCAGGTAGTGGCTTCAAATTGCTCTCCACCGATGGAATGCGTCAGAAAGCTGTGTGTATATATCATCATCGTCAGAATCTTAGGCAAAGTTTAAATGTTAAAAAAAGAGAAGAGTAGAAAGATTATATAAAATGAGGTAAGCCATTAACATATAATTAATTAAATATTAATTATTTTAAATTTAAAAAATAGATTAATATAATTTTTAAAAGCAATTTTTAGATAAATTTTTTTAAAAAAAATATACCATTTAATAGTTTAAAAAAAGTACTTTTTTTTTCCTTCGCTAGAACGCACCTTAGACAGAAAATCATGGTAGGTGCTACTGCTAGCTAGTGTCATGAACACATCATCGTACGGAGGACGGTGCCATTATATTATATCAGGAAATTAACGATGGTGCTTTGTTAATTAAAAAAAGCATGTAACCATCACCAGGTGGATATCTATACTATGATTACGACAAAAAACAAGATCGAATCAGGATATATAATAATAATTAACGTGAGACACGCGAGTCGACCACATCAGCATTTCACCAAGCTGCAGGGAAAACGTGCATGCCTGTCCTTTGATTAGTTGCAAATTACCCCAGTAGGAATGCTAATCAATGTGCATACGCACCCCACATTCACGCATGGGTGCACTACTAGAAGATGCTCGTCTCAAGGAGATCAAACCAATGGTATGCTTACACTCCCAATTCCTAAATCCACTGGTGAAATAACGATAGGATAACTGGATGTCTGAATGTTTGCGGTAGTACACATCTTTTGAACTCCCAATGGACAGCTACTACTGCTCCCTCCCTTCTAAAATATGACTAACTAGAAGTGTTTAAGAGAATACTCTCATTAATAGATGATAATGAGATGATAAAAATTAAGAATAATATGAGTAAAGTATGGGTTTTAAGGTTGATGGAACAATAAGATTCATTAGATATAGCATAGAAAATAATAGAATAAAAGTTACCTTTTAAATATTCTAGTTAGTTATTTTAAAATAAAATTTAAATATAAAGATAGTTATATTTTAGGATGAAGGGAGTACTGTCCCAACGTGCTTCAGCAGAAACTAGCCAAAAGTAGTAGTACGATGCTACTCCCTCTGCACATGATCATTTGACATGGGGAGTACTTGACCAAAGGGAGTGTATTATATATTTGTATTATCTCTGTAGGGGAAAAGATTTTAAACTATCGAGGGATGCTTTTTCTTTTATGTCATCTAAATAATTGGAATAAATTCTAGAGAATATAGATACTTTGACTAAATTATTGCAAAACTATAAATTTAAGGTGTCATATCGTAAAACTATAGATTTAATATCAAATTTATCATAAAACTACATATTCAAGGTCAAATATTACAAAACTACTCTCTCTGTTTTAAAATAGAAAAACCTAGTACTGGATGTAGTATATATTTAGTACAAAATTATCATAAAACTATAAGTTTAATATTAATGTCATCATAAAGCCATAGTTCCAACATAACGGTACTGTTAGGGATTTAAAATCTAAAATCTATAGTTTTGTGATGATTTCAATATTAAATATATAGTTTTATAATACTTGGCCTTAAATCTATAGTTTTGTGATAAAATTAGTATAAAATCTATAGTTTTGTAATACAACGCCTTAAATATATAGTTTTGCAATAATTTAGTTAAAGTATCTGTAGTTTTATGAAATTTACTTAAATAGTTATAAAAATTTTGATTTAACGAGATAGAATGAGATGTAATATATCACTTCAAAAACATACAAATTAAAATTTGACTTCTACAAGTTCCAAAAAAACAAATATAATTGTGAATATATAATACTATTTAGAGTTTAATTTGTTATTACTTGTAGGGGTCGACTTTAAACTTACATGTTTATATAGCAATATATAACATATTAATCTATCTTGTTAAATTATTTTAAAATGTTTGTCGGAGGACGAAGCCTCGACGGCGGGAAGTCGGGAGACCCCCCTTTTGAGGTTCGGCCAGGGGAGCTGTTTCTCAGGCGGAGTCGGCGTCAAGCGGAACGATAGGCGCTCGGGAACAGGGGGCCCGAGCTGGAGACAGAGAGGTCCGGATCGTCCGCTTGGGGTCCGGACCGTCCGAACCGAGAAGATCACGCGGGAAAGAGGTGGGAGGCGTTTTAGACAGGTTCGGGCCGCCGGAGCGTAATACCCTACTCCTGTGTGTTTTGGACTATCAGAGAGAGAGATGAATGTGGATCGGAGTTTACAAGGAGGACCCCGGGAGCTCGGAGGCTCACCGGGAGCCCGGAGGTGACGTCGGTTGTTCTACCAGCGACCGGACTCGAGAAAGGAGAAGGAGATCCCTGTTGTCTAAGGCTGGAGATTGAGCTGCCTACGTTCGTCTACGGCATGGATCCTCCTTTATAGAGTCAGGGGAGTCCACAGTCCCCCGTACAGAGAGAGGGAGAGGTTGCTATGTCTTGTTGCACGCTCGTGGCCGCCTGCTATACCGTGCCGGAGAGACGTCCAGTCGCCCACGCCCGCTCGCTGAGCCGTGCGGGAGGCACGCCGGGTCGCCCGGTCGCCCGCTGCGGGCGGCTGGTCTGGTCGGCCCCTTGCTGGGCGGCTGTGTACGGCTACAGCAGCGCACCCTGTTGAGAAGTGAGAGTGCACGTCGCTGTGTCTCGGACTGTGCAGGGAGCAGGCCCACGGGGGGCCGTCTTGAGAATCCACGCGCGTCCCACCGAGTGGCGGGGCGCGGCACGCCCCGTCGCCTGTCACCCGGGTCTGGGGGCGGCGCCCCCGGGCACGGGGAGGCGCTCCCGGGGCCGGGGGCGACGCATCCAGGCGTGGGGGGGCGCGTCCTGGGCCCGGACACCGTGCGGGAGACACGGCCGGCACGGGGAGGCGCGTCCGCGGCCGGGGGCAACGCATCCTGGGACCGGGAGGCGCGCCCGGACCCCGGACATCGTGCGAGAGACACGATCGCAGCCGGTCGTCAGTCGTACAGGACGTGGCCCCGGGGAACTGACGTGGCCGAATACCCACGCGTCCCCGGTGACTGTGGATACCCCCAGTCCCGTTTCGCCGACAGTGGCCCCTGGCCCTGTTGCTCGACCGGGATTAGCCCCGGGCAGGAACAGGGCCACATCTTGAAGAAAAGAGGGGACGCGGGGTGAACCTGGTTCGCCTTGGTCTGGTGTAGCTTGAAGACTTGCTGATTTAGACGGGATATGTGCCCGGGACCGGGGCGTTGCCATCGAGTTCTTCGCGGCAACCCGCTGGCCTGAGATCGCGGCAGCAGAGAGGCGCGTCGTCCAATCGATGGGCGCCACCGAGTCTGCCACCGACGAGGCCTCCCGCGCCTGATCCGAGATGGAGGCGCGGGAGAAAGAAATACTCTCCCGAGAGTAAAGCGCCTGGGCCTAAGAGGCCGGGCTCGCGTCTCGGGGGTGTAAGTTCGCCGTGCGCGAGGAAGTCGCGGTAGTTCGCGAGGAGGTCGCGGTGGTTCGCGAGGAGGCGTGGGAGGCCGTGGTCGAGTCCGCTGCCCCGGAGGCAGGGTTCTTCGACCGCGGCGAACATCTTGTAGAGCCGATGCCTGAACCGAAGGAGGCAGCTGTCGCCTTCGAACGCCGCTCGGCGGGCAGCCCCCGCTGCTCCGGGAGCTCCGGTAGCCGCCCGTCCCGGGAACTCGGTCCCCGGGACGGTTGAGGCCGTTCTCCGGCCCCTGCCGCCGAAGCCGAAAGGTTCTGACCACTTGGTCGGGTTGTCCATGGGGAGCCGGGAGACGCCCACGCGTGGTCGCGCGGATGACCGGAGCGGCGTGCCCCGCCGCCATGTCATTAATGCCGGTAGATGATGTCGGCCGGGAGAGGCCGATCACCGGGGGACGTCGAACACCAGAAGGAGCCGATCAGCTCCGAGGAGCCTAAGCCGATCCAACCGGAAGGAGCCGATCGTCTCGAGGCTTACTTCCCGAGCTCCTCGGTGCGGGAGTCGTGAGTCCCGGGACCGGGGAGCGGCGCCCGGGACCAGGAGCGTCCCACAATGTGCCCCGGGGACGCCGCCCGGGGCTAGAGCTGTGGGACCTGGGACCGGAAGGCCCCGGGCACGGGATGGTTTTGTGCCCGGGGCCCGAGGAGGTGGCTCCCGGGACCCGGGCGTCGCCACCGAGTTCTTCGTGGCAACCCGATGGCTAGAGGTCGCGGCAGCAGAGGGGTGCGTTGTCCAATCGAAGGGCGCCACCCAGTCTGCCGCCGTCGAGACCTCCCGCGCCTGGTCCGAGATGGAGGCGCGGGAGAAGGAAACACTCCCGAGAGGAAAGCGTCTGGGCCGAAGAGGCCGGGCTCGCGTCTCGCGGGTGTGTTTTCATTGTGTGCGAGGATGTCGCGGTGGTTCGCGAGGAGGCGTGGGAGGCCGTGGTCGAGTCCGCTGCCCCGGAGGCAGGGTTCTTCGACCGCGGCGACCATCTTGCAGAACCGATGCCTGACGAAGAGGTCGGGGAAGATGCCGGTTCCCTTTTGACACCATCTGCGGTCGCCTTCGGGGCCCGGGGGACCTCCATGCCCCCGGGTGCTCCCCTGCCGACGTTGTCCGGCGCCGCCTTCGGGGTCCGGTCAGAAGCACAGCGGTGACCGCGCCCCGTGCGATCCGGGCCTCGCTCGCGCTCGCGCACCGATTCTTCCTGTCTTGTTCAAAGAAAGGTATTCGCATATGTATATGATTATGTTTATGTTTTTGTACCTTAGTTTATTGTGTTGTCCGAAGGTTGCTGGTGTTCGGGGACGCCGAATACCAGGCGCCGTCCGACAGCAGTCGCGGACAGCCATTGCGCCTGAGGCTCCTACCCGGGCCCTGGTGCAGCCGCCTGCCCCAGGGAGCTCGGTCTCCGGGGGTAGCGAACGCGTCAGTCGCCTTGTGGAGCGACAAGGTCCGCAGGCTCGGCCCCTTCCGTCTTCCGGATCCAAGCCCTCCGCGCCCCCGGGCGCCATTGGCCCAGAGGGCATAGCGAGGCCGCGAGGATACTTTTGATTGGTCGGAAGCCCCTCGGGAACTGACCCCGCCCGGGCTCGGGGTCGCCAGGCAACGAAGTCCCCGGTGCCTCGGCCGCGGCCGGGGGAGAGCCGGCCAGGTCGGGCACCGCGACCCGTCTCGGGAACCTAAGCCGACCGTACAAATAGAGGAAGAATACGATTTAAGCAGTATACAAGTTCGGATAAGGTACGTATCTGGAGGTTGCGGAGGGCGGCGTGGCTCTGCGAGCACTATCCCGGGGCCAAGAGCGTTGCTCGCTCCCGGGAACGCTGAACGTCGGTCGATACGCCGTGATCCGCCATAGCGCCCGGAGCTCGGAGCAGCCGCCTGCCCCGGGAGCACGGTCCTCGATTGCTGCGAGGGGCCGAGGATGACTCTGGTGGGACGATCGAGTCCGCAGGCGTTTCCCTTCCCGCCTTCCGGGTCCGGGGGAGCGCTGCGAAGCCGCGGAAACGGACTTGACCGAGCGCGGAGTGGCCAGGCGGCGGCGCACCCGACGCCTCGGCAGCTGCCGGGGAAGGGCCGGCTAGGCCGGGCTCCATGGGCCGCGTCGAGGTTTGGAAGGCCTGCCTAACCCTACCGGGAACTGGTCTAATCTGCATATGACGAGTCGTGAGAGTATTTGGCTCGTTCCCCTGTCCGTTCCGTGCTACGATCAGTGGCGTCGATCACCTCCCGAAGGCGTCTTCGCGGTCGCGACCGTGCGGAGGGAAAGATCACGCATAAGCATTTCACCCCCTACCTCCGGAAAAAAACCGAGCCCCAAGCCAACCAGGCGGGGCACCGCAAGCCGGGGCTTGGACAGTGTCCAGGGTTTAGCAGGAGGGGATACGGTAGCTCGTCGGTAGGGGATTGATGATAATGCACGATCCCAACCGTCGCACGGGCGCGGCCCGGGTATGGCCCCGGGGGATGAGACAGCCACGAGCGCAACACACGGAAAGAGACGAAGGGCACGGTACCGGGATAGATAGGTTTATTGAATAGAAACGCTGATCATATGGAAGCGTACATACAAGGGGGCCCCGGTTAGTGCTGAGGTTTAGAGGCACTTACAGGATTCAGATAATATTTGTGAAGATGCTCCCAGGCTTACCGAGGCCCGGTTGGGAAGTTCCGATCACCAGGGGGGGCCTTCCCACGGGGGGAAGATTTCATTCCGACCCGTGCGAGGACACGGCGGAGATTCAAGCCTCCAACCTGAAGTGATCGGGCCCGAACCTTACGCTAAAGATAGCGCTTGAGGCCTTGCTGGCAACGAGCGACGCGGAACGGAGCGCGCCACCTTCGTTCCTCGAGGAAGTCGAGGTTGTTGAGCTGCATATTTGTCGTGGTCGACGCTTGTCGATGTAGCGCTGTACCCGAGAGCCGAAGGAGAGGTCTGGCGACAGAACGGCTTCGGCCCGGTAGACCAGGAAGACACGGGGTCTCCCCGGGCGCCTGGCTTGATGTGGTATGAATCGCCCCCGGGACCGCCGGGGGAAAGGTCTACTCTGTACATAGTGAACTGTGAGAGCGTCCGGTCCGTTCCCTTGTCCACTCCATGCTACGAGCCGTGGTGTCAACCATATCCCGAAGGCGCCGTCGTGGTCGCGCCCGTACGGTGGCTGGGTTTGCGCATAACCTGGCCGCCGTATGGGCGCGGCCCGATGATACCTCCAGGGGGTGAGACCGCCCCGAACGCAACACATGGGAAACGATGAAAGGAACGAGACCGGGAAGGAAGGATAAAAAATGTTGTTTATGTAAAGTGTATATACATGGGGCCCCGGCCTGCGCTGAGTTTTCGGAGAAGTCCGGCGCTGGCCCGGGTTCGCCCAACTTACAGGATGTTTACACGGATAGATTTGTGAAGATACTTGATGTGCTAAGGATGGAGCTCGGGCTCGCTTCCCTCGCGAGCTAGAGTCCGGCATGTGCTCGGGACCCGGGGGCCCCGGCCAGCGCTCAGGATATGTGTCCGGGACCCGGGGCCCCAGACTAGAATACGGTTTTGATATAAGCCGGGTTCCGGGGGCCCGGGCTTGAATATGGGATGTGAGACGACCTTCCGGAAGCATTCTCGCCGGGGCGGTGCTATCCGGGCTTCGCGCCCTATTCCGGGTGTCGCGTTCCTAGGCCTGCATTCGCCTTGGCGAGGCCGCCCTGGTTCGGCACCCTGGTGTCGGGCCCGGGACACGGATTCGGGAATCCGTGCCTCGGCTCAAATATGTGCCCGGGACCCAGGGGGCCCCGGATTGAGGCTAAATACGCGCGCCCGGGAGCCAAGGGCTCTCACCGGGGCTAGATACGCACTCGGGAGCCAAGGGCTCTGACCGGGAGGAGGTACGTGCCCGGGAGCCAAGGGCTCCGACCGGGGCTAGGTAGGCGCGCTCGGGAGCCAGGCTCAGACCGGGGCCAGATCTGTGCGCGGGAGCGGGATTCGGCCCGTCCGCCAAGGGAAAAGGACCGTCCGAATTAGAGCGATCGGACCGTCCGCCTTCGCGTCGGACCGTCCGGTCCAGGGCGATCGGACCGTCCACCTTCGGATCGGACCGTCCGAATCGCCTTGAACGCGCTTGGCCTGCTTTTGGATGGCGCGGCATTCCGAGAGGACGTGCAAGTCCGTCTCGGGGACGGCGCACCACCCCCGGGCCATTGCCGGCGGCGGCGGCGCAGGTGCGGCCCTTTGCCGCTTATCGCCGCCGCCGTCGTCTTCGTGGGCGATGTCGCCTCGGGGGCTGCCCGCAGCAGCCATCGCGGAGCACTCGGCAGCCGTTTTGGCCTGTCAGGGGCTGCGCTCGAGCTCAGCTTCGTCGGGAGGGAGCGAGCTCTCGACGCCGGGAGAAGATCCCCAACCGGGAGGTGCCGGTCTATCGGGAGCGGTCGGTCAACCGGGAGCTAATCAACCGTGAGCGGTCGATCAACCGGGGGCAGCCGTTCAACCGGGAACTTATCGACCGGGAGCGGCCTGCCCGGACTCGCGCTCGACGGGGCGGCGCGGTCCGGATTATCACCCGCTATATGTGTCCGGGACCCGGAGGCCCCAGACTTAGTCGGGACAAACCACCCGGACTTGCCATCGCGTCCGATGAAGTCCGGGTAGTCGTACCCTACGCGTGTCCGGGACCAGGAGGCCCCGGACTGAGTCGGGACGAAACGCCCGGACTCGCCATCGCGTCCGATGAAGTCCGGGCAGTCGTACCCTAGGTGTATCCGGGAGCCAAGGGCTCCGACCAGGGCTAAATCTGCGCCCGGGAGCCAAGGGCTCCGACCGGGGCTAAGTACGCACCCGGGAGCCAAGCTCCGACCGGGCTAAGTACGCACCCGGGAGCCAAGGGCTCCGACCGGGGCTACTTATGAGCCCGGGAGCCAGGGGCTCCTGCCGCACGGGCTCAGGTCCCTTGAGAGGGGGCGAGCTCGAGTCCGCTACTGCTCCTACCGAGACTTCTTGACGCGTTCGGCCAACTTGTGGACGGCGCGACACTCCACGAGGTCGTGCGAATCCGTCTCGTGGACGGCGCACCACCTCCGGGCTTCGACCGGCTCGAGGTGCTCGGCCAAACGCTGGACGGCACGACATTCCGTGATGTCGTGCCGGTCCGTGTCGTGGAAGGCGCACCACCCGCGGGCTGCGGCCGGCTTGAGGCGCTCGGCCATGCCCTGGACGGCGCGGCACTCGGTGATGTCGTGCCGGTCCGTGTTGTGGTAGGCGCACCATCCCCGAACTAAGGCCGGCTCGGTACGCTCGTGTGAGCATTGGACGGCGCGGCACTTCGCGATGTCGTGCCAGTCCGTCTGGTGGAGGGGGCACCACTTCTGGGTTGTCGCCGGCGGTGGCGGCGCGCGTGCGGCCTTTCGCCGCTTGCCGCGACCATCGCCTCCGCGGGCATCATAGCTCCGGGGGCTGCCCGCAGCCGCCAAGGCGTAGCTCTCGGCTGCCGCCTTGGCCTTCTGGTGCTTCCTCCTGTTCCGCCGTAGCGCGGAACGTGAGAGCCTGCCGTCCTCTCCAGGGCCCCTGTCGGGGGCCACGTTGCCCGGCGAGGAGTAGCCGCCGGACCCCTCGCCGTAGTCTCGACGATGAAGGTGGCCTCCTGTCATAGAGCGCGTCGGTGTGGGAGGCGCCGGCGTAACACCTGAAAAGGAAACTCCCCCTACCTGGCGCGCCAGCTGTCGGAGGACGAAGCCTCGACGGCAGGAAGTCGGGAGACCCCCCTTTTGAGGTTCGGCCAGGGGAGCTGTTTCTCAGGCGGAGTCGGCGTCAAGCGGAACGATAGGCGCTCGGGAACAGGGGGCCCGAACTGGAGACAGAGAGGTCCGGATCGTCCGCTTGGGGTCCGGACCGTCCGAACCGTGAAGATCACGCGGGAAAGAGGCGGGAGGCGTTTTAGACAGGTTCGGGCCGTCGTAGCGTAATACCCTACTCCTGTGTGTTTTGGACTATCAGAGAGAGAGATGAATGTGGATCGGAGTTTACAAGGAGGACCCCGGGAGCTCGGAGGCTCACCGGGAGCCCGGAGGTGACGTCGGTCGTTCTACCAGCGACCGGACTCGAGAAAGGAGAAGGAGATCCCTGTTGTCTAAGGCTGGAGATTGAGCTGCCTACGTTCGTCTACGGCATGGATCCTCCTTTATAGAGTCAGGGGAGTCCACAGTCCCCCGTACAGAGAGAGGGAGAGGTTGCTATGTCTTGTTGCACGCTCGTGGCCGCCTGCTATACCGTGCCGGAGAGACGTCCAGTCGCCCACGCCCGCTCGCTGAGCCGTGCGGGAGGCACGCCGGGTCGCCCGGTCGCCCACTGCGGGCGGCTGGTCTGGTCGGCCCCTTGCTGGGCGGCTGTGTACGGCTACAGCAGCGCACCCTGTTGAGAAGTGAGAGTGCACGTCGCTGTGTCTCGGACTGTGCAGGGAGCAGGCCCATGGGGGGCCGTCTTGAGAATCCACGCGCGTCCCACCGGGTGGCGGGGCGCGGCACGCCCCGTCGCCTGTCACCCGGGTCTGGGGGCGGCGCCCCCGGGCACGGGGAGGCGCTCCCGGGCCAGGGGCGACGCATCCGGGCGTGGGGGGCGCGCCCTGGGCCGAACACCGTGCGGGAGACACGACCGCACGGGAGGCGCGTCCGCGGCCGGGGCAACGCATCCTGGGACCGGGAGGCGCGCCCGGACCCCGGACATCGTGCGAGAGACACGATCGCAGCTGGTCGTCAGTCGAACAGGACGTGGCCCGGGGAACTGACGTGGCGAAGACCCACGCGTCCCCGGCGATTGTGGATGCCCCCAGTCCCGTTTCGCCGACAATGTTCTATGACTATTTAGATAACATGCATACAATAAGAGAATGTCCTCTCGAGGTCCCTCGAGAGTTTAAAATATATTCCCACCGTAGGCACATATTGAATTCATGTTAAATCCGTAGGGCATAACTGAGCTCATACGGTGGCTGAGTAATCTCCTCTTTACCTGAGCTCAAGACAAAAGGGCTAATAATAAATCTAGGGGTGGCAATTTCCCCGTAGGGGTGGGGGCGGGTGGCATTTTAGACCCGCGGGTAGTCGGGGTCGGGGCCCCAGTTAAAAGCGGGTGCGGATTCGGGGGAGGATCTGAACCCGCGGGTCATCCGCGGGGCCCCGAAGTAACAGTAAACCCATTAACCCGGACTATATAAACTCACTCCTCCTTATCTCAACCCTAATCCCCAACCGCAACCGGCCAACCCAATCCTTGCAGCGGCAGGCGACGGGCAGCGGGCGGCGCCGATTCCCCATCGCCTCCTCCCTCTTCGCAGCAGCAGGCGGCGGGCGGCGCCGGTTCCCCATCACCTCCTCCCGCGGGCGGCGCCGATTCCCCATCGCCTCCTCCCTCTTCGCAGCGGCAGGAGGCGGGCGGCAGCAGCACGGGGCAGGCGGGGCAGGGTAGCCAGGCGGCGGCGGCAGGCGACAGCGGCAAGCGGCGGGCGGCAGCGGCAGGGCAGCCAGGCGGCGGGCGGCAGCGGCAGCTGGCTGGGCAGGGTAGGGCCAGGGCTGCAGGGCAACCAGGCGACGGCGACAACGGTAGGGCGACAGCTGCAGGCGGCGGGCGGCAGCTGGCTGGGCACTTAGGCAGGCGACAGCGGCACCCTATCTCATTTGCGACCAGCTGGTCCGACCTCAGGTGAAGCTCTGGTCCATCAAACCAAACACACTCTTAATGGATAGATGCCCTGATCTGTGTTTTTAACAATAACACGTTTTAGCACCTTCTTTTTGGACAGCATGTCGAATCCGACTGCCACTAGTGAGTCCCAGGCTGCATTGGCACCAAACTCTACTCCAAACTCTATCGAAGAGCAAGAACCCACGGCCATGGATTTAGAAGGTACAGCTACACAACCTGAGAATAAGCGGCTTAAATCAGTAGCTTGGCATGATTTTGTTAAGAAAAAAATAAATGGTGTATGGAAAGCTGAATGCAAATGGTGTCACAACAAGCTTGGAGCAGAAAGTTGTAATGGGACTAAACATTTGTTAGACCATATTAAAACTTGTAAGTCTAGGCAAGCTAGAAAAGGTCTTACACAGTCCAATTTGAGGATGGAAATAGAATCAGATGGGAGAGTCACCCTAGGGAAATATGTCTTTGATAAAGAGGTTGCTAGGAAAGAACTTGCACTCATGATTTGCCTCCATGAGTACCCACTTTCTATTGTTGAATATACTGGTTTTAGAAAGTTTTGTGCTGCATTGCAACCTTTGTTCAAGGCTATGTCTAGAAACACAATTAGGAAGGATATCATTAAGTTGCTTGGGGTCAATAAGGTGGCCATCACTAATTATTTTCAAAAGCTCCAAAGTCGTGTTGCCATCACTACTGACATGTGGACAACTAGTCATCAAAAGAAAGGATACATGGCAGTCACTGCTCACTTCATTGATGATGATTGGAATCTGAAAAGTTTTCTTTTGAGGTATGTTCAATATGTGCTGCACATTCACTGTTTTAATACTTCTTACCACTACGGAGTCTATAATAATGTTTACACTTTCTTGCACATTCACTTTCTTGCAATATTCTATTTTATAGGTTCATTTATGTGCCAGCCCCGTATACCGGTGTAGTTATAAGTGAAGTTCTTCATGATGTTCTTACTGATTGGAATATTGAGAGGAGGCTGTCCACTATTACACTTGACAACTGTAGCACCAATGACAACCTAATGGAGAAGATGCTAGATAAGTTACCTACTGACACTCTTATATTAGATGAAAAGTTCTTGCATATGTGTTGTTGTGCACATATCTTGAATCTAGTTGTGAAAGATGGCATGACTATTATGGATAAAAGCATTGAAAGGGTTCGTGATAGTGTTTGCTAAGGAACTTAACATTAAGTATGAGAAAAAATTTGCCCTTGATTGCAAAACTAGATGGAATAGTACTTATATCATGCTTACCACTGCATTGCCATATCAAGAAGTATTTGCAAAACTTGGTATTCGTGACAAGTTGTTTTCTCCTTATTGTCCATCCAATAATGATTGGAAGTTTGCTAGGGACCTTTGCGATAGATTGAAAATATTTTTTGATGCAACTGAGGCTTTCTCGGGTAGTAAATATGCTACGGCAAATCTATTTTTTCCCAAGATTTGTGGCATTTATATGGCTGTGAAGAAATGGGCAAGTAGTGATGATCCAAATGTAAAAAAAATGTCAGATTTGATGATAGAAAAATTTGAGAAGTATTGGAGTGATGTGCATGGTCTTATGGCCATTGCTACTGTCTTGGACCCTAGATACAAACTCCATCTGTTGACTGTAGCTTATAGGAAAATTTATGGAGATGAGTACGCATTGAATGAAATTAATGAAGTTAGAGAGAACTTGTATAAATTAGTGCTGCAATACCGAGATCATATGGAGGGTGTTGGAACTTCTGATCCTACTGTACCTTCTAGCAGTGGTGTTCAGAGTAGTGGAGGAGATGAATTGTTTAATATATTTGATTAATATATGTCTAGACAATCAGCTGTCTCTTCCTCACAGATTCACACAGAGTTAGATTTGTACTTGGATGAGCAACCACTGCCTAGGACTCAGGATTTTGATATAATTAATTGGTGGAAGTTTGGAGGGATTAGGTACCCAACTTTGAGAAATATTGCTCGGGACATTATGGCAATCCCTGTGACAACAGTAGCATCTGAATCTGCATTTAGTACTGGTAGGAGGGAGATTAGTCCAAATCGCAGTCAACTTACACCACAACTTGTGGAAGCACTTATGTGTGTGCAAGCTTGGTGTCGTGGTGACATGTTAGGTATATCGATTCTTACCATACTACTTCTATTTCTTTCTACCATAGTTTTTAGTACTTATGTGTGTGCAAGCTCTAACTATCATAGCACTTCATTTATTTTTATGCTATTAGGTGAATTTGGTAGCAATGGGAATGCATTGAAGACTGCTCTCGAGGATGAACCAGAATTTTAGCATATTATTATTCTAATTTAAACTTTCTTATTGTACTGTTATGGTGGCTCCTATGGTCGTACTCTATATTGGTCCTATTGTATTGTTATGGTCCTATGGCTCCTATGTGTGGTCATCTGATTGATTGCATGAGCATGAGTGCATCAAGGGGAGATTAGTTGAGGTCTATGAATCTGATACCATACTGTCATGTCTACCAGCGGGAGGCGCGCGGGTGCGGGCGAGGGCGAGGGCGCGGGCGCGGGCGCGGGCGAGGGCGAGGGGCGCAAGCGCGGGCGAGGGGCGCGGGCGAGGGCAAGGGTGAGGGGCGCGGGCGAGGGGAACCGGCCTGCGGGCGCGCGGGGAGGGAGGCCGGCACAGGAGCGGGCCACCGGCCCAACAGAAGAAGAAGAGAAAGGAAAATGGAAAAAGATTTCACCTTTGCTTGATGATTACAAATTGCTTGCTACCTGTAATAATCTGTACATGTGAGCTTCATAACCTTCTTCTTTTGTTCTCTCTCCTTTTCTTCTAGCTTGCTGCTCATCAGTTCGGGGCCCCGTTCGGGGGTCGAGGCCCCGGCGGGGCTGGGGCCGGGTCTATATTTTGCCTCACCCATGGCATCGGGGCCAAGGCCGGGTGGAGAAATCGGGGGTCGGGGGCAGGGGCGTTCCTGCCCAACCCGCCCCCGACCTGACCCATTGCCACCCCTAAATAAATCCATGGGCATAACGCAGATGTACATATACTAGGATTTAAACTCTAATAAGTAAAACTATGTGTCGATAACTACGGCCCAAATGACTCTGGACTACCAAAGAAAAATTTATATTTACACAACTAACTAAATGCTCGTGACTTACCACAGATAATTAAAAGAAAAAATATGTTCTAATATTGCCTAAAATAAATAAAAGTATATTTCCTATGTCACCACCTTTTTTACAGAAAATTCCCACTCAACTTAATTTTATATATGAATATCCATTCAGATTTAATCATTATGTAATATTAGAAGTTCAAGGAGTTATCATGAAAACTACAACAATAACAGGTGGCAGTACAGATTTATTGCATGAGTAGTTCTCAAAACTTCATGTTCCACCGTATAACTGTTTCCGCGGTCTCAACAAAAATCAAAGTAATCAAACCAGAAGCAAACAAAAGTCCCGATCGACCAGGTATATATTTCTTACTTGAAATGGATTCCGGTCCGAAGTTTAATCCTGATCCAGAAAAAAAAAACTGATCAAATTAACCGATCGAGATCGACTAGAGCAGCGCCTAGATAGCTCTCCCGTCCAAATTGTACACTGTACATGATAGCAGTAGTCCATTCTGTACCATTAGTTCCTTTCGTATCAGACGTGGGCATGCAGTAGGTCGCTCTAGAAGGAAGGGATCATAATGGCTGTCGCTGAAGACGCTGAACGGTAGCACCGAGTCGGCGTGAGAATACGAGATCGAAACGACGCATGCTAGTTGCTCCGCCCACCACGCTCGTCGAACGCGAAATGCGATCGATCCGGCGCCCGATTGAGCAGCGACTTTTCTCCGTGACCTACTCTTGCTTACGCCATGTTCCGTTCTCCTTCACGCTTTTACTTATTGCCTTAGTTTTCGTTAGCACGTTTACTAAACTGCTAAATATTATATTATAAAAAAATTCTATATAAATATATCTTTAAAAATTAAATAGATCTATTTTTTAAATTTTTAATAATTAATATTTAATTAATTATATGCTAATAATATTTTTTTTATTCTATATGTGAGTTATAAGCAGGTGGAGAACGCCACCTTATACTCCGTGGGTGGAGGCATTATGGGAGCAAGCAACGAAGAAACACGCACCCACGTCCCACAGGCCACAGCTGCATGGGTGTAGCTAGCTTAGTTGCTAGCGTGTTTGAATGGAATACTTCGCGTCGATTTGATGCGCATTACCACACACGTACTCTACATCCATCCCTGCTTTCCTACATACCGGGGGATTCTACACGCAGATGCACCTAAATGTCTAGTGCAAATTTACTACTACGCATAGATAATCTGATACTCGAAGGTATTTTTGCACAAGCTTACCTTGCCGGCATAGACCCTAAATGTAGTAGTAAATTATCTATACTAGCTACTACAAGATAATCTTGTGCACTCACAAGATTTGTGCGCCCGGCAAGTATTTACGAAGAAATACGCAAGCTTACAAGATTGCGTGGTGCACATAGATAATCTTGTAAGAAGGGTAGTCAATCCCTACTCACAAGTATTGAATTGCATGTAACGTCGATTCACTTGAAAAATTTAAGCTAATGAGTAGTAAATATTTTTCTTTCTGATTATCTGATACTAGAAGATATTTTTTTAAAAGTAAGATGTAATATTTTCTAATATAAAACTTAGTATACCAAGAGATACCAAAATTAGAAATAAAGAAGATTAGATATCTGTCGATACCTTTCAAACACTGTAAAATTACTTTAAAAAATTCGTACCTCAAAATCACTCTTTGGCAATGGCATATAATTTAGTTTAATTTAGTACCTCAACTTAAGGTAATAGAAGGTAATTAGATTTTACATTAAAAAATGGTACATCTTAAAAATCGTAAAATCACTTTATATAGTATATTATAGAAAATAAATCTGATTTACCCCAACTTGTAGCTTCCAAACTAGCTCTAAATGTCCCAACGAGTATAATACACCTTTGAAATTAAGTGATAAATTCGTCCCCCACGACTATATAAACGGTGAGGCACCGTTAGAACTTTACACACCATATAATAGACCTAAAGTAATTCATCGATAAGTTTAAATACCACTACAGCGTGAACACATGTTTAATTAATTAATTAATATACCTAAAATTAGTCAACAGTATAAAGTGGATTCTATCTGGAAATTTCTTGTGGAGTTAAGAGAAAGATTTGTTTTAGTGGGTCAATGGTTCAATACATTGCTCCAATTGGAACACGCTCAATGATGAGATCAGTCACAAGACTTCCGTAATGATAGATGGGCAAATTAAGCATCGATGTGGTCCATCCTTAAGCAAATCTAGATCATGCTTTGACCAACATATATTAGTTATTATCCCTCCAGAGATTTTCTGCGCAGATGTTATATCTATATAAGATATGCAATTATCTTAAGACAGTTTTAAAAGAAGGCATCACGTTTTCTCTGAAGGTCTAGAAATTATCAAAATATTGACCGTTAGATTATGACGAAATTGAATTATAACAGTGTAGATTAATAGTATGAATATCTTCATAGAAACATATATAAAGAGTCATATGATAAAATTGAGAAAAAGTTGGACGCAATTTTGGCTAGAGAAAATAGGAACCCAGATTTAATTTCATGCCACTGATAAACGAAGCCGTGTGGTAGAGTTCGACTTGGAGTTTTGGAGTTAGACTTGGATTGTATGCATACGTGTTACAGTTAGGCAAACCCAGCCACTATGTGTTGTCAAGCCTCTAGACTCATGCATGAACACAACAAAGCAGCAAGCTAATAAAGAAGTCCTTAAGTAAGCATGCTATTGGTCCATGTATGTTTATCCATTCTAGACTAACATATTTATAATTAATCGGAGAAAAAAATATTGACCGTTAGATCGTGATGCAACCAAATTATAGGATCTAAATTAATATCTTTATGATTAATCAGAGAAAAAATATATTGGCCATTAGATCGTGATGCAACCAAATTAGAGGATCTAAATTAAGAGAATATATGAAGAGTTTTGGAAGAATTATGACTCTATTATATCTAGACAAGAGGTAGATGTGTTCTGTTTTGATTACCAAAATGGCAAAATCTAAGTCAGTCAATCAAGAAGGGTCCATCAGACTTTAAAAAGATCGCGGGAGGGTGAGCCACTCAAGTGATGAAGAGGAGCTACGGGAGGCGAACCCAGGGGCGCTAGGGCCGCAAGACTAAGGCAGGGGCATGGCGGCGGCTGGCAGGACCTCTAAAAGCTATAAAAACATAATCCTGGCGACAATAAGATTCGAATTTGTAAGGTGCCCACGTACAACAACAAAGAAGATGAGCGGCGAATGGTGGTTGTGGTGGTCGGTGAGACTTCTAAAAACTATAAAATAGAACCTCAATGACAGTAAGATCTAATTTTGTAATATGCTGATGATAATGAAGAACAATAGCGATAGGCAAGCTAACGAAGGGGCAACAAAATAGGAGTAGGAAGACGGCAACTGGCATTGGAGGCGAGCCAGGGAGGCAAAAGATTAAGGCGGCAGTGGCAGGAGGGAATTCTAAAAACTAAAAGCAGAACCCCCGTAATGATAAAGTTCAACTTTTTAAGATGCCGACAACAATAAAGTGGAGGAGCAACAGGTGGGTGAGCAGAACCCCGTGATGACAAGGTTTAATTTTTCTACGTAATGATGACATCGTGCAAGTAGAGGGGCAATAAAGGAGTAGGAAGGTGACGCCTACTGGGACATGTAAATACTATAAAAATAAAACCCCGGTGATGTTTGATTTTTGTGAAGGTCCCGATGACCACGAAAAGGAGGGATGGCACACGAATGAGTGGACAATCATAAGGTTTGATTTTTAAGGTCCTAATGACAATGAAGAGGAGCGTGTACTGGTAGGACAAGCAGAGGGGATGGACAGATGGGCGAGCAGGGTGGGCGGATAGGTAGGGGCTCACTAAACTGAATGGAAATCGAAGTAAGAATAGGGAGTTCTATAAATAATTGTTTTGGTAAAGCATGAAAATTGTTATAGTTACTTATCTATTATATTATTAAGACATCTTTGAAAGGAGACACCGTATTCACTCTGAAGGCTAGAAATTACCATGTTAATTAGAGAAAAAAAAACCTAAAATCTACACCATTGAATCGTGGATGGAGCAATTATAACGGTGTAGATTGACAGCAACAGTTGTACACGAGATACAATTATATACATAGAAACAGTAAATAAAAATTGTATATCAAGTCCAATCATGTTTTTAAATATCTATTGTATACAAAATATAATTACACATATAGAAATATAAGCTAAGAGTTGTATATCAAATTCAATCTACCTAGCCCCGTACAGAATTCTACGGAAAAATCCTCTAGTTTATTTTTTAAAATAAAGCTCCATCCCAGCAACCATGCATGCATCCTGGCAGTTGTTAGGTCCGGATAAATCTTCTCTTCAAAATATTTTTTGCTTGTTCTTACGACTGTCCAGGCACGTATTATTTCACTAACAATATATGACGCTAGAGAATCAAATGGCATGATGTACAGTCTCTTTTTAGATAATGATGGTGTACATTATCTACACGTAAATAATCAGCTCCAGGGTGTACATGAGAACGGACATAAATGCAGAATATGATACAAGTGGTAGTGACCAGTATTCGGGATCAGGATAATATAAATGTTGTCAACTTGTCATGGTTATTGAATGTACATCAATTGCCTACTAATTATTTTCCATTTTTTGTTACAGATTTGGACGGATATTGATCAGAAACTGTTGAGATATAAACGTCAGTATGCGTATCATCAAGCAACACTGATTTAATCCTCCGTATTTAAGTAGACGACACTGTTAGACTTTATTCGTTCAAACTTTCAAAGCTTTGATCATCAATAACTCTCAAAATATTTTGTTTGAAAATATAAAAATCATATGGGTATATTTTTCCTTATAAGAACTTTTACAATATTATAATTTTATTAGATATTATCGTTATATTCTAATAGAAAATTGGTGGCCAAAGTTGCAAATAAAAACCGAATAAAGCCAACACTGTTATATATTTAAATATTTTAAATATAGAGATGGTACATATTTGTACACTTTCCACGTGGTGCTCAACATACTGAATTTTACCTATATGAACAGGAATATCTCTGGAAAGTCTAGCAACAACGAAGACAAATGCAGAGAAGAATACGTGCAGTATCACTTATGAACTGAAATAGTGTCCTACCAAATAAGGAATCAATTGAAGGATTGTTCAATTGGCCGTACGTTTTCACTGTAACAATACTGCCAAGACTGAAAATGGTAGGGCAGGGGGACAATTGAAGTCAGGCATGGCGGCTACCGACTTCAACTGAAGTTTGAGTCAGATTTCGCTAGTCCTACCGGCTTCAAATGAAGTTTCAGTCAGATTTTGCTGTGGAATAATGCCTGAACTGAACTCTAAAGCGAACGAATAGTCGGCTCAAGCTTGACAATTCAGTCAAGAGTACATTGCCATGCTTTTTTTTCTTTTTGGAGGCCAGGAATAGATTAAGAATTTATATATATCAGCTGGTTATGGATATGTTGATGGTCAATGCCTACTTTCACTGATTAATTCGGCTCTTGCAGTTTCACATTTGCAGGATAACGTTCCAATGCCCATGTATTATGACTGAACAGGTGGGTGTGCAAGCAGCGAGAAATTATTTACCAAACTTTTCTATCAGAAATAAAGGAGTGGTGCACTCTAGTGCTAAAAAAACACGATCTTAAGGTTTTTTTAGATAATGACACGATCTTAAGATGTTATCATCATACAGAGTACTTATTTCCTTGTCAGTATAGATTGAGCCATACAAACAAACCCAAAGAAGAAAACAAGCTAATGCCACATCTCAATCCCCTAGGTCATCTTAAAAGAGATCCTCACGCATTTGCCTTGATCTCGTTCTTACCCACAAATCGTGCAATCATTTGTCACTTACCAAAAAAGAAACCCTGAAATCGTTCAATTAACCCAGTGATTGCGATACGTTTCTGTGAAACTTGCCACGCCATAGGTGAAAAGAGCCTGATCTTTGCACTGCCCCTTTCCTTCCCTGTCATTTCGCTTTGTCACATCAGTGTAGGAAATGCACGCTTGCTTGCGGCGTTGCTCATAAGCAGCAATCCAATCCACATAAAAACCATGGAAATACATGCACTTGTGAAAGTAACATTGCATCTCAGAATCGAAGAGTACACAAGTGACAGATCACCCCACGAACTGTCAGACCCTTGGCAAAAACTATTACTACACACACGAAGCTGCAGGAACGGACGCACGCGTGACATTTGTACAGGAATCGAGAAGGAGAATCGCAGGGCAGGATCGATGGATGCAATGCAAAGAGGACAGGCACCAACAACGAGTTGTTCATGGACTGAAAAATGGACTGCCACTGAGCTTTTGTACGTAGTAGCTGGAAACGCTGATCTCTCTCGATCTCTCTCCATTAGTTTGGATGGCTTCCTTCGCTTTCTCTCTGCAGGCAACGTAGGTAGGCAAAAAAAAAAAGATTCCATGGAGATAGATCAGTCACTCACATAGAGGACACTAGGACAGTGGCCTCCATTTGAGTGGAGGTGAGCTTGCAAGTTGCAAAATACGGAGGAACAGTGGCAGGTCATCGTGGCTGAGCTTAGCTATAACCAGCTCGACCGAAGAGGACAGCTCGGGATTGTGCTGTGGCATGGATGCATAATGCGTTCATGGATGCACTTACTGACACCAAGTGGAGCAAATAATGGACTTGCAAGGAGAGGTAAAGATCGATGTGCCTCTTTTCCTAAAAGGGAAGAACGATGGCAGCAAGCCTGAGTGTAGAGTGTTAGGTTGATCTAATGGCCACCGAGCCATAGTAAGACGCGTGGGCTCGGCCCACCCATACCCATGCGTCAGTAAGGAACGTGGAGCGAGTTCTACGCATGCACGATGATCGGTAGCGCCGTTTTTCCCTCTAACGGAATTGCCCCCGATCTCCTCCAGCGCAAAATATAAAAGGGGCTACGGCACGTGAATAGCTATCCATCTATCACACGCTAAGCCAACCCCAAAAACCCTAGCCGATCTTAAACCCGCTAGAAGAAGACCGAAGGTCAATCTCCTTCGTCATCGACCGGCTACTACTCTACTGCCAACTAGCTCAACCACGGCACCGATGGGCTCCACTTCAACCGGTCAGTAACCTCACCTAAATTCCGCACTAATTAAGGTGATTATGCGTAGGTTAAGGATTAGAGTAATACTAAGAACTAAGATTATAGTATCAGAGCCATCCTTAGCCACCACATATATCCATCATCCCGGTTGAAGCCCTAAGGCCATGGCTTTGGCTAATTGGTTCTAGTTTGGGTAGCAATTAGAGGGAGGGGAGCCAAATTTGGGCTAAGAGAATTAAAACCCCCAAAATCCCCTTAGGCCGAAAACCCTAAAATTTTTTCTCCTCGACATTGAGAACTCAAATGCCATTTTCTCCCCAAATACCGAGTCAAGAAATCCCAAATTAAGAAAAAATCCATGTGGTACGGGATTAAGACGGACTTAACGGAGGTCCTCCTCGTCGAAGTTGCGCCGCGGGACATGAGCTCGTCCTGCCTCCGTGCGACCTCGTCGTCCTCACGTTCGACCTACGCCTCGAGCTCCGCCGCGAACCCGGCTCCGTGCGACCTCATGGTCCCCATCTTGCCGTCGTCTTGGACTGGTCCCGTGCCTTGCCTCCTTGGCCGTGCAAGGCCGAGGCTCGCCCGGCGCAGCCGTGCGCCGCGCCGAGGAGGAGAACTAACGCGACGGCAGCGAGGGACACCACGGCGCGCGGCCTAAAGACCGCCGCGCGCCATAGCCACCACCGCCGTCGCTGCTTTTCTCGCGCGTGGAGATCGGGAGGAGGAGCAAATAGGAATGGGGATTAGGGTTTCGGCTGGCCGAGCGGCGGTTTTATCGCAACCGTGACGATTCCTAGCCATCGGATCAGATCTCGACGCTCGTTGCTTAGCCCACGCCACGCCGATCTCTCGCCCAATCGATCCTGGCCGTTGACTGCGATCCAACGGCGACAGCGCGTGGGCCTACGGACAGAAGTGGGCCACCACATGTGCTTGGCGCCCGGGCCGCGCGCATGACATTGTGCGCTCCTAGGGCACAGTAACGGGCTGAGGGAGCATATGGGCCGCAAGGCCGAAATTTGTTTTAATTAATTTTTCCTTTAGTATTTCCTTACTAAATTTCCATGAATTAATTTAATTCTTTTAAGCCATTTCTTGATGCTATTGAATTACAGTAAAATTATTATGTTGCTATTAAATTTAAGTAAAATTTACTCTTATATTTTATGTGCTGAGATTTAATTTCTTTAAGCCATACTTATTAATTTATGATTTATACATTAAGATTTAATTTCTTTTGAGCCATTTCTTAATGCTATAAATTAAAGTAAAATTTATATTTCTGCATTAGAATTAATTTCCAATTAAATGGAACTAACGGGAAATTTAGTTGGAATATTTTATTTATTTTCTCTGTCATTTCGACCCAACGGAATTATGGCTTGGGACATTATTATTAACGACAAATTCAAATTTTGCTTCATTTTGCCCAATGGAATTATGAAGTAGAATAATTTGTCCTTGTACATTGTTAACCAGACCAACGTAGGGTTAATTATATACATTTTCGCTGTTTACTAATGTTTTGTCGTTAATTTCAGCTATTAATGATGTCGTTGCTTAAATTAACAGTATTGAGCAACTAAATGGCACTAACTTCCAGGAATAGAAGGGGAGGGTGAACATTACTCTTGGGCTACTTCATTATGATGTTGCTTTATGTGAGGATGGACCCATTCCCCCTCCTGCTAGTGCCACTAATGCAATTAAGAAAGCATATGAGGAGAAGGCGGAAAAATGGGAAAAAGCGAATCGCATAATTTTAATGGTCATTAAGAACTCTATATCCCCTAGCATCAGAGGCGGTATTTCTAATGCTGACAATGCTAGGAGGTACATGACAAATGTCATTTGAGCAAAATTTTAAAGGCTCATCTAAGACTTATGCCAGTGTTCTCATAATGAGGATGCTCACCTCTCGTTACGATGGGAAGGGGAGTGTGCGAGAGCACATCATGTCTATGACCAACATGGCAGCACAATTGAAGAGCATAGACATGGCTATCTCTGATGGCTTTCTAGTCCACTTCATCATGAGTTCCTTGCCACCGGATTATGGTCTATTTAAGATTAACTACAATAGTAAGAAGGACAAATGGTCCATTGCCGAACTCATTTCTCGCTCCGTGGAGGAAGAGCATCAAAGGACAAAAAGGCAAAAGGAACAGGCTTGCCTCGCTGAGTCTGATAAGGGAAAGAGGAAGGTTAATGAAGCTTATGTAGGCGAATCCAGCAAAAGACCTAAGACTGACAAGCCTAAGCCTAAGGGGAAGTTTAAGCCACCCTAAGGTACTCCATCTGGATCTGGTACGTCTACATCCAATGACGTAATGTGCAAGTTTTGCAAAAAGACTAGGCACGTGCAAAAATAGTGTAATGGCTTTAGGAAGTGGCTTGCTAAGCATGGTAATGTTATTATTGATATTATCTCTTATGTTGATGATGCACTCTATGTGAATTATGCCTCTGGTTCTTAGTGGATTGACTCAGGTGCAACTGAGCACGTCACCAATTTATTTCAGGAATTGCGTTCCGTGAGGACTATCACAAAGAGGGAGCGAAGTCTTAGAGTGACGGATGTTAATGAACTTCATGTCGAGGCTATTGGAGATCTTCCCTTAGTTCTAAGAGGAGGCTTCAAGCTATTATTACATAATGTTCTTTATGTTCCATCCGTCAAAAGGAACCTTATTTCCATTGCTTGTTTAACGAAACATGGCTTTAGAGTTGATTTTGGAGACATTGAATGTTTTATTAAATTTAATAATAAGGTTGTGGGCCTTGCTTTTAAGCGAGACAAACTTTATTTGCTCTCTTGATGAATCTACAATAATTTTGTGTGATGTTGCTAATCATGTTAGATAAATAAGACCTCATCGAAATTATGGCATTGTCGTTTATGCCATATTTCGAAGGGGAGGATGGAGCGTCTCATTAAAGATGAGATACTTCAACCATTAAATTTCACTGAGAAAAATCCCTGCTTAGACTGTATCAAAGACAAATTCACTAAAACAATTAAGAAAGGGGCCACTAGGAGTACGAGAATACTTGGGCTAATCCATATGGATATTTGTGGACCCTTCCAGTGACATCAGTAGATGGTTTTGATTCCTTCGTTACGTTTACTGATAACTTTTCCTGTTATGGCTACATTTTTTCTATTAATGACCGGTCTAAAGCACTAGATAAGTTTAAGATTTTTAAGGTTAAGATAGAAAATCAGCATAATGTTAAAATTAAAGTAGTGCGCTCAGACCGGGGAGAAGAATATTATGGGAAAAGTGCTCTATACGGGCAAATTCCGGGGCCATTTGCTAAGTTCCTACAGGAAAATGGCATAGTTGCCCAATATTCTATGCCCGATAAGCTACAAGAGAATAGAGTTGCTGAGCATCGTAATCGCACACTAATGGACATGGTGCGTAGCATGGTTAGTCACTCTAGCCTGTCTGTGAAATTGTGGATGTAGGCATTAAAGACAGCCGCTCATATACTAAATCAGGTGCCTACTAAGTCCGTACCTAAGACACCTTATGAATTATGGACCGGTAGAAAGCCAAATATAAATTATTTAAGAGTATGGGGATGCGCTACTAAAGCCAGACCTTTTAATCCACATCTAAGAAAATTAGACCCTAAGATTGTGAGCTGTCACTTCATTGGATACCCAGAAAGATCTAAAGGGTATCGGTTTTATTGCCCAGACCATATCAATAAATTCATGAAAACAAGACACGCCGTCTTTCTAGAGAATGATCAAATCTGTGGGAGCTCACAGGATAAACAGTTAGACCTTAAGAAAATTCGTGTCACCATGCCGGTTATCCAACAGGAAAATTTGCCTATGTCTTAGCAAGTGCCACAGATATTCTCTTCTGGGGATCCATCTACAGTTGAGGGTACTAATGAACCTGTAGCACAAAATGACGTACACACTGATGTGCAAATTCCTCAACCCGCTGGAATTCCAGATAAACAACTAAGAAGGTCATAGCGGGAGAGGAGATCTGCCATTCCTAGTGATTATGAGATCTTTACTGGAGAAGACATTGAGAAAGCAGATGATCCAACTTCATTTAAGGAAGTCATCATTAGTGAGAATTCATCTAAGTGGCTTGACGCCATAGAAGATGAACTAAAGTCTATGGACGCTAACGATGTCTGGGATTTAGTAGAAATTTCCGAAGGAGTTAAAACAGTAGGCTATAAGTGGGTCTACAAAACTAAGTATGACTCCAAGGGAAACATCGAACGGTTTATGGCGAGGCTCGTAGCCAAGGGTTTCTCGCAGAGAGAGGGAATAGACTATAATAAAACATTTTCCCCGTCTCTAAGAAGGATTCATTTAGAGTTGTCATAACACTGGTAGCTCATTATGATTTAGAGTTACATCAGATGGATATCAAGACTACATTTCTTAATGATGACTTGCATGAGCAGGTTTTCATGGTACAACCGAAGGGTTTTGTTATGAAAGGCAAGGAGCATATGGGATGCAGGCTAAAGAAATCTATTTATGGTCTTAAGCAAGTATTTAGACAATGATACCTTAAATTCGATGATATAATTAAGAACTTCGGATTTAAGGAGAATAAAGTGGATAATTGTGTTTATATGAAGTATAAGGGTGGTAAGTTTATGATCCTAGTACTCTATGTGGACGATATTCTATTAGCAAGCAGCGATAAGCATTTGTTGCATGAGACTAAAATATTTTTTTCTCTAAGTTCGACATAAAAGATCTTAGTGGAGCCTCTTATATTTTGGGTATTGAGATACACCAAGATAGGTTTAGAGGAGTACTAGGGTTATCTCAGAGGTCATACATTGATAAAGTACTTGAAAGATCGATAAGTGTTGCCAACGATGATGAGACTCAGGGAAGTTCAACATGCCAAGAGTTCAACAATAGCAGCTCAAGAACTGACACAGATGATAACGATAATGTAGGTGGACAAGGCAGGAATTCACGGCCTTTAGGAGGTCAAACAAGGCAGTCACAAGATCGTAGTCTGATTCAATTCACTGGTACAAGCACTTACATATTACTTCCACATTTTCCCTACAATGCTTCATGCTTTATTTTTTTTCTTATTGAAAATGCAGGTGATGCTGACTTCACACACGCCACTCAGGAACAAAATCATGGTGCGCCAAGCTCTCAGCGAAATATTTTATGCCTACGAAAGGCCACCAACAACGAGGGCAGTTTGACGCACCACAGGACAGCTATAGCTCATTTAGTTCCTCCAGCGTTGAAGGTGGTTATCCAATTTACACCTACAACCGTCCAGAGGCCTCTAATTGTCCTCCTGTTAAATGGGTATATGGGTGGCAAGAGCCTGATTAGTATGCTCAGTTGTATGGTCAATGACAATCAACAGCTGCATAGACAGACTAAAGTTGGCAAGATTACAAAGGAGGATTGCTTCAGCAACATGGTTTAATGCTTATGTCGATCGAGAAGTACAACATGGCATACCAGCAATGGAACTAATACTAAGTTTACTTTATGTCAAACTTAGAAAACTTATATATTAATGTTACTTCTGTAATAGACCTAGTATTGATGTATCGTGTATGTCGAACTTTGGACATTATATTATGGACGTTTCAATCCTTATAGTTATGGACATTACATTGTTAATTCTTATAAAATATGATATTTTCGACGTGTTTTATGAATCCTAATTGTTACCTATCATATATATATAGCAAATGTCATACTGAAATTTCCTATATTTCCGCAATATGTCACTTAATCAAGCTATAAATGTCTACAACATTTTCTTGCAATTAAACTATATTTTTTCTTAATTTTTCGAAGATTTTTCCTTAATTTTCCTAACCTGCCATACCATGTGTGGTTACCACGCAATTCCGTGCGGTAACCGGCCCCAAACCACAGCCAAACCATCGTTTCGAATTCAAATTTTTTCATGTGAATTTCACACGGTTTTGACCGATTACCGTGGTAATCGCCGGCCCACAGTAACTAGGCCCAAAACGGTAAGTCAAACCCTGTCTGCTTTCAAGCGTTCGAAAAACCCAAAATTTTAGGATTGGGTTTTCTTTTGGAATTCTGTTAGCCATGCTCTTAGATTACTTCCGGTGTTTTTAAGTTTTGCATATCCACCAGGAAAATAATGAATTGTTAGAAGTATTCAGGACATACCGAACTTTCTTCTCTTATCTCGCACATGATGATCTTTAGGTTAGTTAATACTCACTCTGTTTCTATTTCAAAATATAAGTTGTATTAGATTTCATTAGAACAAAGCTTTAACAAAAATTACTCTATATCAGTATTTCATTTTACCATACAAAAGCAAAATCATAAGAAAGTACTATTAAGGAAGTACTATAGAATACGAATCAACTAACATCAATTTTATATCAAAAACATTATATTGAATACGAATAAAAAAACATCAACTTTGTGTCAAAAACATTATATCTAGTAAAGTAATCATTTGTCTTATCTTAATGAAACCTAATACACCTTGTATTTTGTATTGATGAGTTGGTACAATAGTAGTAGGAATCAAAGTTTTGGAACGTAGGGAGTAATTCCTTGATTTGCCATGCTCTCTCGAATAAATAAGTAACGGGATGTCCGGACTGGAGTGGCATATGATCTAATAGGAGTATGTTCACCGGTCTAAGCAGATAATATTAGGACGGCATGCATTGATGCAAAAACAGACAATTCAAATTTGGTTTAATTAATCCACCGAATGAAAAGCACAGAAACAAAATAGTCCAATGCAGACGGTTACATCTAAGAGAGCACAGTGTCATCGGCTTGAACCTACATGCCGATTACAGCCTCCTACCCCTTCTACCACCCTTTCTGCGCGTGCTATCAGTCGGCACCGGAGTAACATCCTCTGTATATCAGAAAATTTACGAGACATCATCAACTGAAAATAACAATGAAACATAATATCTTCGAAATAGAATTCACTTAGGCCACAAGACATTAACAAATATTTCTGAAAATTTGCATTTTACTAAAGACATGCTTATCGCCTTCTAATTATCTTCAAGCTACTAAACAATTACAGGGGTAAAAAAGAACATAATGTCTTCATAAAGCAAGAAAAGACATTATCGAAGTACACTCTAGGAAAATAAGCATATGCAAGTGCAAGTCTGTTATCCCAACTGCAACCTCAAGCAATGATAGGAACATGGTCAATTCATGGCTGAGCACAAAGGAGGCTTCACCAGCTACTTGCTAGGGGAACGCACATTGAGAATCCTATATCATATTAACAGCCCATGACATTTTGAGAAACCAAAAGCATTGTCATTATGAGACACTTATGGAACATTATAGTTGCATTAAAATGTCACTGATTTTGTGGAACATTATAGTTGCACTAACGTGTTATTGATTAGGTACATGCATGACCATACTGACATTCACTTTGTTCATTCGTAGTACATTTTCAAAAGAAGATTAACAAATACTGTACAGTTTCTGTGCAAAACATGATATAACACAAGAGAGCATTGTACAGTAAACAAAGCCAGCACTATAAGAAGCATGCATCCACACAAGGATACATTGAAACGATCGAAGAATAAGCGAATTTCAATTGGAATTTGTCACTTTAGGCAATCAAATGATTTTATCATTCCGTCTAATTGGTTCAATAATGTTGAGTGGTTAAACTAGATATTGTGTATTATTGATAGCTTTGAAACTAAATAAACTAAACAATGTTTATATGTTGATATTTTACATGCAGGATTCATTGCAATAAAAGTTCAAGAGTGAAATGCTCCTTCTGGTGCAAACTTGAAGCTGTCTAATTATATTAGAACAGAACAGGATAATAGGTCAAACAGGGCAATAAATCAATCATCATGCAACAAATATATCAGCAAGCATCATGCAAAAAAATATGTGTTTGTATGCTTACCAATACGACCAATTTTCATGCCAGATCGTGCAAGTGCTCTAAGAGCAGACTGAGCACCAGGACCAGGGGTTTTTGTCTTGTTTCCACCAGTAGCACGGAGTTTAATATGCAAAGCAGTTATTCCAAGCTCCTACAAAATGGATACAAGGCATTAATCATTAACTGACAAACAACAGTATTCTTCTGGCCAAAGTAGAGGGATACCTTGCATCTTTGAGCAACATCCTGTGAAGCAAGCATAGCCGCATAAGGTGAAGATTCATCACGATCAGCTTTAACCTTCATGCCACCTGGATAACAAACAATTAACATGTTAAACCAATTGAATGTTGTTATAACCAAGAAAAGGATTACATATAAAAGACACGTCTACAATGCATATATACAACATTACAAATGGTTGATCTGATATTAATCTTAAGCATGTAAAATTTAGTGATTTCACCGGTTTAACTAAAGGCTGCTGTAGCACCAGTCAACAACAATAACCACAGAAATTATTTAGTTCAAAAAGCAAATGACACAAATATCCACAGTAAAGACAAGTTTTGTGTGTGTGGCCAAGTTGAAATTAAAGACTCAAAATTAAAGACAGGACTCAAGTTGAAATCTTTGTGTGTGGCCAGTTACTAATGAAGCACCTCCAGGAAAGAGAAGGCGCTATCAGCGAAACTGCCAGCATTGATCTCAGCCTCCCGTGAATCAGAAGAACAGCTAAGCGAGTTAATCCGGGATTATGAAGGCCATCAACCATCATCAAGAACACGATTACACACAGCCAAAACAACGATCAGAACTCGCCAGAGATAAAAAAGAAAAATCAAGAATGTCCCAGAACCACCCTGCCACCCAGCATCACGATGAGACGATGAGCATGTCAGATGAATCTAAAGAAGAGTTTCATCTACGCCCGCAACGGAACCAAGGCGGCACAAGCAACAATCCACCCGGTTCTCTCAAAGGCGCCAAGAACACATAAACAAAAACAACAGCAAAAGCAAAAACAAGGCGAATCACTGTGATGCGAGAGAATCAAGTAGATGAAGATGGGAGAAACCAGTAGTAGGAACCACCACCACCATGCTCCGCCATGGCCACGGAGAGGAGATCAACTAGGGTTTCATGTACGTGCGGCGGATGGGGACAAGAGGGCGCCGCCCTCAAGCGCCTCATATAGGGCACAGCCACGAGGGGCAGGCGGCCCGTGGACCGTAAGAAGACGATGGGCCTTATTGGACCACACTTAGCAGCAATTCGATCGGGCCAACAAGGCTAGAAGGTTGATCCTAGCCGCACGCCTCCATCCAACAGTTGTCTTGGACCGAGTTGGGATCGGAGAGTTCTTTTCCGACCCCCACGTTAGTGGGTGTAGGTATTACTCCCTCCGTTAAACTTACCTTAAAATACAAGGGATTTTAAGATCCCTGCTTTATTTCCCACCTACCTCTACTATTATAAAAACGAATAGTGTTTCTGCCTAATTTTCGTACGTCGTTCCGTCGGCCTCCTGGTTTGGATCTCTGTCAGGCTCGGTCTCCTCCCTCTCATCCGCCTCGAACCCAACCCTAAGAAACTCTATCCACCTCCCCACGGCGAGCGAGCTCCTCAAGAGGAAAATGAATCAGCTGAGACAAGAGACAAATTCAAAGCAACCACGGCGCTTTGCCAAATCAGGCCGTGAGTGGCATGGAGCTCCACTCGCCCCATCCGCGCGAGCTCGACGACCAGCCGCACAAAGAGAAGAGTTTCGCCTTGGGCCAGCCGCCACCACTGCCCATCACCCAAATCCGAAGCCAACGCAGCAGCAAGTGTGGGGATATCGCTGGACTAGGGCACGTTGGCGCGGGGGAGCTTGCCAGCGTGATTGGATTGCATTTGACAGTTGCCGCTGATGCCCATCGGGAAAGGAGTGGAAGGAATTTATGGGTTACAAGGACTAGATTCGATTCATTGTTCATGCGAGTAGTCCTCAAGTCCGGCTTTGTTACATTACTGCCCAGATAAATGTTTCTGATTCAGGCCCGTCTTTTTGTAGGACGGCATAAAGGTCCATGAATCGCTACATAGTTTGATATGAATAATGATATCCTGAGAGTAGCATATCTACATGTAGGATGGCTTTCTTCGATAATATTCACGGTAGCGCTTGAATGTTGTCAATTGCTGTAAATTGTTTAGAATTTTTGCACGCCTCAGTGGTTACGATTGGACTTCCTATGAATTGGAATGAAGGAAATTCTTCAGGAGCAGTAAAGACGCATGAGTTCAAATTTTTTCTTGGACTGGACCTTCCTTCTTCCAAATGCAGGGAAGTTTTGAGTTTTTCTTGGATCAATTTCATGACTTGTTCTTCATAATGTGTTCTGATTTTTTTATTGGCCTGGATCATTCTTCTTCCAACCGCATGGCTCTGAAATTCTCTTGTTGAACAGAGCAGCACAAAAAAAATTCTTCTGACTCTAAGAAAGTTACAAGCAAAGAGCTTCAAAAAGGTTTGGGACAATATTCCAGGTAAGCTTGTGTTTGTCTTTGCCTGTTTCATGATTCATAATCTACAGTGATTTGGTAGCAGTGCATAACTAACAGAGTACACGATGATTATATTCACATCCGTTGTTCTTCAATGTAAAATCAAGGTGTGAAGTCTCTGTACCGACATGAAAACAGCTTATGGGTCAAAACCAACCCAAAGCAAGGAGCGACAGTGCAACACTGTCGCAGTGAAGACTCAACAAAACACCTGACTGACGCAATTGGGAAGGTGTTCTATGGAGGTCTTAATTTAGACGGTTTTTGTAGTCCATGTCTAAGATTTAGACAAATTTTCTATATGTGAAAACATTCTGTGCTGCAATAACCATGATTTTCCATCACAATACATCGACCATACACATGGTCTCACAGCCCAGGTGGTGATAGACCGATAACTATAATAGCTTGTGAATTGTGAGAATGACCACTATATATATACGCATCGGTGTTCCTTCAATTTTTGTACTTCTTTTAAATTTTGCCTTCGCCCATTGCAACGCCCGTGCATTGTGCACAACTTCAATCATTGCACGCCGTCACTTCACTAATCTACTCCCTTATCACACTCTCAAGTTAGGGTTTAGTGCATTGCCTCCTCTCTCCATCATCAAACGATTGCCATACCTCACCTTTCCCATCGCTGCCTTACTCAGCCATTTGCAAACCACAGTCTATCTTTCCTCAATTTTCCCGTCTTTTCTTCCCGTAGCAACGCACGGGCATTTTGCTAGTGATAATTTAAATTAATTCCAGGACTGTCTGATTCCTATCATATACTTTTTATCATGCCCAGCTGATCTGTTCACAACATCCTACAATAAATTCTAACAACAGCAAATGCAATACAAATTTTATATACACATACAGAGTGTGGGCAAACAAAATGTAATCTTGCAAATAACATAAATCATGTCCACTTCCATAATATAGACATCTCCTTTCAATTCAGTGAGGCTTCCAAGGGTGAATGGCTCAGGCAAATCGTCACAAAAGAGCGACCAATAAAGCCCAAGCTACACCAAAGGGCACACAATGCTGAGATGGAGATACCTAAAACAAAAACAGGAAGAAAGAGGCACCAAAGAAAAACTCCGAGGCTCCTCATTGTTACTCTAGCACAGCCATGACTCGAAACGCTCCCACATGACAAAAGGGAGGCGATCTTAAGGGCCGTGCTTAACAAGTGTGAAAAAAGACATCTTGATACGCACACACACACGTTGTGTCCAGCATTTTAGACAGCGTGCAACCACTAATGCATCGCAACCGCATACAAGTCCATCCCCATGGAACAGCGCAGAGCCCGCTGCTTGTGACATCTAAACTTATCGAATTTGCAATTCCAATTCTACGCAAAAAGCACAATAAACGGAGAAGGGCTTCAGGGGGAGGATTTACCAGTGATACGGACGAGCGTCTCCCTCCCGGACAGATCGGTCACATGCTGCAACGCCAGAGTAAGCAAAAAACCTTTCCGCAAAGGAACCAAACCAAAATAGAATCGAACAGAAAGGGGAGGAGAGGGGGACGGGATCTCACGATGAAGGTGTCGTTGAAGGAGGCGAAGATGTGGGCGACGCCGAAGACGTACTCGCCCTCGCGCACGGTCGGGCCGAGGGTGACGTTCTCCTCCTTGGGCTCCCGCGTCTTCTTCCTCCCGGACTGCCAACACCACCCCCATGGTCATCGCAACGCGTAATTCGGCACAACCTTAATCTACCATGAAGAGGGAGAGCGTCACCGCAACATACCATGGCGGCGGCGGCGGCGGGCGCAGGAGTTGGCAGAGGGGAGAGGGGAGAAGCGGCGGCGGCGGCGAAAAAACCCTAGCTCGGGAGGCGGCTGCAAGAGCATTCGCCTTATATAACTAGTGTTCAGCTGGGTTGGTGTGGGCTTTGGGCTCCTGAGCTCCCCGTCGTAGGGCGGCCCAGAAGGCCCACTATGTAGTTCTAACATTTTTTTTCTCTCAAAAGAAAATATTGGCTTGGCTGTGATTTATAGGTTGTGTTTGAATGCTTATAAGCGAATAAGAAATATCATTAACGTATAATTAGTTAAATATTAATTATTAAAAACTTGAAAAATGAATATACTTTTATATATAAAGTTTTTTTAAAAAAAACACATCATTTTACGTTTCAAGAAGCATGCTAATAGAAATCGAATGAGTAGCCATAAGCTAAAAGCTAATAAAAAAACACCACCATAGTCGCTTTGGGGGCGCTGATGTTCACGTGCGTAACGTGCATCTTTTTCCTTTGTAATCAGAACAAAGTTAAAATTAAATAGGTTCCTTCTGAGAGTTTGGAAGGCAAAAGAACTAGAAGTGATAAGAAACATAATGGAAAATGCTAGGTCTGCAGTTTATAAAGTACAAAACGGCCTTGCAGATGGAGATTTCCCATGTAGTAGCAGAAAACAAAACGGCAGTGTAAAAACTTGAAAAAAAAAAAGCTGACAGCTGTGGGATTTGAACCCACGCCCTTTCGGACCAGAGCCTAAATCTGGCGCCTTAGACCACTCGGCCAAACTGTCAACTTATGAACTTAGATGAACAATGTACTTGTTCAAATGTGGCTTCAATACGGAGAAAGCTTCATCACAAACCAGAGTTACTACAAGACTACAAAAGTAGTCTTCTAGAGTTACATTGTCATACAGTTACAATTTTGCTCTCAGGGCCTATCACATTCACAGCATGACAGCAACACAAAGAAAAAAGGGACAGCCAACAGTATAACCAGAAGAAGCACTTCCAAATTCCAGTTGCTCAACACTAATCGAAAGGGTCTATCCGTGGGTCATGCTCGCTTGCCATTGCCATTCCTGTGCACAAGCAAGTTGGGCACATCACCTGAAAATAACGATGTGCATGGATTAGGGCAGTTTACTGATGTGGGGAGATTAGTAGAACAAGAAAATGAAATGAACTGCCATTTCTATTCTGCAACCTAAAACCCAACACTAATTCAAGATAAGTTTGTAGAGTGGTTAAGGAAATGAGTAAAGAAAAAGTTTGTTCAACACTGAATTTAGGCACTAAGTAGCATATGTATAGTTTTGTTTCTAAATCTAATATTTAACTGCATCAAACTGAACTAGACAGCGTACCTTTCCAGCTCCTGAACAATTGGGACACCTTTCAGTCGTAGACCACATATTATGGCCATTGTCACATGAAAGTGTAAAACTCCTGGTGTTCAATAACATTCCACTAGCAGAACAGCGAGCGCATGGCAAGTATCCTATGATGCAGAAGCAATTTCAGGTGTGAGAATACAGTAGGATAAATATCAGAAGTCTAAAAAGAAATGATCATCTCAAACAAACAAAGTATCATGATAGCTGGTGTTAGCAAAAGAAGCACAATGTTTAAAGCCTATTCCATTTTTGTTTTTGGTAGGAGTACTACATGAGGGGCAGACAGACGGAAAGGCATTTAATTATACCAGTCCCATGGCAATATGTACATCTTTTCTTCTCTTGCTGCCTGACGTTTCTAATTTCAACCAACATTAATGCTGAGATTACGCCAACTGCACCACCTGAAAAGGATGCCACAATGGGATCTACCTGACTGAACAACAACCAAAAAGTATGTATCAAACTGCTTGTTCTAAACACTACTAAATTATCTATAACAAAGATGTAGGCTCTTTCAAGCACCTTAATTGAAGTGGCAAGTGCATGGTCCTTATAAAATCTTCATAAGATGTACCGCCTAGTCCTAATTTCAGCTCAAGCTGCATCAAAAACATAATTATAAGAGCCATGACATACTAATTAGGAAGGAAGTACGAATACAGAGACAAAGCTGCCACTTACTACTGGGGCTATCAAGCCTCCAAAAAAGATTATCCCAGTTATGAATGAGAATGATGTCAAATAAAGTTGCTTCATTGTCTTCGGTGACTACATCAGGCAAAAGAAAGGAATTGATAGAGCTTACCGAGAAGAAAGTGTCGGTAAGTTTGTCAAGGAAACTAATTGAGGGCTGGTAATCACCGTATTAGGCAAAAAGGGAATGCTAGATGGAATTTCGGGCATTTCACTTTCTTCACTGCTTGCACCTCTGCTTTCAGAAGTTCTGATTCGCTGCTGCACCCGCAATCGTCTGACCTGAGAAAAATACCCATGTTGAGGTGAACTACAATCTGCTGTTTTGGCGAGCTACAAATGGACTACTAAAATTGAAGGGACGATTATAAAGTACATATGCTAGACACCTCTTCCATCAAAAGGAAAATTTTGTTACGACGGCTCTTGATGTTGTCTTGAATCTCTTGTGATTGCATTTGAACAAAGTCTTGTATAGTCTCTGGACCTTCAATTATGCAAAAACTGTAGGAGAAAATTCTGAGTATATTTTTCGCGCAACTACATTCTTATGCAAAGATAATAAAGATCATCCAATCTAATAGTACTAGGTATTGCAGGAGGTGTATATACTAGACTAACAATACTTGAGAACATTTTCATAGGACTCCTCAATAGCTAATTCATGGAGTATTCGTATTATAAAGATGCGGCATTTAGATGACTTTCTTGTAATCTTGGTCAATTTTGGATATGGTTTACACTCCGAAGTCGAACAACAATTTTTTCTACGTTAGCACTACACCAGGCAGCCCCCAGCTGAGAGCTGACAGATAGAGCATGTGTGGACTCTCAAGTACACATATCTGAAGTTTAAGAGAATATATGTACAGTCTGAATTTTGAGTTTTTAACATTTTGCTACTATGCAGTTACCAAACCAAGTGAACATGTACCATACTAGCTCAAGAACCCCGTCCATTTCCTAGACCAGAACAAAATTGGGGTTTTGATAAGGCAGCTACAGTTACCCAACCTGGATAGGCCACCGTCGCCGGCCGACCTGGACTCGCCAGCGGAGGAGCACCGCCGCAGCACCTCCCGCTGCCTGCACACGGCGCCTCCCCTCGTCCTCCCGCACACAGCACAATGCAGCTCCCGGGACAGCGAAGGCGGAGGAGGAGGAGGAACCGCCACCACCAAGAGGAAAGGGGGCGTGGCCCTCGCCGCCGGTGCCGCGGCGAGGCAGTACATGGCCGGCTCGCTACTTGCAGCTGAAGCCTGCCGGCCGTTGCCGGTATGGTGCTGGGCGTACGGAACTATGGTGTTGGCGACGGATTTGGATAGACGCCGGCCGATTCGGGGTTCGTGCTGTTTACCACGCGGTTGGATCCGATAGGACGGTAGATGACAGATGTGGAGGGCTGAAGCATCTCCCGCCAGCGGCATCGGAATTTTTTGCTTCGTCACGTTGCGCGGTGCGGTTGACAAGCAGACAACGCGCCGTCGTCAGAGCGATGCTAAACTATATTTTTAATAGGTAGTTTCTTTAAAATAAATTCTCATCCAATATCTTCTCTTCTCTCATTTCCTCTTCTAATTTCATCTTTTTCTTTCTTGGTTCTCATGTAAAAGTATTTTTTCTTCATCTTTTTATCTCTCTTCTTATTACTCTCTTACCATCTTAACTTTTTTTACATACATTATATTAATACTATGGAAATCAGTTGAGGTGGAGGATTGGGACTGCCCTTAATGTAACTGACAAGCAGTTCGAAAAGTGTGCTCACGGGAAACAAGAATTTAAGCTACTTATAAATTTTCGTTTTTCGTAAGCATGCTTTCCGAACTGCTAAACGGTGCATTTTTCGTAAAAATTTTCATCTCTAAAAAATTAAATAGATTTATTTTTTAAATTTTTAATAGTTAATACTTAATTAATCACGTGCTAATGATATTTCTTTACATGTGGTTTATAAGCTAGAAAAATAAACTATCTTAAACACCACATAATGTTATACTGTATGATTTGTCTGTACTGCATATTGCAACCACATTTCAGACATGCTTAGCAGCTAGCACGGTCAACAATCTTTATTCTCTATGTTTGGCCTCTTTGATTAGAGAATTTCAAAAAAAAAAAAGTTCGTAATCTAGCACAATCAACTCTTGGGAAAGCAGCGTAGAGCCTTGTCTCGAGCCGAACTCATCGCTTATCACCTTGTCACTACATCCTAACTTGCCATCTTTTCTATAAAGTATAAACAGCACTCATTATACATAGGAGATTTACATATCACCGTTAACGCTCGTTGCTGAAGTAACCAGCGAAGGCTTCATCCACCCCTATCCTTTCTTGTTCTATATGATTCCACCTAGCTGTCCTCTCTCATGGTAGAGGTTCTCTCACCAATAACCTCTTACCCTCACTCCTTGTTTGCAAGCTAGAAACTTCTTTTCTTGTTCGTATGACAGCTTACTTCCATATTATCCATGCTTGTCATGTTATCACTAACTAAACCACTCACTACCAGGTATATATGATTTGGGTTACCTTGCTAACTAAACCACTCACTACCAGGTATATGCGATTTGGGTTACCTTGCTACTTCTTCCATGATCCCTTCAATTTTTTTGAAGACTTGAGAAATAATTAGTAATGACAGCCAAAGAAGGCTTTAAAGATGTCTCAAATTGCCCCATTGAAATTAAAATAGGACTCATTTCCTTCAATTCAAGACAGCCAAGAGACTAAATGAATTTAAATTATTATTGCTCAAATGACCGCTCATTCAAATTTTCTTTGGTTTGTTAGCTTGGGTATGATCTCTTCCTAGGAGAGCTTCTAATAAGGCAAGATCTATAATGACAATTGATAACATAGTTTTTTTTCATCTGTGTTAACGAAAAGACAAATAGATTTTACTCAAACTAAATTTAGTTTTGGTTGGGATGCGCCATGCTTTACAATAGTGACATCTAGGCGACACGTGAGGACCCCATCAGTAAGCCACTAGACCCTTCTCCACAAAAAATAAATTTAATATAAAAATGGACACATGATAGATATATTAGATTTTTAAACTAATAAGAACATATACTACACTTGATCTTAGCCAAAAGGCCAAGAATGGTATGAGCTGGTGCCCTCTGAACCTCTTTTATATCCAACCCTTATCTCTCCCCGGCTATCGACACCCGATGTGGTACTAAAACCGTATCCCGTCCTCTCTTAGGGCACTCACAATGCAAGAAACTATTAGCAGTTTCTATAGCATAGGACATTGTATCAAGAAACTATTCTTCCCAGTGTAAGATTTTCTATTGCATGGGACTTTAGTAGTGATAGAAACCATATTTGCTCTCCCAACACGGTTATAGTAGTTTCTTGTCCATCGATAACCGTGAAGACCCAGTTTCTTAGTTAAACTTGGTTTCTTGGATTTTGTCTCTCTCTCCTCGTTAAATCACTTGCCACATCAGTAAATTGCCAATGTGGCAGTGCATGGTTTCTGTATTGGGAGTGCCCGTCTCCTGGCCTGTGACAATGGACTTCTCTCACTGGCTCACTGCGCCCTTGTGGTCTTGTGAGCAGCGGCTAACCTTCATTGCTCGAGATTGATAGTACATCACTGCAACAGCACAATTACCTCCTTTTCCAGCAATGGACTGATGTGATGATGGGTGCATGCAATGCAGCGGCGACAATTTGGGTACGTTGCGTGACCGCCTTTTCGATGCGAGAGCGCGGTGGCGGCGCCGGCGTTAAGGCCAGCGATCTCCCATCTGCCCCTGCGTGCGCGTACTCAATGCTGCTGCAGCCGTAGGCCCGCCTCGTCGCGCCCGTATCCTCGTACTACAAAATGGCACGCGACCGCGCGCGCCGTAGCACGTGGACTCGTAGGTACGGCTACTCGTCTCGCGTCGTCATGGCACCTCGTCTCGCGGTCGTGCGGCCTCGGCAGCTTCTCCTCGCCGCCGCCGTCGTCGTCGTGGTGGTGCACGCGCAGCTCGGCGAGGGCCGCGGCACGCTCCGAGGCTCCGTCGCCTGCCTCGACTGCGCCCCGGGCCACGACCTCTCCGGTACGTATGATAGTCCTCTCTGGGTTGAGAAGCCATCGTCGTGACGTCGCGTCGTATGTACGTGTGTGTGTGCATGCATGCAGGTGTGGTGGTGGCGGTGAAATGTGGCGGCGGCGGCGGTGACGGCGCGGGACAGCTGCAGGCGGCGCAGACCGACGCGCGTGGCGGCTTCGACGTGGCAGTGCCGGCGGACGGAGACGGACGGTGCGTGGCGAGGGTCCTCGGCGGCGCCGAGCAGCTCTGCTCGCCAGGGAGGCTCGCCGTCGCGCCCGTCGTCACCGCCGACCGGGAGCCTGGCTCGTACGCGCCGGGGTCCGCCTCGCCGTCTTCACGAGGTGCGGCGCCCTCGCCACGATGGCCGCCGCCGGTCGAGACCAAAGCAGCCCCGCGACGCCGCGGCAGACGCCCGCGACGTCTCGGCCGCGCGGCGGGCGCACCACCCCGCCCTTCGACGGCCCGGGCCTTCCACCACTCATCTACTTCTTCCCTTTCTTGCCAATCATCGGCATCCCCTGAACGGGCTGAACGTCGCTTCCTGCTTGTGCTACTCTTGTTCGAGCTTGCAGTGATCTTAATTACCTAGTACCTAGTACCTATTATCTGTGTTACTGTGTGGTTGTGTAAAAATCTATCAATAAGACAATAATGGCAGTGACACCGGTTCCATCTAGAAGCTTAAGAGTGAATAATTTTCTTCCCGGTAAATTTGACTTATTATCTGTGTTACTGTGTGGAGCAAAAATGTGGGCAATTCCTTCCTAAATTTCAAGATAAGCGATGCAACTTGGTGCAGATAACATATTAGGCCATTTCCATTGGTATATTTCATTTTTATGTTTTTAAGAGTGATATATAAGTAATAATACATTTAGATGATGTATGAAATAGTCCATACAATATACTATTTTATTTTTGTTGTTTCATAGATAATACATACAAGACACGATTTACGTTAAAAATGGTGTACATATGGTTTCATCTACATGGAACCCGTTTTATCTCTCTCTCTTCATTAATTTTTTGTCACATCATTAAAAATATTAACATAATATTCTATTTAATGAGAATAAAACTCACATTAGAAATGACCTTAGTTCATATTTTCCATGCTCAATCTGTAACTAGAAATAACTGCACAATGGTTGGAAAATACTTCCTTTGATCATAAATATTTACAGTTTATTACGATAAGATTCGGTTAAACTTTTAAAAATCTAACCATCAATAATTTATCATATAATTAACTTTAAAAAAATGACATGCATAGATTTGCCTTAGAAATACAATGTATTTTTTCGAACAGCACAGGAGAGTTGAACGTCATTTCAAAATTTATAGTCAAATATAATATAAATTTTATGGTCAAAACTTTAAAAACGTGATCAAATCTCGTCCTAAAACATCAAATATCTATAACCACATGGAGTACTGTACAAGTCTGCACGGAGCTTCACCATTTGCCGTCTGTCAAGTCCTTCAACTCAGTCCTCCGAGTATCTGGAACTGGACCGCAACACATTCAGGCCCCGTTCGATCTGGCTGAACAGGATCATTAGTACTTACTCTCTTCCTCTCTTATCCTAAAGTACGGCAAGATTTAGTCCTTGACATGTCTATTAATAAAAAAGATAAAAAGAGTTATTTGTCTCATCAGAATAGGTGGGATGTGGACTTAGAGTCAGAAGCAGACCACCGAACAGCTATGGCCCATATTGTTTAACGCCCCCAGGCTCTCCTCTTAGTAGTAGCCTATTAGTGTGGGTAACAAAATAAATACTTGATATTATGCTATATTAAGAAGGAGAATTTCATAGAATCTGATTTTAATAAAGTTATGAAGAACTTTGAAGCCATAGGTGATCAGAGAATTTTTGTCAAAAAAAGGGCGATCGGAGAATAGATTTTCCTAAGACTTCTAAAGAACCTAGACATGCTTAGTGATTTATCAGTGGTATGTTGTCTTCTCATGTACTAACCAATTTTAATAACCAATTTTAAAGATAGTTGATTAGTTAACTACTTCCTTCATCTCAAAATAGTTATCGTTCTATGTTATTTAGCATAAATTAAGGTTTGAGAAAAAAAAGACTATAATATCTCTTATTAAATAATGTATGGTTGTAAGTAAGATGATGATTGGGCTAGAATGGAGAGAAATTTAAATAAGAATGATGGGACAAGTAGTAGTCTAGAGTGAAAACTATTTTATGATAAATTTTGAATCTAAAAAGACAACAATTTCAGTTTTATGGATGGACGCAATATTACTCATGTTTTATGGATGGACTTGTTTTTGCAAATTGATAGGTCTACAATTATCTTCTATTGTATGATGAATTATATGTGGTGCAAAGACTATTGCTTTAACTTTAGATGAGAGGTATCATCTTGGATGTTCTTTTTATCTTCTCTATTTTTTATGCAATTACAGTATAAATATGGTATGGTATATGTTGCGTTTGGTTGTATTTATCGAGCATCTCCGTCCCATTTTTTATTTTTGGGCTGCGTCTGCCACTACTCAGACTGAGTAGTTGATAATGAAGACAATAGATAATATGGATAGTTTAGTAATAAATGTCATCTTTTACAAGTAATAGGTTGCTATATTTAAGATAAATTTAAACTCTACGAGTTATATTTTAAAATGGAGGGAGAATTAAGTATAAACTATTATAATCTTGTAAAACGGATTTATTTAATTTTTTTTAAAAAAACACACCGTTTTTAAGAAACTTATTACTATTTCGGTGTTACGATTTACTTTAGTTTAAAAACTAGGCTTTAAATTCGAAGTAAGGGATTGTTTAATCTGATGCAGTATGAAACCTTGATAGGATCGATTTAATTTGATGCGCTATCAAACCTTAATTGCGATACAGGTTGGGCAAGTTATAAGAATGCCAAATTAGTCGGGTAAAGATGGTAAGTAAGGAAGTGTGTGGCTTGATGTCAAAGTTAAGTTATTGCTATCAAACTTTCGTAGCACAAAAGGTTGAGCAAATATTGACACTACCAATTTGTACCAAATATTGGTTGGGCAGAGATGGAAAAGAAGTGTTTGATTTGATACCGAACATTGCCAAAATTACCAAATTTGGCAACGAACAAGCCAGAAGCCAGTCAAAATCAAATCTCCACATAATTTCAATGTCCGGTTTCAGAGTAAATGAAACATCACATAAGATTTCCAAGCAGTTATTCAGAGCACGCTAAAACAGCCTATTCTCAACATTTTTGCCACACTCCCCAACTCCAAGTAAAATCCTCCATAAATTGCGGTAACATGCCTATCTTATGCACTACGAGAACCTTGTGCTTAACAAGGTTCTTATTGCAAGATGGGGCATGGGGAAAATTCATGCAGCATCAGCATTGTGCCAACCCTTTGTGCACGGAGGAATCTCCATAAATTCATCAAACTCCTTAACATGAATATCACAACATTTCCACTGCAAAAACAGATGTAGGAGTCAGTGAAGGCAAAAATCAAGGAATAATTTACTGAGCACAAAACAACATGAAGTTTTAAACACAAACATACCCCTCTCATCCTGTCATGAAAAACTGCAGGACCTGGATGGTATTCGCATGCAGTGTCATGATTATCCTTCTCCTTGTATGTTTTACCACATCCTTTGTTCTTACAAACCCTAGGTTCATTCAGATCAATTTTTTTCTTCGGCAGTGGGACCGCAGGTTTCTCAACAGGTACCATGTTTGTATCATTGGTAGCACTTGGTTTTTGTGCCTTGGGCTGTGATCCTGAAAATATAGCAGTGCATAATCTGTTAAATCAAAAGTTATATAGTTTATTCTATCAACACATACATATGTATAGGATGCCAGTCGTTAACAGCTAATAAGGAATCAATCAGCTGTTACACCCAAATAGGGGATCAATCAGTTGTGTCCAAGCATTATGCTTATAGACAGAAACTCACCATGGTCAGAGCAAAAGAAACCTTGACGGCACCTTGAGCAAGTGTCAGCTCCCACGCCCTGCTTCGAAGACTGGACTGGAACTGCCTTTGGTGGGTTGGTAGAAACAGCTTTTGTGATTGGTTTTTCAGTTGTATGCCTCCCAGTTTTGCACCTACACAGCAGCATAGCATGTGATCGTTCATGTACTCATGCTTAGTTTTGCTGAAATACACAACAGGCCAGCCCAGGTGGCCTAGTTGTAAAGAACAATAGCACAAGGTTGTGGTGGCTGAAGTGATGAAGTTTATAAGCCCCACTCTCTAAATTAAATATAGCTCCTTCATCTATTCTCATTGTTTCTAACAGAATGTAGAAGATGATATTTCAGGTATGGCTACCTTAGAATGATAAAAGGCAACATGTAGAAAATTATGAATAATTATACATAGACATCATTTCAGGTTTTATTCAGCAGCAAATTTTAGTGTGTCTCTGAGTAACAGTGAAAACAAGAATAACTTTATTCAGCCAATTCAAGCTGATTTTTCTAGAGAAACTGCCCATGTACTATTTCAGTGTGTCTACTTCTGTATTACAACATAACCAAAAACATCTCATTGAATTCTGAAGTACTTTTGATTGATGTTGCCTGTGCTCTGTAATGTTGGTAACATACTAACATATGTTACTGAACGGCAGATATTAACTTACTTTAGTACTTAAGGTCTTGCCGTTGGCAACTTATTTCCTCTTACAGTCCATGGTTACATATTAATTAGTTTGGAAAGCAGGGTGTTTGATATTACAGATTTATGGCCAACATCAAACAACAAACTATAAGATATCTGAAATGTGCATGGTAATTTTCAGATACGGTGACTGGTGAAGTACAAAACACTAACATATGGATAGTTGGTACAGCTTTTGCATATTTCATGAAACAAAAACAAATGTTAACAAGACACCAGAAAACAGCACGATATGTTTCAGACAGCAGTACATCCAAGAAAATCAAAACCAGCACGTGGTTCATAAGTAAACCCCAACTCTTCTATCATGTAAGAAGCTAAGTACGCTCCGAATTCCATCAATAATTATCAAAATGAGAACAAAATCTCATGGTACAATCGCTTCTCAACCAAGCCAATTTCAAATATCCAACTGTCTTTATAACAAAAAAGGCAAAGAGTGCGTTTCAAAAAAAAATAGCCAAAGTGTGTCCAAACTAATTCTTCAGGAACATGAAAAAACAATAGAAAACAAGAGTTTCTGATAGTTGCATTTTTCCAGCTTAAATTTGTACCCATGGCACAATAAATGAAAGCACATAGGTAACTTATGTTGTGAGTGCATGCTTTGGAAGGGAAATACTAGACAGGGATCGTTACCCAGGGATAGCCAAAAATAGGCTAAAATCATGGCTTCTTTGCTTACAACAACTCCACTCTTTCATGCCATCATGAAATATAGGCTGAAAAAACAAATATTAGAAAATTAACCTATGCATCCTTCCAGAATTACCCTCTCAAGCAAACAAGAAACACTTACTCCCTGCAACCAAAAAAAAGGAGACAGCTGTCAGAACACTACAACAGAAAATCGGAAATAAATACTGTATTTGTTAGTAGACAAGAACTCATATATATAGTTAGCAAACATATTATATGAGTCTTGTTTAAATATATTCCTTTATGCGTCAATTTTCAAAAAACAATGGGATCAAGAATCAGGTGAGAGAAACATAAATACACGCATTTAGGTATTCTGTTGTACTTTTTCTTATGGAGGTATTCTCGTGTACTAATATCACAGATATCTGTATGCACCTTATCAGAATACGACCAGCATTTGACATACTAGAACAACTCTTCCAGATCAAATGCAGTAACCAGTAGTGTGAATTGGTGAAATAGTACAATCAAATTTGGCATCACTTCCAGAGTGAGCAATGTGATTTGGATTTTAGAAGACAAAAATAGAATTAATTGAAAAAATAGCATTCTTGTCCTTGTTTAATCGTTATTTCTTTGATAGTTATAGAATAAGTGCAGCATAACGGGAGTTATTCACAATTGAACATAGAGGAAGTCATAAAGAAGTTTGCAGGAGCTGTTTTTGTACTGAAACTTTTTTTTTTGGTACAACAAGTGGGTCAAGTGATTGTTTTCATGGAAAGACGCAGGTATCTGATCCTCATGCCAGGGATTAAAAAAAAGAGAGAATGAGAATGACTCTTTATTCCGAATTAATTTTGCCTACTCTCAGAAGGGAAAGGTAGTTCATTGCCTCTTTTCCTTTTTACTTTTTCTAAACAGTCATCAGTCATGTTAACCATCTCCAAAAGGAAAAAAAAATCACCCGCATAGCTGTCACACATATTGCCATGATGCCTCATCAAGAAGCAGCTTCAAGGTATCAATATCCTAACCCAAAGAAGGCACAAAACAAGAACTCCCTATATCATGCGATTGCACCAATTTACAAAATTAGAGTCTCTTTGCCAATGCCATCAACAGCCACTTTTGTCTGAATCGTGTAATCCACTAATCCCCCATCAAATACCACGAATCTACCGTTAGTGTAGTCTAACAAAATCTCTACATATCGCTACTTTTCATTATACTTGTATATAAAACTCTTGATAATTAGCAGGGATTTCAATGTTCACGAAATATTCCTCGCTGCCCAATTCGTTCCGAGAAGCCCCCAAGAGCAGGCGAAGCCCTTAACCCTGAGATTACGCCATAAGCACTAGCACACGACTTCCTGCGGCTCTGAGGCGAGATTGGAGGCAGAAAACACAGGGATTTGAACCGCGGGCGGCGTCACGAACTTCCGAGAGAAGAAGACTCCTACCTCCGCAATCCGCGGGGTAATTATTAGACGCATAAGATTTTCCAGGTCGGGGGGTTTAGAGGGGAGGGGAGGGGAGGGGAGGACTCACGGATGGGTGGTAGTGGCAGGAGCCGTCGGGGTTGTTGTCGTCGGTGAACAAGGCGTCGCAGCCTATCCGCTGGCACCGCAACGGCGCTGCGGCGGCGGCGCTGCTGGTCTTCTCCGCCTCCGTCGACATCGCGATGTCTTGGCCTCTCTCTACGGACGACTTCCGCTGCAGCCTGTCTGTGTCCTCTTCTGCCTTCCTCCCCTTCCGGCGCACGGAATAAATCAAAGTGGAGGCGCAGGGTCCGACTCGGACACCCGGTCGCTGGTCGAGCCGCTCCGGGTTCGCTTCGCACACGGTGATGGTCCGGTTCAGGAACCCACTCGAATCCTCGATGAGTCTCTAATCTAGAATTTCCATGTTAATCCTGTCTTTCTTAACCACTGCAAGCATTAATTTCTATTACCTCCGTCTCAAAAAAATACAATTATAACATTTAAAATTTATAAAAAAATATAATTGTAGAGTACTCTTTTAGCTATTACCACTCATTCAAATTTCTCTTCATACTATACCCAACCATACTCCCACTTCTTATCTTCTCTCATTTAATGAGAAGCCTCTAAGTTATTTTTTCTCCCTACTAATATGTCTTTTGAATGCTACAATTATATCCTTTTAGGATGGAGTGAGTATAAAGAAGCCTCCAGGTTAAGCCCCGTTATCAGTATCCTATAGCCGTTGGATCAAATATCCATATTATTTTAGCCATTAGATAAGAGTATATATAATGTATGAACCGTTGGATAGAATCTGACCCAACTCTCTAGCCTAACCCATTAACACTTGATACTTATGTGACTTCGAGCCCAACTCATCATGGGTCAACCGTCACATGAGGAATCGATGGGACAGGGCGGCACACTGGTTGGAGCGGTCATCTCCACTCGAGCCCCTACAACCCCTTTAGCCTTCTTCGGCTTGGCGGCTTCGTCAGTGTACTAAATATAGGATATTTTAAAAAATACACATACCTCGGCGAAGTACAACATACTAATTTTTATGCAAAAATAAACCTCATATGTATGGATAGAGTCCAGAGCAGATAAAGAAGAAGTCCCTGATAGGAAAAAAAAACACAAAGTCCTATTCGGGCCCTACCAGGACTGCTCGGATTTATATCCTAATATGCCGACAAGGAGACATTCGAGGGTATAAATACAAAACCCTCATGACCCCCATGGAAGGAGAGACAAGCCAACACAATCCAAGGAGAAGCCAACAGAAGCTACATACGTCCAATCTCATTTAGTCAACATTGGAAGAGCCCGATAACAACTAGCCACCGATCACCATATCCCAGCTCTACGCCGATATACTAGCAGACTAGATTAAGATCTCTCTCTCCATACTTTGTACTTATGAGATTGATATAGTGAAAACACCAGCATCTTGGCCAAACAAGAGTAGAGGTATTACCTCCAAGAGGCCCAAATCTGTATAAAAGTCATGTCTCTTTGCATTTTCATTTACATCTTCATATCAGCCTTACCCTACGTACTCAAAATACACCGTACATATATGGATACTGTGGTCAGGTAACAATCTATTGACAGTGGCATGCCAAGTAGGGGACGTTGATATTCAGAGGATTCACGAAGACATGATGACCGAGAGACAGATTTTCCAATGAGGGATATTCCGACGACTTTGGATCGGGAGATATGACCCGACCAGAGTATATTCCCCTCTAGATCGGAACCATTACCGTCCCAATCTTCACCGGCTCCATCCAAGAGGATCAATATGGCTTCAAAACGTCACCACTAAGGAAAATAACAGTTCAACATTGTCGACCACGAGGCCTCAGGTTGAAGGCCCAGGCCGACCACTCCCGAATTAACGTATCATTGCCAAAAATTTGACCAGATCAAACTAGTTGACTATGCAACTACGCCCGACCAAACTATTGTTCTACAACAATACGAGTCTGCATCAAAATAACGATCGTCCTGATCTCCACAAGCATCACCCGATTACGACGGTCACCATACAACCTACTACGACAAGTTGTACTCATTGAGTTCGAGGACTCCACAACCAATCAAGATGTGAGACCATTAACCAGACCATTGACAGGCAACGAGTAAGAGAAGGTGACAACGAAAACAACATGTTTGCTATGTGCCAAACAAAGCCTACTATTGAGAAACATTCGCAGATATGGATCTTCCACAAGCACGCGAACCAAGATATTTAGTAGATTGTTTGTTGTATAGATTAATCTAGTAATTCGTACATACATCCGGCATGTATATAAGGGCACACATATTTTGCATATATCCTTTCATATTCAAACTCTCCGACTAGAGGGGGTAATTTATTCTTCCAGATCAATAATTTACTGTGTTTACCTAGAGCATGTATTCATACAATATTTATTTTGCGAGCTCATATCATGTCAGGCCGACTACGGTCTAACCCCGGGGGCTAGTTCTAGTCTACTTTTTGTATAAATTATGCTTGTTTATGTTAAATATAGTATCCAATATTTGATTTGAATGTGCTGGCTATATCCTGACAAAACTATAAGATTTATAGAAACCACGTGAGTTCCTACTCGATGGATCTTTGTTATATTTTCTTCCTTCTAGATGTTATATTTTAGCACTTGCTCGATATCGAGCATCTGAGTACTCCGCTGCTCATACATCATCCATCCCCACTGCTCCTGATCGGACATAGTCGAAACATGAATAAAAGGAGGCGCTCCACTTGCAAATGGAGTGTCGATGTTTTATACCGGCAATATGAATATGGGGCTACTCGGCGGATGGAAACTCGGTGGATTACAAAGGAATACAAGGAGATTTTATACTGGTTCAGGCCCTCGATGTGAGGTAATACCCTACGTCTAGTTGTGGTGTTATTTCTTTGAGGATTTGTGTTGATCTATGATCTTATGCCCTCAGAGGGCGCCCTGCCTCCCCTTATATACTGGGGGACAGGGGTACAAGGTAGAAGTCCCAGCCGGATACGGCCAAGGGATCTCCTTTTAGAGATACAATTTACCCGACTAGGACTGTATATTCCTTATTGTACAAGGCAAAGTCTGCCGGATGCTACTATATCTCTAATTACAAGGCTAGGCCCATCCTCTATTCGAGTGGCCCATATGCTTGTGATGAGGTATCCGGGGCCCATGGCCTTCACAGCAACCCCTAAGACCTTCATAGTTGAGTCATAGCTGATGCCGAGTGCTCATCCTCCACGGTGAAGATGGCCCGAGTGCATTGCTCTCGAGTACTCTTTGTCCGAGTGCTTCTTCTTCCCGAGTCCTGCTTCATGTCAGCTGGCAGCGAGACTATGAAGGGCTCCATGTAGAAGTATGGATAGTGTGCGCCGAATAGGCACACCTATTAGGTGTAGCCCTCGACTTTGTGCTTAATTGTGAAAATAATTAAACATAAAATTAAAGATCTTTAACTCTGTAGTCTTTCCCATGTAGTATACTATTGGTATATGAGGCTTTTCGGTATCATGTCAACCGGAATATAATTTATAGTCTTTGCCGAGTAGCATGCCATTCGTATATGGGACTCTTCAGCTTCATGTCAGCTGGAAGGGGTGTTTATAGTCTTTTCCGAGTGGCGTCCCACTCGGAAGTTAGACCCCTCAGCTTCATGTCAGCTGGAAGAATATTTGCTCATGGCAAATGTTGGCCAAGCATATAGGCCAAGTACCACTTTATGAAATTAAATCTATTGTGTGGTTAGGTGTACTTGAGAGATACCTGCATCTCCAACTTTGATGAAGACCAGCTGGTGATCCTTATAAAGATATATTCTCAATACCTAGTAGATAAGATAGATACCCAAACACATGTGTTCAACAATTAGGCCTTCATTAAGCATATCTGTTACCTCATCGATTCCTGTTAGTAGCACCAGCATTGCGATTTTAACATAGCCAGCGAGTGGCCCATATTGAGCGTGCTACTGTAGAAACTCATATCTTGGTGGCCCAGTACCGACTGTGTAAGCCCAAGCCCACGAATCGGAAACGGTTCTACAAAAGGCGGGGAAAGAGAGAAAAGATTCCTTCATCTTCTCCAATCCACCAATCTTTCGTCTTCTAGCTTCTGCGCCAAAATTTCGCCTCCCGCTCCACTAGGGTTCGCCATTGTTTGCTCTTCCCCACTAGAACTCGGGCGATTCCGCTCCTACTCATCTATTCCAAACCTTCCGCGACATTTCCCCTAAATCTCCTCATCCCCAACCATGCCAAGGGCTTCAGATCTTGCAGATGCGTCAGATGATGTCTGGCCGACTTCGGATTGCGGGTCAGCTAAGCTGAAGCTCCTGGAGAAGTAGCTGAGGTTGCAGAGCCACGATGTCATCAACTGGCGTCCGGCTGAAGGGGAAACGGTTTCGGAGCCCCAGGAGGGTGAGACCGTCGTTTTGCTTCTTTTTTCCACCGGGGTCTTTCTCTTCCTTCTTCCGAGTTCTTCTGCCAGCTTCTTGCTTTTTATGAACTCGAGTTGGTGAATCTGAATCCCAACTCGATCTTGCAAATCTCTATTTTTGTGACTCTTTGTGAGTGCTTCTTGGGCGTAAAACCCCATCTGAATCTGTTCAGATATTTATTCCACATCAAGCCCCAGCCCTCCAAGAGCAAAATCCAAGTGATTGGCGGGGGGGGGGGGGGGGGAGGGGACCAGTATCGAACTCAGGAACGAGATGAAGAGGACCTATTTCAATATCCCTCTGAAATCTTCTCTCAAAGGCTGGCATAAGAAGTGGTTTTACTGCTTCGATCTTGAGCCAAGCCTTCCCCCTTTCATGGGTTTGCCCCCGGTGATTATTGCCAAGTGGTCATCTTTGCCCATCTCTGAAGAAATGCGGCAGGTTAACATTCTTATTGATAAGGTTGACAAGCTGAAGAGAGCCGGGTTGACTGGTCCATGGGTGGACACACGTTTCTTGACTCGGTGCATCAGGCCACTGAAGCTGAGGTGTCACTTCGGCTGGGACTATAAGGGCAAAGGTGATCCCAGCCGGGAATACTCCGACCTAATAGACAAGTACAAGGTGACCAACATCTTGCCGAACTTCTTTGCCAGTGGGGTGATCGAAACTGAAGACACAGATCGGTCTATGGCGGCTTACAGCCGGAAGAGGCCGCGCCCCAAGGTAACTGTGACATCCTGGCCCAATTAGGATATGGCCCATATGGCCCATGAGTGTTGTGTGCACTTGATTAGTACCACCTTGCTAGTTGAGCAAGAGTTGAACCAACTTATAAGGCCTTGTCCCTCCAACCATAGCACTTCCGGGTTAACCCTTTTACACGAAGCGAGGACGAAAGTGTAAGTGGGGTGCTATGTGTAAGTGGGCCCGCCCGTCAGTTGGGCTAGGCTGCGCAGTTCTGGAGGGCAGGTTGTTACAAATGGTATCAGAGCCGACCCTCGCGATTGTGCGTACGGGGCAGTGTACGTGCATATGGCATATGGGCGCGTTCCTGGACATTTGCCTATATGCCTGTGTGGCTATGCGGGTAAGTTGAACTGGCGGGGACGCCAAGTCCTTTAAGGGGGGGTGTGTGTGACATCCTGGCCCAATTAGGATATGGCCCATATGGCCCATGAGTGTTGTATGCACTTGATTAGTACCACCTTGCTAGTTGAGCAAGAGTTGAACCAACTTATAAGGCCTTGTCCCTTCAACCATAGCACTTCCGGGTTAACCCTTTTACACGAAGCGAGGACGAAAGTGTAAGTGGGGTGCTATGTGTAAGTGGGCCCGCCCGTCGGTTGGGCTGGGCTGCGCGGTTCTGGAGGGCAGGTTGTTACAGTAACCCTTGCTAATGTTGTCTTGTAGTTCATCTGTGGTGAGTGATTGCAGATATATGCCCAGGTTGGCTCCGCAATGTGTAACATGTATTGTTGAACTGCTTGCAGACATGTGAGGAGTTCGATGACGACTCCTAACGCTGTCGGCCATTAAGTCGAAGAAAAGGCCGAGAAGTCATTCTGCTGCCTAGCCCGACTCTAAGAGAGCGGGGAAGAGACCTATTGTAGATCAGGGCAAGAAGAAGGTTATGAGGCCGAGTGCCGCAGCCGGGAGTCTAAAGATAAAAGACACCGCCGGTACAGCCCTCAGGCTGCTGAGTCCCGGACCAGGACCAACGTAGTCGAGCTCAGCATCATCGATCCCAATACGAGTGCCACCAAGTACAAGGCCAAGTCCAGCGCTGCCAGGCTCAGTAACATCGAGCCCAAGAATGGCGCTGCCGAGTACCCGGGGACCCCAGCCGGCCACACCCCTAGCGAGGCCGACTAGGATAGAAACATCGCCGTCGACTACCGTGTCCTCAGGCCCGACAGCCAGCAGCCCTCTAGTGCGGACCTCTGGATCCCCCAGACAGAGGCTTAAGTTCTCCAAGAGGTAGGTTGCTCTGGGTCTTCTGAAAATCTTGTTCGGCATGGTAGCATATTGATGTTTGACTCGTTATGTAAGAAGTGGGCCGGCATTGATCTCAAGGAGACCTCTCCGGCTACCCCCGTTGTTGAGCCAGCCCTAGCCGAGCCAGAGCCAGCGAGTACACCTGCTGAGCCAACAAAGATATCTTCGCGTGGAAACCGTCCATGCCAGGCGTATCAAGGGAGGTGATCGAGCACGCCCTCAACATCAAGACAGACGCCAAGCCAGTCAAGCAACGGCTACGGCGCTTTGCACAAGACCGTAAAGATGCTATCCGGGAGGAAATAACCAAGCTTCTCGCAGTCGGGTTCATCAAAGAGGTCTATCACCCGGATTGGCTAGTTAACCCAATCCTGGTCCGGAAGAAAAATGGTAAATGGCGCATGTGCGTTGACTACACCGATCTCAACAAGGCGTGCCCCAAGGATCCATTTGGTCTACCCAGAATAGATCAGGTGGTGGATTCTACCGCAGGGTACCAACAAATCAGCCTCAAGGAGGAGGACTGCCTAAAGACGTCTTTCATCACGCCGTTTGGAGCGTACTGCTACATCACTATACCGTTCGGTTTGAAAAACGCTGGAGCAATGTATCAACGGGCCATTCAGCGGTGTCTACACACCCAGATCGGGTGCAACGTGGAGGCCTATGGCGACAACGTAGTGATCAAGACCAAGTTCAAAAAAAACCTCATCGCTGACCTGGAAGAAACCTTCCAAAATCTTCAAAGATTCAAGATGAAGTTGAACCCAGAGAAGTGTGCCTTTGGTGTGTCATTCGGCAACTCGGCTTCATCGTCTCGCATCGCGGCATCGAGGCCAATACGGAGAAAGTCCACGCAATCATGAACATGGCACCCCCGACTAGCCAGAAGGACGTCCAGAAGCTGACAGGCTGCATGGCGACACTCAGCTGGTTTATTTCCCGACTAGGTGAATGGGGCATGTCCTTTTTTAAGCTATTGAAGAAAGTAGACAACTTCCAATGGACTCCCGAAGCCCAGCAAGCCTTCGAAGATCTCAAAAAGTTCCTCACATCACCACCCGTGTTGGCGTCACCCGTGTTGGTAGTCAGTACGGTGCTAGTGGTCGAGTGATCTGAACAGGGTCACATACAGAAGATTCAATAGCCAGTCTACTTTGTCAGCGAGGTCCTTGCCGACTCAAAGATAAGATATCCGTAGGTTCAGAAGCTGCTCAATGGCCTACTCATCACTATCCGAAAGCTGGTGCACTATTTCCAAGCACATCAAGTCACCGTGGTCACATCGTATCCACTCGGGGACATCCTACATAATCGCAAGACCACCGGCCGAATCGCTAAATGGGCGCTCGAGTTGATGGCATTCGACATCACCTTTCAGCCACGGACAGCTATCAAATCACAAGCTCTAGCCGACTTCGTGGCCAAGTGGATAGAAGTTCAAATGTCTACATCAACAGCGAAGCTAGAGTACTGGACAATGTACTTCGACAGTTCTCTACGGATCGGCGGCGCCGGGGCCGGTGTCGTACTGACATCCCCCACCGGCGAAAAACTCAAGTACGTCCTTCAGATCCACTTCCCGGCTTCCCACAACGTTGCCTACTATGAGGCACTTATCCACGGGCTCCGCATTGCTATATTACTCGGCGTCCGCCGACTGGTTGTGCATGGAGATTCTCAACTCGTGGTGAACCAAGTCATGAAAGACTGGACATGTCTCGACGACACAATGGCGGCGTACTGTTAGGAGGTCCAGAAGCTATAAAAGAAGTTCGACGGGCTATAGACAACACATGTCCTACGACAATACAATGATGCTGCAGACGAATTGGTAAACATGGAATCCAAGCGAGAAGTGGTCTTGACATGGATCTTTGTCGAGCAACTTATAAAGCCATCAGTCAAGAAGAAACCAGTGCCAGAGCAGTCGGGAGGCGAACCTACCCCGGCGACAGACGAAGTGCTGAACATATGTCAAGACTGGCGGACTCCTGTTCTCAAATTCTTCCTAGACGATGAGCTCCTAGAAGATCGCAGTCAAGCCAAACAGATCAAACGTCGAAGCAAGAGTTTCCTAGTCGTCGAAGAAAACCTGTACCGAAGAAGTGCATCCGGTGTCTTCATGCGCCACGTCACCACCGAGGAGGGCAAGCAGATCCTGCAATTGATCCACTCGGGCATATGTGGCAACCACGCCGCATCTAGAACGTTAGTCGGAAAGGCTTACCGACAGGGATTTTTCTGACCCACAGCAGTAACAGATGCAAAAGACGTTGTTCGCACATGTGAGGGTTGTGGTAGCGACGCAGGCCTTGAAGAGCTTGTGATTTGATAGCTGTCCGTGGCTGAAAGGTGATGTCGAACGCCATCAACTCGAGCGCCCATTTAGCGATTCGGCCGGTGGCCTCGCGATTATGTAGGACGTCCCCGAGTGGATACGATGTGACCACCGTGAATTGATGTGCTGAGAAATAGTGCACCAGCTTTCGGACAGTGATGAGTAGGCTATAGAGCAGCTTCTGAACCTGCGGATATCTCATCTTCGAGTCAGCAAGGACCTCGCTGACAAACTAGACTGGCTGTTGAATCTTCTGTATGTGACCCTGTTCGGATCGCTAGACCACCAGCACCGTACTGACTACTTGAGTGATTGCCACCAGATACAACATTAATGGTTCTTGGGGCATTGGTGACGCCAACATAGGTGGTGATGTGAGAAATTTTTTGAAGACTTCAAAGGCTTGCTAGGCTTTGGGAGTCCATTGAAAGTTGTCTGCTTTCTTCAATAACTTGAAAAAGGGCATGCCCCATTCGCCTAGTCGGGAAATAAACCGGCTGAGTGCCGCCATGCAGCCTGTCAGCTTCTGGACGTCCTTCTGGCTAGTCGGGGGTGCCATGTTCATGATTGTGTTGACTTTCTCCGGGTTGGCCTCAATGCCGCAATGCGAGACGATCAAGCCGAGTAGCTTACCGGATGGCACATCGAAGGTGCACTTTTCCGAGTTCAACTTCATCTTGAATCTTCGAAAATTTTGGAAGGTTTCTTCCAGGTCAGCGATGTGGTTTTCTTTGGACTTGATCTTGATCACCACATCGTCGACGTAGGCCTCCACGTTGCACCCGATCTGAGTGTGTAGACACCGCTGAATGGCCCGTTGATACATTGCTCCAGCGTTTTTCAAACCGAATAGCATAGTGATGTAGCAGTATGCTCCAAACGGCGTGATAAAAGACGTCTTTAGGCAGTCCTCCTCCTTGAGGCTGATTTGGTGGTATCCCGAGTAACAGTCGAGAAAGCTGAGAAGTTCGCACCTTGCGGTTGACTCCACCACCTGATCTATTCTAGGTAGACCAAATGGATTCTTGGGGCACGCCTTGTTGAGATTGGTGTAGTCGATGCACATGCGCCATTTATAGTTTTTCTTTCGGACCAGGACTGGGTTTGCCAGCCAATCCGGGTGATAGCCCTCTTTGATGAACCCGGCTGCAAGAAGTTTGGTTATCTCCTCTCAGATAGCATCTTTACGGTCTTGGGCGAAGCGCCGTAGCCGTTGCTTGACTGGCTTGGCGTCTGTCTTGACGTTGAGGGCGTGCTCGATCACCTCCCTTGGTACGCCCGGCATGTCGGACGGTTTCCACACGAAGATATCCTTGTTGGCTTGGAGGAAGGTAACGAGCGTGTCTTCCTATTTGGGGTCGAGTCTGGTCCCGACTAGAGCAGTCTTGGAGGGGTCAAAAGGGTCCAGGGGGATCTTCTTCGTGTCAGAGTCCGCGGAAATTCCTGACTTCACTGCATTTTTGGCCGGAACTTGATCATCCTCGACTTCGGTTGTGGCGGCTTGCCGAATGCTGTTGCGTCCGACTGTTGCCTCTTGTGATTGAGCCAACTCGCAGCTCTCCTTGTCGTAGGTGAAGGCTTGCTTGACGTCACTGCGGAGGGAGACGACTCCTGCTGGCCTAGGCATTTTGAGCACCATGTAGATATAGTGTGGTATCGCCATGAATTTGGCAAGCGCCGGTCGTCCGAGTATCGCGTGGTATGTGGTCTCGAAGTCGGCGACCTTCGAAGCAGATGTTTTCTGTGCGGAAGTTATCTCGCATGCCGAAAGTGACCGGCAAGGTTATCTGCCCGAGGGGTATTGAAGACAGGTCGGAAATTATCCCATGGAAGGGCGCAGTACTCGGCCGCAGTTTTGAACGAGGGATTTTCATCTCATCCAGGGTCTTGGCGAAGAGGATATTGAGCATGCTGCCTCCGTCTATGAGGGCTTTATTCAGCTTGATATTCTTGACAACCGGGTCCAAGACGAGTGGGTAGCGCCTCGGGTGTGAGACCTGATCAGGGTGATTTGCGTGATCGAAGGTGATGGGTGTTTCTGACCAACGCAAATATTGGGGGGCATCTATTGTAGAGACCACATTGACGTTGCGTACTATTAGCTTCTACTTCCGCTTGGACTTGCACGCAGACGGCCCTCCGAAGATATGGTTGAACTCGGCTTGGGGATCCTGAAAATCATCGGCGTGCCCGAGTCTGGCTTGTCTTTGTCCTTGTCAGCGCCAGATGATGAAACCTGCTCGGAAGCAAACTTCTTAAGTATGAAGCAGTCTTTGCCGCGTGCTTGCCCTTAGGGTGGAAGGGGCAAGGCCCATTCATGACTTTCTGGTAGTCGTTGTTCCGTGGGGGCCGCGACCGAGTGCGCTCCACATTGGCCACCTGTTGTCCGACTTCCGCTTACGGCTGCCGGACTTGTTCTGTGATGGCTCGTTGTCAGCTTTTGCCTTTTGGTCTTTTTGCCGGGACTCTTTCTTCTCGTCGAGGGCCTCTGCGACCGCCTCAGCCGAGTCGACGTATTTATTTGCCATATCGAAGAGAGTCCTGACGGTAGCTAGAGGCTTCGGAGTGAATTTCGCGATGAACAGGGCGTCCTTTACTCCCTTGCGGAAGGCGGCGATGACAACCTCGTCCTTGATCCTTGGGATTTGGTTGCGCTTCTCGGAGAACCACTGATAAATTCCCCAGTGACTCGTTCTTCCTCTGCTGCAAGTTGGTATAAATCGTGCTCGGAAGATGGCCTCTCGTAGGTCCCCTGGAAGTTAGCGATGAACCGTCCCTGAGTTTTCCCTAGGAACTAATCAACCGCCTCGGAGCCCTGTTAGCATGCCCTCGTTGAGTCGGCTAGGTGACCGGAAGGTATTAGCCATGGCTTTGTGGTCACCTCCAGCAGCTCGGATTGCCAGAGTATATACGGTGAGCCAGGATTCGGGGTTGGTTTTGCTATCCTATTTCTCAATTCCCGTAGGCTTGAAGCCTGATGGCCAGTCGATGTCCTGTAGCTCGTGGGTGAAAGCTAGAACGCCTTCATCTTCGTGAGGGCTCCGGCTCCGATCGCGGTGGTTGAAATGCTTGTGGTGGAGGCCGAAGCGCTCGTTCTCGTCCTCCAATCGGCGGCGCTCGTCCTCTTCGCGTTGATGGCGCCGGGCATTAATGTCTTGTCGGAGGTCGCGTTGTAGATGAACTCGGAGGTCCTAGTTGAACCGACGATCGTTCTGATGACATTGCCGATTGTTGTTGTTGGTGTTGCGAGTGAGCTGATGTGGACAAAATTGCCACTAGAGAACCCGACCGATTGGTCGGTATAAGTGTTTCGCCCGACTGCTAGTGCTACTGACAGGCGGCACCTGTGATCATGGCTTTAATCTTGGTGATGGTCGGGGTGGCCTGGTGATCAGGCCCGAGCTGGAGTGTATCCAGCAAGGTTGCAGCGGCCGCGACATTCTGTTGTGGCGTGACGAAGACGTCGTTGTCGCCGACTCTAGTCTGGAGGATTTGCTGCTGAGCGGTTCACCCAGCCTTGCGTAGCTCGTCGTTGCGAGCCTCGCGGTCGGCCTCCTCCTGTTGCTATAGTCGGCGTGCCTCCTCTTGTTGCTCCTCTTTTAGTCGGCGTACCTCTAGTGGAGGGGTTGAAGCCATGAAGATCTCGCGAGGCAGAAGGAAACTCGCCAGACTGGTGTCCGAACTGGTGTTTGAACCGCTATCTGACTTGGAGTCGGAATCCAAGTAGTTGATCGGAGTAAGGACGACTCCGACCTCCCTAGATCCAATCTAGGGCGGCTCTGAGCCATGTCCAAACTAAACCGTGGGGAATCGAGTCTGCCGCGTAAGACGTAGATCTGTGGCGTTGCCGAGCCCATGTGGGAGATTGATGATCTCTTCCCTTCCTAGCCCAACCCGGGCTGGCTCAAGGCCTAGCGTGAGTTGGATGCCGAAGGAGAGAGTTGTCCCGAGGCTCGGCGAAGTGGAAGATTGCCGCAGCAGATCGATGATGGTGACTGCGGTGTCTTATTGGCCGACTGGCGTGGAGTCGGCTGGTTCCTCGGCTGGTTGGATTGGATCTGAGTCGGCCAAGGCGAGGTTGCCGAACATGACAGCGACAAAGTCGAGGCTTCCGAATGAAATTGTGTCTCCGAGGGAGAATTTGTCGCCGTCGACTCCTGTTGTTGGATCCATCGAGATTGTTGATGTAGATCTCGCCGAAGCCCCTACCTGGCACGCCAACTATCGATGTTTTATACCGGCAATATAAATATGGGGCTACTCGGTGGATGAAAACTCGGTGGATTGCAAAGGAACACAAGGAGATTTATACTGGTTCAGGCCCTCGATGTGAGGTAATATCCTACGTCCAGTTGTGGTGTTATTCCTTTAAGGATTTGTGTTGATCTTTGATCTTTTGCCCTCAGGGGGCGCCCTGCCTCCCCTTATATACTGGGGGACAGGGGTACAAGGTAGGAGTCCTAGCCGGATATGGCCAAGGGATCTACTTTTAGAGATACAATTTACTCGACTAGGACTGTATATTCCTTATTGTACAAGGCAAAGTCTGCCGGGTACTACTATATCTCTAATTACAAGGCTAGATCCATCCTCTATCCGAGTGGCCCATATGCTTGTGATGAGGTACCCGGGGCCCATGGCCTCCACACGAAGGGCTCGTGGTTCTACTCATACCATCTACCATGATGATTCAAGCAGAGACCTCGAACAGTGATGACACCGAGAGTGCCATCGCAATGCTATCAGACGATACCTCGCAAAAGTTATCGGCCTGATCACCCGGCATGTTTGTTGAGATGCTATCCATGCCATCCATCTCGACCGGTTGAAAACAACTAGTCGATCCATAGGTGAAGGAGGTGCTCCACTTGTAAACGGAGGGCCTGAGGCACTTCCCACGACATCTAGAATGATGATACAGGCAGAGATCTCGAACGACGATGACATATAGCATGCCGTTGTCCGACAAAGGAGGCAACATGGAAGGCAAGCGATATAATCGGAAAGACGTTTCTGACAAGAAGCTTGAAGTAAACCACAATTCTTCGATATGCGTGCGAGGTGGTAAAACAAATACGAACCATGTTGGCCACATGGGATGCGCATCAAGGTACTAGCCCGAGTACTCATGCAAGTGGTCGGGACCCGACTACGTCGCTGGCCTTTGCAGGGCCAGTAGGGCGTAGCGGTCCTACCACCCCGACAATGGTTGAGACTCAACTACGCTGCTAGTCTTCGCGAAACTAATAGGGTGCAACGGTCGTACCACCCAGACAAGTGGTCGAGACCCACTACACCGCTGGTCTTCGCGGGACCAATAGGACGCAACGGTCCTACCACCCAGACAAGTGGTCGAGACCCGACTACGTCGCTGGTCTTCGTGAGACCATAAGGGCGTAGCGGTCCTACCACCCATACAAATCAATCTAGGTCAAGCACCTCACCGTCCAAATTGACTATTTATTCGTCACAAGGTTTTACTCGGCTCGAACAGCTGCTTACACTATTGAGATTGTGGAACGAAAGATATCAAACAGTCAAAGTACATCGGTAATTTTTATATCTCTTTCCTTCTTGGATTGTCTACTCATAAACCTGGGTTTATGAGAAGATAGTCGGGGGTCGAGGAAAGTACATAAATTCTACTTATTGCTGGAAAATATTTTAAGATTTTAGTTTATGTTACTCCTTAGTGTCTCTCAGGGGCTTGTTATCTAACAATTTATTCTGAGCAGTTGATTTCAGGAAAATCAAATAACGAAACAACTGGCCTGATAACCATATCAAATAAGGCGGAGACTAGTCGGAAGCTCACCATTGGTCGATGTCCCATCCTGACCAAATAAAGATCAGACCGACAACTCCACAACTCAATTACAAGATATATACCGGTCCAAAGGAGCCCGCTAGTCAAAACTCTATTCCGATTAGACTTGTGCCGGATCAGTAACTTCAAACCTTATATGTACAAGAAAGGATAAAAGGATAGAGTCAAGTCAAAAATTGTTTGCTGGTCGAAATCCTATGCTGACCAGATAAGACCCATAATGATAGCTCCACAATATGATCACATGACATGTATACACAGGACAACCCACATAAGGTGACCGCGTGTGCTGCTCCGCACTACATGATACCACGAAGCTCTTCATCTCTATCACAAACAGCGAATTCGGCTCGCACACTTGCCGAAGGTGACAACGGTCTCAAAAAGGTGAAGACATAAGTTGATAACAACAAGTTCTTACCTAAAGTGAGAAGGTCTCTACAAGGTGGTCCGAGTACTCTGACCAGACACGTATAGGATAGCTGATAAACAAAGACAACATATCTATAAGGTTTTACATATATCATTGTGTACCTTGCTATTCCCTATGTTGGCAAATATATTTTCCCTATATTCGTGCTTTTTGACTACTCACATGTTAGATATCACTCTAAATTAGCTAAGTAGTCAAGGGCTAGGGGGCTTTCATTACTGTCAAATTATGGATATGCATATATTGTCCGAGTACTAGACAAGTTTAAAATTTTCTTGGTCTTAAACTAGCAAAGGGAATAGTTTTAAATATATTGTTTTGACTAAGTGTAACCACGAGATATGATTCGGGAATGCCCAGAACTCTTGAAGGGTTTCTAATCGGGATGAGACATGTAAGGAAGAGAACCTAATGTTGATCGGAGCAAGAAAAAGTGAGAGTTTGCGGCCATGGATAAATTGCGTCTGGGAACAAAGTTTGTATTAGGTGTTTAATATATGTATTTATTTAGTCACGCTTAACACCTTTATAGAGCTACTCGACACTGCTCGGAGGTTTTAATGTTTACTGACATGATTATTCAAATAATTCAAGTGAAACAAATAATAGACAAAATAAATGGATACTCTGCTGAGATTCTATGCACACACTTAGATGGGCGAAGTTCTGAGCTCTGCTCAAATTTGATAGCCGGCTACATTAATAGACTGTTTGGTCGAAAGGATCAAATAAGTCAGACCTAACCTAGTTGGTAGAACGCCGACTACGTTTATTTACTTCGACAAGGTTGACTTCTCGTAGCAATTGGACTAACTGACATCTTCATGTGAGTAGAGTTTGGAGGCTATTGTCAGTGTACTAAATGTGGGATATCCCACAGACATACACATACCTCGGTGGAATACAACATACTAATTTCTATACGGAAACAAACTCCATATATACGGATAGAGTCCGAAGCAGATAAGGAAGGAGTCCCCAATAAGGAAAGAAACACAGTGTCGGAGGATGAAACCTCGACGGCGGGAAGTCAGGAGACCCCCCTTTGAGATTCGGCCAAGGGAGTAGTTCTCAGGCGAATGCGGCGTCCGGTGTAGGAGAAAGATTGATCAATGAAAGAATGGATGGCACACAAGGGACAGGAGGATTTATACAGGTTCGGGCCGCACAGAGGCGTAATACCCTACTCCTGTGTGGTTGCTATCTGTGGTGGATGAGTGTGGTTACAGGGTGAACCTAGCTCGCGGCCGGAGCCGGAGAAGAAGAACAGTAGCTAGCGTGCGAGCCAGAGAGCCAGAAGACGGGGAAAGCTCCTGTCCAGTTCGGCCTTTCCCTCTCGGTGGCTTGGATCCTCCTTTATAGAATCAGGGGAGTCCACAGTGCCAATACATGGGGAGAGAGGAAGCACTGTCTCGTCGCACGTCTCCGCCTGCTGCCACCTGCTGCGCCCACGCCCGGGTAGGTCGGCTGCGGGCGGCCTAGTCTTCGGGACGTGAGGATGTGACGGGATGTGACGAGTCGTCTGGTCGTCTTGCTGCTTGCTCTCACTACCGAAGTCAAAAGGCTTCTGACAGCACAGTCGGGTGTCCACGGGGGGCCGTCCTGGGACGTCCACGCGTGGCAAAGCAGGCGACAGGGGCGACAGGCCCTGTCGCCTCGTCATTAATGTAGGTAGTTGGGGACTGCTCCGCCGAGTCCCTTGACCCAGTCGGCACCCGTGGCCGAGTCACCCAGTCGGCACCCGGGAGCACGGCAGTCGGCGCCTGGGGGCGATCGGCACCTGGTCAATCGGCCACCGGCCTCGCGCCAGGATCGGGGCCGAGTTCGCGGTTCCCGGCCCGAGGACGTACCCGGGAACGGGTACCGGACGAACGGTGCCCGGGCTCCATGTACTTAGAGGGAAGTAACCGTAGTCGGTTGTCACTGGGGTAGATTGTGACCTGGAGAGCTGACGTGCCGAAGACCCACGCGTCCCCAGGGCATGTGGGACCCCCTGTCCCATTTCGTCGACACACAGAGTTCTACTCGGGCCCTACCAGGACTGCTCGGATTCGTATTCTAATATGCCTCATTAGTTCTACTTAGACAAGGAGATATTTGAGGGTATAAATACAAGACCCCCATGGGCAGGGCTATCCTGTGAAATTTGGGGGCCCTGAGCCAAATCTTAATACAGTACTAAACTTAATTGATGAAATAAAATGGCAATAATTTATACTCGATGATATATTTCATAGTAACGTAAAATAGTCTAAAATTTATACGTGTGCATAATCTTCACTTGAAAAGCATTATTCTTTTAGTGTTTCTTGAAATAAAATCTTCAATAATATCTCCGTATAGATCTTCTAGAGAATCCTATGATCTTCTAATCCGATTTGCAGAAGACATGGCTTGAAAATTGAAATACTAGATAAATCTATGCGCATATAGATACAAGATGTAAAGAACAAAAATTAATTTAGTGCACATAGTAGATGAACCTAATAACCTATGCACCAAATAAAATTGGGGAACCTAATAACAAAAATTAATTCAGCACTTAGTACTTACTGTAGCCTATAGTTGACGGAGACAGGGGTCAAGCCGTCAGGGAGTCAGCAGTCAGCAGGCGGTAGGCAACGGCAGCCTGGTAGCTGGGCGGCTGGGCGCGGCACTCGGCATGAGCAGTAGGGCAGCAGACAGGCAGCGCGGTAGGAGCAATAGGGCAACACTGCTCACCACTGCACCGTTGTATGCTCGCCCTACTGCCACGCGTGATCGCCTGATGCCTTGATCTGATCGGGAAGACAGGAAGGCAGAACGACGGACGTGCAATCGAGGAGACAAGGAGGCAGCAAAAAAAAATTGGAAAATGAGCCGCCGATGTTGCTTATCTGGATCGGTGGATCGTATTGGCTTCCCAGTGCCTACATGTATACTTGGGTCCTGGGCCTAGGCTCTGGAAAAATAGGGGCCTATGCGGTCGCTCCGGCCGCATTTCCATAGGACGGCCTGCCCATGGGGGGAGGGATAAGCCAACACAACCCAAGAAGAAGCCAACAGAAACCACATACGTCCAATCTTATCTAGTCGACATCAAAGAAGCCTGACAACAACTAGCCACTTATCATCATATTTTAACTCTACACCGACATATTGGTAGACTATATTAGGGTCTCTCTCCATACTTTGTACTCATAAGATCGATATAGTGGAAAACAATGGCCACCCAGTGAAACAGGAGTACAGCTATTACCTCTAAGGGACCCAAACCTGTATAAAAATCATATCTCCTTGCATCTTTATATCAGTCTTACTCTACTTCCTCCAAATACACCAAATATACACGAATAGTGCGATTGGGTACCAATCCATTGATAGGCTTGGCGTGGGTCACCTACGTGTGGAGTGCGGATCCCCTTCTAGCTTCCGCACGTTGCATTCCATGCATACGATTCACCTTCATATTCCATCATAAACGCCACTGGGGAGAGCAATTGCGCACCACAAATTGTCACCATGAATAGGAAGACCAAGGGATAGTTTGAAGGTGAAGGAAAAGGGAAGAGAAAGAAGATCACGCAAAACGAGATAAGTCATAGTATATGATTAATTGAGTATTAATTATTTTAAACTTGAAAAAGAATTAATATAATTTTTAAAAGTAACTTTTATATAGAAATTTTTTTAAAAACGTACCATTTAGTAGTTCGGGTAGCGTGCTTACGGAGAACGAGATGTTTTTTCTTTAACCAGTAGTTTCGAACGCACTTTAAGATCATAGTTAATTCCATTTATTCTCGTCACATGCCTCTTCCAGTTCTTCTACCAATAAGACGAACCCTCGTGCAGCCGAGGAGCTCGCATCATGCTGGGTCTTGATATGTTTTGCTTGCCCGGAATGCAGGTGCCTCGCCTCCTTCGAAGAAGGTCGGCGTGCACTGCCACGCGGAAGCAAGAGGCGGGCCTGGGCCTTGGGCAAGCAGCCGAGCGGAGGCGGCATGCTATTGGCGAGGGGCTTCGTGCCCGAGAAAGTAAGAAGCAAAATGGACGCGATCTCTTTACAATTGGTACACCTATGAGCCTTCCAGGCTTTCAATGAAGGTATATCTTCCTTTGTGCCATTGCGGTAAAACACAGTTTTCCTATTCCATTGTTCGTTTGCTACCTGGGGTACATCTGCATAATAGAGGATACGAAGTATCCTTTTCTGATATATCCAACCACTTTTGTTACCCTAATACCTTTAACTATTTAATTGTTTGTTTCGGTTGGCATTTCGTGAAGCAAAAACATAATGAATTGGAGTTTCACCCCTAACATGTTTAATCATTCCATCAACTCAGTAACAGTAGCATCTGATGCGCTTGGTGGCAACAGAATTATACCCTCTAAAAAATAGCCAACCATAAGAGAGTCAAACATGAACTTTTTTTTACTTTAAAATTACGCTTGGCAGTGTTCAAGAAATCACACTTGACAAAGCGCTAAAAATGCTGAATTAAGGTCAGCTGTTTTCAATACAAGATTCTAGAGGACCAGAAATATGCTTGATTTACATCTCTTACACATGCTTACATATTGTAATATACCTAAAGATCCCTTGCATTTAGTTCATCCACGGATCCACCTATTAAACAGAAATAAGCTACATAGCCCACTGATCGCAACAACATTTTATATGGTTAGATAATAGATGTGTTCATCTGTTTATGTCTTCAACCACATTGAGTAAAACAAATTCTCTGTTTGGATGTATCCTGTTTCATATCTGTATGTCACTGAAATAGCTTTAAGTAAAAGTTTTAGTGGGAACAAAGCATGATCAAGGATTCAAGGTGAATGTTTTTCTTAAATTATCTTAGCATTTCAATTTGCAGGGGATTATTAACTTCACTTTTGTCCAACTCTGCACTGGGAGGCAATAGGTTGTGGTTTACTAATCTTGCTTTTTATTTTAATTGTGGTCTACTGATGTTGTCAACATTCAATATTGTTGGCACATTTATAGGCATGGTTCTACACTGTCAGGGTTAGCTGGGAAGAAAAACACATATTTTAGCTTGAGCCAATGCGTGTTTCTGCAGCAAGTAAAGAAGAGCACGAGCCGTTTGCTCCAGACAAACTGATATACACAATTTACTGTGTGGTGAAGTATAATTTGTTACTGCACGGTTTACTCTAAATGTTGTCTGACGAAAATATGTACGTGCATGATCTCATCTCATTGTTGTATAATAAGGTGTCTGTACAAAAACATATGTATTTCCTTCTTCAAAGATGCTTTATTCTGCTTGGGCAATTTTCATCTTTAATTTTGCTATATTGTTTCTCTTCCTCTAATTTAAATAGTTATTTTTACTTTACATGCATCATTGTCTTTACCTTTTAGAAGAATTTCACCAAATTAGTCCCACAAATTCCTGTAGCAACGCACGAGAGAATCATCTAGTATAAATTAAAGGAAAAAAATAAAATCTACGCTATTAAATCACATAGTGGGACCAAATTATAATAGATGGGATTTAATAGAAATCTGAATAAAAGTTTTGATCCAATGTCCTTCGTAATTTAAAATTCGATACAAATACGTGTGTCGGAGGATGAAACCTCGACGGCGGGAAGTCAGGAGAACCCCCTTTTGAGATTCGGCCAGGGGAGTAGTTCTCAGGTGTAGCCGGCGTCAGGTGTAGAAGAAAGATAGGCGAAGAAGACGTAGAAGAGGCGAGGTTCGGACCGTCCGAAGCGAGTCCGGACCGTCCGAACCGCGGTGAAGCAGAAGGGTCCGGACCGTCCGATGCGGGTCCGGACCGTCCGAAGCGTAGTAATCGCGCAAGGTGCTGGGGAAGACGATGAACAGAGGCGCACAGAGGAGACGGGAGGATTTATACAGGTTCGGGCCGCCGGAGCGTAAAACCCTACTCCTGTGTGTATGCTATGTGGAGATGATGTGGTTTGCTGTGTACAAGATGAGCTCAGCACACGGCCGGAGCCGAAGAAGAAGAGCAGTAGGTTGAGAATGAGCTCGGATGCTGAGAGCTGGGAGCTAGAGGACGGGGAAGCTCCTGCCTCGTTCCGCCCCCTTTGCCTGTGGCTTGGTCCTCCTTTTATAGAGCAAGGGGATTCCACAGTGCCAGGCATACGTAGCGAGAGAGAGAGAGTTTCTGGAGAGTTCTTCGGTCCTCCCCTCCGCCTGCGACGCCCACGCCGGAGTTGGAAGACGTCCAGTCGCTCACGTCCGCCTGTAAAGCCTGTGCCGGAGTCGGTGGAGCGTCTGGTCATCTGACCGTCTTGGTTGATGGAACGGGGAGACGTGACGGCGCACGCCTTCAAGTCAAAAAGGCTCTGACTGTGAACAGCGATTGCACAGTGAAAGGAGCCTCCATAGTCAAAAAGGCTCTGACTGCACAGGAGCGGGTGACAGGCACGTCACGCCCCGTCACCTCATCGTTAATGCGGGTATTTGGAGAGCTGGTCCATCGATCCCGCCGGAGACCGACATGTGGGCCCCGGGCAGGGAGTGAGACGATGGCGCCCGGAGGCAAGGCACGGGCCTGAGGCCAACGACGCCTCGGGGCCGAAACCGGTGGGGACGGCGCCCCGGGGACGAGCCCGGGGCCGATAGGGTCAGCGCCCCTGGGACATGCCCGGGACCGATAGGTGCGGCGCCCCGGGGCCGAAGGCGAGATGGCCCCTTGGGGAACTGACTTGGCCGATGACCCACGCGTCTCCAAGGTATGTGAGACCCCCTATCCCATTTCGCCGACAACGTGTGTGTCATAGAAACTGTCATGCTCCATAACTTTTCTTACCTACCTAGAAGTAGGAAACAAAATAGTAATACGAAACTATTGGAACAAACCCAATCCCGGCATGATTTTGTGTCCGATCTCTATGGCGCCTCCGGACTCCCAATAAAATATCAAGCTATAACATAGCAACCACCACAACTCCACAAGTACAATCTCCAGCAAAAGAACAAGCACCTGACAACCGGCTAAAGAGAATATTGCTCGGCTTGGCTGCATGAAAAGATTACATCTAGATGTCTCTTGGATGAAACTAATAGAATTAAGAAAATTTCCTACATGTTTCTGAGAATTTACTTGTCTTTTGTGTTCCTAAATTTTATCTCATCCCGTACATGTCTATGAGTTTTTATCTTAATTCCCTCTATGTTCATTCCATTAGTTGACCGTCAATTAACCGTTAAAACATTCTAAAATGACTATATTATTCCTCTCATACTTATATGCTACCTACTTCACAAAACTCAATGTAAAAAAAATAATATATAACAATGAATCATTTAATGCCAAATTTAAAAAATATTTTTTTAAAAAAATTATGATTAAATCAATACATTAGTTTCAATAGGAATTTGAAAACAAAAATTGCTTGTTATTTGGGTGCAAATTTTGGTGAAAATGTTGTACGGATTTCCTCAAATTTTATTTAAAATTTTAAATATTTTTCTAAGTTTATAATAAAACAATTTCACTCCCTTTGTTTTTTTACAAATAAATCTTTTTCAGTGCATACTTTTCAAATTTGATGTAAAGTTTAATTTTTTTGAAATTTCAATGAAATTACCTTTCAAAATTTTAAAATTCAAAACTGCATATTCAGTATTTTATCCCTTACTTTTTTTCATAACCTAAATAATTTCTATGTGGAACATTTCTAATTTTTAGTAATATACCAAGGACAATAAGGTCATTTCTTGGAAAACTAATAGTCAACTAACAAAATGGACATATAAGGGATCTAAATAAAAACTTAGGGGTATACAAGGGATCAAGTAAATCTCAGGGACGTAGAATGGTTCATGTAAAATTTTAAGGGCACGTAGAGAATTAACTCAAAAGAAATAGAAATCAATTCACATATGCATCGTAAGTACTTATCTTTGTTTATTCACTGTTGTCTCTGCCAATGTCGAAGGAAGAGAAGCTAAGAAAGGAGAGAGATAGAACAGTAGAAGAGAGCGAGAGAGAGAGTTTGATGGCTGGTCCATTTGTTTGGTCATCCTCGAGCTCGGCCGACATTTTCTACTAAAATAAATTTGGCCACGTAATTGCGTGTACCGTTTTTCTATAGATATAGTCTAAAAGGAGTCACCGTGTTCGCTTCAAAGGCTTACAAATTATCACATTATCCTCCTGGATCTAGATTATAACATCGATTGAACACAAAACATAATTATAGAGAACGATAATAGTTGTATATAAAAAAGAAAAAAAAATGTTTGCATGGCAAATAGACCTTCAGTAAATAGGGACTATAAGCTAACTTGGGGAAGAAAAAGACTCTCAGTCCCGTTGGAAATTTTAAGGGCTTTTCTAATGGACAAAAAAAGGAAAAAAACAAATTGTAGAGCAGATGTTAATCATTTGATCTTGACTGAGATTCTTTTTCAAGGCTCATGAGGCCATGTATGTATATCTATATGGTCATAGACCGATCTTCTGTGTGACTATATAAAATAGATTGGCACGAGTAAACAGCTGACTACAAAGGTATTTCTTCACCTTAATACATTTTAGATTAGGCATAGTCGATTTTGTATCATCATACATAGCACTACAAGTTTATAATTCTCTTTAATAGCATTAAAATACCTCTGTTCTCATCTTTAACACTTCGTCAAAAACCATCATTATGTTTACATGCTTACGTCTTTTATTATCCTTCTTCGTCCTCACTACCTTCTCTATAGCACATCACCAAGCAAGCTCAAGGGGAAAGCAATGACAATGCCATGCAAGATCAGTTACATTGTGACTAAGGACGAGCTTGAGGGCATAGTAGCAGTAATGATGTCGAGTAAGATTGAGGAAGTCATCTACCGTGAACAAGCTTGAGGGCCTAGCCGCTGCAGGCGAGCATTAGTGGCAACCGGCAAACTTGAGAGCATGGCAGCCACGATGAGCACAATAGCTACAACAGCAACGACAGTGGTGTCAAGTGATATCAAGAGAGATGGCAACCATAAGTGAGCTCGAGAGTAGCAACCGCATCAGGCGAGAGCAAGGAACACTGCGGCCACAAGTGAGCTCGATGACGCACTAGCCACAGATGAGCTCGAGGGCACGACAACAATGGGCAAGCTTGAGGATAATGATGTTTTGAGTAACGAGTGAGCCCAAGGGAGCAGCGGTGACATGATAACTCAAGTGCTCTACGGGAAAACGCAAGGGCAGAGGCTTTGGTGGTATTGAGTAAGTTTGAAGGGAGGCAGTTGGCAAGCTCTCACAAGTAGCCATTGCTGCAGGCTTTGGGTAGCCCGACATGTAGGAGAAAGGAAGGGGATGAGAGGCTAGAGAAGAAAAAAGCTAAAGGAAAGCATATTTTAGGTATTTTGCATCATGATTTTTTGGGAAGAAAAATTAAAAATAGAAAACTAACATAATTATGGATGGAGTGCTGTAGATAAGAGCCGATGTAACTTTTGGAGCTATTAAAGTGAACCTGAAACTTTGTATACTATATATCTCAAATTACTATTAATAGATGATGTAGAACCAATTAGATCAACACATAAATATGCTATAAAGTTATATTGAAATGGCTAACAATTAAGGGAAGTAACAATGTATATATTTTCAGAGTTTAAAGAACAAAAAATATAAATAAATCTTAAAAATAAATTAAATCTAGCCACGCAAACACGTGTGTCACCCTGCTAGTTGGTTGTTAGAGACAGGCCGTAACCCCTTCGGACGGCTCAAGACCGAAGCCTAGAGGTAAAGAGCCTAGAATGGGCGAAGGGCCTGCCGTCCTTGGTGAAGCCGCTAGGCCCACTGGCGAAGAGCACCGCACAGAAGGTGAAGCCACCATGAGTAGGTGATGAGCCCGGGAATGGGTGAAGACCTAGGCGAGGAGGCGAAGGGCCCAAAGTGCCGAGCGAAGAACTAGGCGAGTAGGTCGGCAGAGGGCCGAAGAGCCTGTGTCACACCTTAAAAATCGCCTTAATTAAAAATTATCGTGGGTAAATGAAAATACAAGAATACACTAGAAAAATTTGCATGTGGAAGTGTTCGAATAAAAATCTAAAATTTCAAATATTAAAAATTCCAAGTTGAAATTTTAATTAAATGCTTAGATGCTTTTATATTCCCTGGGGTTTTGTCGAAATATTTTAGGCATTTAAGTATTTATAATAATAAATTTCTTTGTGTTTCGTGGTGGTATTTACCTCCAGTAAATTCCCCATGGCGTAATAAACTCTCTGAAATTTTCTCGGATTTTTTGAGCTCCAGAATTAATTTTAAAGTAATAAAGATCACTCCAATAATTAATTAAATGGAAAACAAATCCTTTCTTTCCCTGACCTCGGGTCGTTTCGCCTCCAATCCTATTTTGTGCTTCTCTGATCAGCTCGGACTCGGGTTTCTTTTCCTTTGTCAATACCTGATGCCGCTCCCGAAACCCTAAAGTTTCCCAGAAATCATAAATCCAGAGTTCTCGGATTTATTCAATTTCAGAAACCCTAAAATCCCCGATATTTCTTTGTCTCTCAGAAACTTCCTTCAATTCTATCCCTTTTTAAGATGACCCCCAAAATCTCTAGAATCTTCTGAGATTTGTCCCAATTTCAGTCTCCATAAAATATTCTCGTCAATTCCTTTATTCCTAGAATATTTACAGTATTCTGAACATCCCAATTTTCCAGCTCTCTGGAAATAACCTCCAAATTCCAGGTCGAGGAATATTTTCCAATATTCTAAATACCTTTAAAATTCCCGACATTCCAATATTTCCATAAAATATTCTCTATCCTCGAGTCCAGAAAATATTCTTATATTTTTGGATGTTGATTTGTTCCTCGTATATCCCCAAAATCCCTTTTATTCTCTATATTCCCAATATTCCAATAATCCCGAGTATTCCAATATTCTAGAAGTTCCCAAATTATTCATATATTTTGAAGGTTCCAAAATTCCTTTGATCTCCCCAATTCCAAAGAAATATTTCGATTCCAAAAATGTTTCGATATTCCCGAGTTTCCAAAATATATATATCCCAATATTCCCGATATTCCAAAATTCTAAACATTTCCCTAAATTCCAATATCCCTATTTATTCCCTGAATTCCCTAAAATCAATTTTCCAAATTTGGGAGAATTCCTAAAAATTCCCCCTTTTTCCCTTTCTCTCTATTTTTCCTTTTTCCCCTTCTTTTTCTTTTTTTTTCTTCTTCCTCCAAATTCCCTCTCTGGCTCTCTCCTTTCTCTAGCCGAGCCCGAGCTCCCTTGGCCTCGACCCCAGCCCGTGCTTCCCTTCCTCCTCGGCCTCGACCCTGGCCCAGCATGGCCTGCCACGCCGCCTCCCGCGCGCCACCACTGCGCACAAGTCGTGCCACGGCCGAACTTCAAACCAACGCCGCGAATCTCGGGCCGCTGCCTACCCGAGCCCCTATAAAGCCGCCACCGCCTCCTCTCTTCGCCCCCCTAAGCCCTAGCGCCACCACCACCGCGCCCCTCCGCCCTGCCGCCGCCGCTCTGTTTCTTCGGGGTGCCGCGCGCCGAGCCGCCGCCATCGTTGGGAGCCGACGCCGTCTCCCTCATGGGCTCTGCCTGCCGCTGGTGAGTCCGGGCCCGAAGCTATCGCCCCCTCACTCTCCCGCTTCCCCTTCTTCAGCACGTCATCGGTCGCCATCGAGATCGTCAACCCGGAGGTCTGCTGGTCTCTCTGCGTGCCTCTGTCTCCATCTTCCACCGCATTCGCCGCCGCCGGCGACGTCTATCCTTAGCCGTGCCGCTCCAGTGTCGCCGACTCTCCGCCGTCATGGTGTCGCCATCACTCGTCGTCTCCTTGGCCTCACCACCGCATCACGGCGCGCCGTGGCGGGGCACGGGCATGCTCAGCCTGTGTCACACCCAGAAATTCACCAGAATTTCCAAAGCTAATTTGTGCAATAAATCCTCATCGAGGAATCAGCCGAGGTACACAAATCGACAATTTAATAAACATAACCAAAATGAAATAACGATAAATACTTACAACAGAGGCACTTAGTCCTCACACAGAAGAAAACAGCAGTGGAACGGCAACTAGCGTAGCTTCAACTCCAAGCCACAGGCAGCTCAACTAGGGTATAAGCCAAACACCAACTTCTCCTCCTCGCAAAGCTTCACTCCAAAGATTGCAATAATGCAAGACTGAGTACAACAAGCCACACTAGGGAATGCAATGTAATGCAACAGGATACCAAAGAAAAGGCATAATATGGCTTATTTGCGTAAAACAACATTTAAAACATTTGCATTTAAAATCATTGAAAACCGTATAGTTTAATTAATATCAACATTAAATCCACCTCTGAACAACGCTCCAACGCAGTTCAGGCCCAAAACCATAACTCTCCAAATAGGAGTTATCAATTTTCCATCATTTATTTCCATTAATGAGTAGTGTGGGATTAATCACAGAAAACATTGCTAGGCCGCTCATTAACCGCGAGCACGGCTATTGAAATAGTTTTACTCTGGCCAGAGGTGTACCAATTAACCCACAAGACACAATCTCAACATCATGTCAGCCATGCGTCGCGATACTCGAAAGTACCCGAATAGAGATTGTGATAGGACCCTCCATGTAATCCGCACAACAAGGAAACCACCCACTGGACCACCAGTTTCCGGCCAAAACTGATCAGGTTCTGAGTCAGGGAAACGATCCAACGCCCAAGACATGGACTTATTGACACAGCCATGGTGGTCTTATTGACACAGCCACAACACACCATGGTGGACCCTGGTTGAACGTACTACACTTTAGATCCCACCATTACCCATACTAGCTTGTGGTTAGCACGAGTATTGCTTCGCAACGGATAGTCCGCGAACCTGTCCTTAATTATCATGAGTATCGCTAGCAACATTTCCAACCCTGGTACTCACAACCCACTATTTAGTCAAGTTTTAGTTGACACAATTAATTAACCAGCCACGACTCACTGTCGTGAAAATATAGCCAGTATCCATTAATTAATTAGAATGAATGATTAGTTTCCCACATATAATGATACTATAGTTTCTAGACATTGGCTAAGCAAATCCTAAATAATCTAGCCAGATAAATAATTAAACACCCGGCTAGTCAATATTATTACCCAGGGTATCAAGGTATAGGATTCAACATCAAAATGGCCATAAATATCAAGGAATATTGGCTATTAAATAATTATCCGTAATAATGTCATTCTAAAGCATTTTATGCAATAACTTTAAAATAAAATAGCTTTCACAAACGAGATCAATATGCTCAAGGAAATTATCGTGTGACTTGCCTTGCAATCGCAAAAGTCTTCAAATACTCTTTCGAACTCTTCCGCAGATTCCAGTCTTCCGAATCGGCGAAATATACGTAAATACACACAAAATAGGGAAAAACCCTAAGAAACTTTAAATAAATAGTACATAAAAATACATAAACAAGTAAATTATAATTTTAGATGAATTTAGGAAGAAGAACGGGTCGATTCGGAGTTCGGATGGAAAAGATACGGCTTTTGGAATATTGAATTTAGAATGAATCCGAAAAGAATTGGAAAAGAATATTCTCAAGAACATTATCTGAATTTTTGGATTAGAATAATTATTTTGGATAAATACTGACATGTGGGGTCCATGGTCAGTGACCAGGCGTACAGTGGACTTGGTTCATGGATTTAGAAATAGGAGAGGCCGATGGACTGCTGAGGTGGATAGGGCTGACGTGGTACCGGATTGCGACATATGGATCTAACGATGGAAACTTGATCTAGACAACCTGACGGATGGGATCGGCTTAGAATTTTATGTGGATTGGACGGCCTGAATTAGTTCTCACAGGTTTGACGATTGGGATGGCTTGAAAATATATTCACCAGGGTCCATACAGCAGTGGCACGCCGTGGAGCCAATCGAGCTCGGCCGTCCAAGGCGCAGGACGAGAGACACGCCGGCGATGGCCGGGGAGTTCAATGACAACGACGATTGATGGTGCCACGACGGCGATATGTTGGCGAGCCGAGACTGACGAGAGACGGGGCAATGCAATGGTGTCATCGGCCTGGAGTGGAGAGGAGAGGATGTGGCGTGCAAGTCCGGCATGCAGGCTCGCCAGCGGCAGGCGAGGCGACGACAGCTCGGGACGGCGGCATTCAACGACCAGACGACAGCGGCGCACGGGAACAGGGGTGGCGGCGGCCTAGGGCAGGGCACAACGGGTGGCAGCGCCAGGGAGGAGACGACGATGGCGGAATCGACGGCGACGACAACGACGAACAGGGGAAAAGGACGAGGCGCCGGTGTAGATGACGACGGCGATGACTATCTGGCAACGGCGGCGGCACGGGGCAGCGTGCGGAGCAGGCACAACGGCTGGCGGCTCGGGCATGACGTCGCGGCATGCAGCAAGGCGACGCGACGACGGTGGCTCCTCGGCTGCAGGTGGCGACGACTTCGGGGAAGGGGCGCATCGGCGTCGGGACGACGGACGGCAGCAAACACCGAGGGGCGCCGGAGTGGAGGGAGATGAGGAAGAGGGGCGGCAGCTTCGGGGCTCACCGAGACAGGAGGAGGCGGTGTCCGGCGGCAGCGGCAAAGGCAGTCGGTGGAGGCACGAGCAGAGGTGACGGCGGCAGATGGGGAAGACAGAGGGCGGCGACGACGGTACTGGAGAGAACGGTGCACGGGCGATAGACGACGACGACGACGACCTGGCAACGGCGACGTCGTCCAAGCGGCGGGGAGAGGTAGATGCCGGCGACGACGACAACAAGCAGAGGAGGAGGGAGGTGGCTACGAGGAGGCTCACCAGCGGCGGGCTTCGGCCACAGAGGCGACGATGGCGACGGCTGCCCGGTGAAGGTGGCGCTGGACAGCAGGGCGGCCTGCAGGCGGGGCACTGGAAGCAGGGCAGCGGCTCGGGGAAAGCAGAGCAGGGCGGCGGCGGCTTCCTGTGGCGGCGGCACGGCGGGCAGGGGCACGTGCAGGGGCGACGGCGGCCTGGCGAGGCGGCGCACAGGGCGACGGCACTTGCTGGCAGCTCTGGACGCACGGGCAAACAGAGGCGGCGGCAGCGCCGGACGAGGCGACGCGGCAAGGCGAGCTCGACGCGCGGCGGCGCGGCTGGGGAGGCGGGCGGCTAGGGCGCGGCTAGGGCACCGAGGAGGCGGTTGTGATATATATAGGGGCGGCGGCGGGTGGTGGCTGCGCCCGGATTCGGCGGCGGCGGCGGCGGCGCTGGGCTGGGCCCGCGGCTCGGGCGCGACAGGCAGGCCGAGGAAGCGGCGGCGGGTCAGGGAGGTGGCGGCGGCTCGCGCGGCGTAGAGCGGGCCGGGGCCGGGAGGAAGGAGGAAGGTGCGGGCGGGGCCTGGGGAGGTGCGGGCTCGGCCGGCCATGGCCTCCAATGGCAGATCCAGAGAGACAGAGAAAACCAGAGAAGAAAGATGAACAGGAGAGAGAGAGGGGGATAAAAGGAAAATAAAAGAAAAGATGGGGAAAAAGAAAGGAAAAGAGAGGGGTTTTTAAGGAAAAATTCCAAAATTCCGAAAATTGGAATTTATAAATTCGAGGAATATTTTCGAATCAAAATTGTGGAAATATTCAGAATTTTTGGAATATTCCGGTACTCGGAATATATGTACATACCTACATACATATATATATTGGAGAATCGGAGAACACTTGGAGGAGATTAGGAAACGGAATATACTCTAAGAGGTTCGGGAAACAAACGGCATTTTATCAAGAAATATTTGGGGAAACCGGATCTCGAAATAATTCGGGAATCCGATAAAATTGGAAATTATTTTGCAGAGATCAATAGTTCGGAATATTCAAATATAATTGAACTTTCCAAAATATGTGGATATTTTGGAGATGCGGGAAATTAGAATATTTTCCCGGGAACTGAAAAATGGAATATTTCGAATAAAATATTTTGGGATTAGGGAATTGATGAGGGTGTTTTATTGGGACCGGAATATGGAGAAATCTCACACGATTGGGGATTTGGATTTATTTTGACAGAAAAGGGTTTAAGAGAATATCTGGGATTTACCTCAAAGGGAAAATATAGATATTTCGAATACAAAGGATCTCGGATTGGGAGTCTAAAGGAGTTCTAGGGTTTCAACAATGAATAAATCCGGTAACTCCGAATTTAGGTTTTTGATGTGATTTTAGAGTTCTGGGAACGACACGAAACCCTAAAAGAAGAAGGGAGTCAGAGTTCACGATGAACGGGGAGACTTCAAAGAACTGAATCAGGAACGACCCGAATAGGGGAAAGGAAAAGGAATTTATTTATATTTATTTAATTACTTTAGTGATCTTTATAGCACTAAAATTAATTCTGTAGCTCCGAAAAATCCAAGAAAATTTCAGAGGGTTTATTAAATCACGGGAAATTTAACAGAAGTAAATGCCACCATGAAACACGAAGAATTTATTATTATAAATACTCAAACGCTTAAAATACTCCGACAAAACCCCTGGAATATAAAAGCATCCAAGTATTTATTTAAAGATTCAAACTAGGGATTTTTAATATTGGAAATTTCAAAATTTTATTCAAACTCTTTTCTTAAACAAAAATTTCTAGTGTATTCTTGTATTTCCATTTACCCACGATAATTTTTAATTAAGACGATTTTTAGGGCGTTACAGCCTGCCCCTGTCTCTGACAGGCCAACCCTATCGGCACCTCCTCCTTTGTGACCGCCATGTGGGCCCCTCCGCCAGCTTCCCTCCAGTGGATGACGTTTGGGCCCCACTTGTAGACCTCGACCTCTTACAGCCATTGGATCACCGGGATTAAATCTAGTCCATCTGATTCCCTTTGAATCGTCCCGAGCAAATCCTGGCCGTCTGATTTATTTCAATCTAATCCGAGCCGTCGGATTTTCCTAACTCTCAACCAGTGCCACCTCAGCCCTAGCCGCCACATCATCGCCACCTCACCCACCAACTCAGCCAGTCCATAGCACACTCTATCCTCTGTTCCATAAAATCAGTTCACCATAAGCCATTTCTCTGACCAGTGGGTCCCACTCATTTATCCATTCAAAAATAATTCCTTTATCAATTAATTCTGAGGGAATATTTTGAGAATATTCCTTTTCTATTTTTTTCGGATTATCTCTGAGTTCAATCTTTCGGAATCCTTATCTTTTCCGTCTGAACTCCGATTTGACCCATTCTTCTTCCTAAATTCATCTAAAATTATGATCTACCTGTTTATGTACTTTTTATGTACTATTTATTTAGAGTTTCTTAGGATTTTTCCTTGTTTTACGTGTAATCCGTCGTTTCTGCCGTTTCGGAGGATCGTGAAGTTTGAGATGGAGATTCGAAAGATTGTCTGCAGACTTTTTTATTGTAAGGCAAGTCACACGACAATCCCCTTGAGTATATTGATCCTATTTATGAAAACTATTTTATTTCAACCTTATTGCATGAAATGTTTGGAATGTCATTATTACGGGAACTTATTATTATCCTATGTTCTTTGCTTATGACCATTATATTGATATTGATATCTTTACCTTGATATCCTGGGTAATTAATACTGATGAGCTGGATATCTAATTAATAATCTAGATAGATTATTTAGGATCTGCTTAGCATTGCATAGAAACTGTAACATCATTTTATGTGGGAAACTAATGACTTACTTATGAGTAATTAATGTTTAATGGCTATATTGTAACGACCCGTTTTCCTTTTCCCTGTTGTAACTGGTTTTCTGATCTTAATCTTTTCCTATCCTGTCAGCTGTGCCTCCGTTTTCCCTCTCCCCGGCCAGCCGACTACCTTCTCTCTTGTGCCGAGTAGAGTTGCTACTCAGTCCTTGTATCCTGCCCTTATCCTTGTCTTACTCGGACCTCCTTGCTGCCGAGTGAGCACGGTGATGTGGCCGACTACCTTGTTGAGACCTGTTGCTTCTTTGTCCCCCGAGTTGCACCCACCCGTTGGACGCCGGCTACCGAAGTAGTGAAGAATCAATCTTCACCTAACCGCAGCATCGCTTGGACCAGTGGTCAGTCCGAAGCCCGGTCAGTGAGATTTCTCCAACCTGTCCTAGCCTTGACCTTAATGTCTCATCGCAGCTACAGTGCCTGCCAACTCCTCTGACCAGTTGGACTCCAAAGTCACTTCCTGTCATATCCCTGTCAGTTCATCTTGACTTCCTTGCTCCACCCGTTGCCCAGCTCCACCGTGCCTCAACCTTGCACGTCGGCTATATATATGGCCAACCGTGCCCCCTTCTTCCTTTGTTTTGCAAACCGGCCAGCTCCCGCTCTGCTAAGTTTTCATCCTCTCAAGCTTTGGAGCTCTGTCGCCTAGTTCGCAAGCCTGGTTCAGCCGACTGCCCCCTTTTCTGCAGCCGACTACTTCTTGATCCTTTTTCTTGGTGTTTTACTTCTCCTGCTTATCAGTGTTTCTTTCTGCTTGTTCAGAACCTGAACCGGTGGACGATCCCGAAGCCACCTTCGCCGAAGAAGACCCCTCCTTGGAACAAGGCAAGCCTCTTTGATCATATTGTTTCCCATATATGCAAAACTATGTTGTTTGGAAAATATATGCATGCTTAGTTACACCTTTTTAAACTGTTGGCCTCGGTTATGCAAGCGCAACCGATGGACCCGCCCAGTAGTAGCACTTATTTGGTAGAATGTTGTTATATTTCCCCCTTGAAGAGCCCCACAAAAGGCACGCTAGCATCCTATCTGAGGATACGATGCCGAGTAGAATGGCTTAGCCCTGCAACGTTGTTTGTCGTTGGGAAAAATGATGGGTTTTACTAAACAGTTTGGAAAACCCGATACCTTGTGTATCGGCGCGTTTTGTGAAATAAAGGAAAGATTTGTGAAAATCTTGATGTACAGAGACAGTGCCTGTGTGGCTTGGCTATGTATTATCATTAAGGACCGATTCCCATGGCGTAGATTTGTTTGCCAGTGATTTGTGAAAAGTGTTGATGGAAAGGGAACCGTGACCTGAGTTTGCCGAGTAAGCAAACGGAAGGCCTGTGTGGCCAGAAACAGATCTGTGTGATCTGGGGTGTTAAGCACCATAAACAAGTGTATGAAAAGTAAACAGGATGAAGATCATGCTCCCGGGTTGTAGCCAGGGCAGCAAAGTTTAAGCCCCCGGGTTGTAGCCAGGGCGGCAATTCAGTCTTCGGGTTGTAGCCAGAAGACGGTGATGAGCACGCTCCCGGGTTGTAGCCAGGGCAGCAGTGTTTTAGCTAGCTGGTTGTAGCCAGCCTAGCGGGCATTCAGTGCCACGATCATGCTCCCAGGTTGTAGCCAGGGCAGCGATGATGAGCCCCCGGGTTGTAGCCAGGGCGGCCGATTAGCTAGCTGGTTGTAGCCAGCCTAGCGGGCATTTAGTGCCATGATCATGCTCCCGGGTTGTAGCCAGGGCAGCGATGATGAGCCCCCGGGTTGTAGCCAGGGCGGCCGACTAGCTAGCTGGTTGTAGCCAGTGTAGCGGGCATCAAGTGCCACAGCTGAGATTTGGTTGTAGCCGAGTCTCAGGGTCAACGAGTGGTTGTAGCTACTCGGGAGATAAAGGACCAACAAATGCAAAGTAAAAGATAATAAGAACATGTATGATTATGCTTGATTCTTTAAGTGGTGAGTTGTTGAAAAGCAACTTGCGGATTGGATGGAGGCGTGAGCCTCTGTCCGCCAACTAAAAATTGGAACTCACTAGTGTTTGCAAAGAAAAGAGTTTAATAAGGCAGTCTTTCGCAAATGAAACCCTTAACTCTTCTTGTCTGACTAACATGACATCATTCCCGGCTTGCTGAGTACGAAAGTACTCACCTTGTTTATATATATGTATAGTAGGTTTTGGAGTGGAAGACGAAGATCCGACTGCTGCCGAGTTCCTCCAAGACCAGGCCGACTACGAAGACCTCTGAAGGTTTCGAGCCTAGTTCCCAACCGAGCCTGTGGAGTAGTTTTTGTCCAGCTTCCGCCCTGTTCTGCTGTTTCGCTAGTTTACCAGTTGATTATTTTGCCCATCCCGGGTCTGTCCTGGATGGATCTCCTTGTACGTATATGTAAGTACTCTGTTTATGTATTATTGTAACTCTGTGTTGTATCATTGTTGTGCGTACCCGACTACTGATCCTGGGATCGGGTGCCTTATGCACATGGTGGCCTTCCACCTAGTCGGGAGGCGCCACATATATTTTTTCACGACAGTTGGTCGTAGTTGGTTAATTAAATGTGACATCTAAAACTTGACTGAATGGTGGGTTGTGAGCATCTGAATTGAGGTTGTTGCTAGTGGTGCTCATGACAATTAAGGACCGGTTCGCGGACTACCTGTTGTGAAGCAATATTCGTAATAACCACAAGCCAGAATGGGTAATAGCGGGATTTGAAATGTGACAGTTCAATAGGAGGCACTAGGGCTTGTTTGTGGCTAATATAAGTCTACACATGGCAGTTGTCAATAAGTCCATAAGTTTGGGCATCGAGCCGTCTTGTGGGAAAGCACTTAGATTACCCCTACCGAAGACCGGAGGTTTAGCAGGAGGCTCTCTTATTGTGTGAGTTACATGAATAGTCTTGTCACAATCTCTATTTAGGTACTTTCAGGTATCGCGACGCATGGCTGGCATGATGTTGAGATTGTGTCTTATGGGTAAAGTTGTACACCTCTGGCTAGAGTAAAACTATTCAAATAGTCGTGCCTGTGGTTATGGGCAGGCCTAGCAATGTTTTCTGTGATTAGTTTCACACTTTTCATTAATGATGAAAATTGATGGAAACTTGATAGCTCCAGATTGGAGGGTTGTGATTTTAGGCCTGAACTGTATTGGAGTGCTGTTCAGTGGTTGATTCAATGTTGGTATTAATTAGACTATACTGTTTTTAATGATTTTAAATGTAAATATTTTAAATGTTGTTTATGCAAATAAGCCATACTATGTCTTTCCTTTGGAATCCTATTGCATTATTTTGCATTTCTATATGCGGCTTGTTGAATATGGTAGGTGGTACTCAGTCTTGCAATATTGCAATCATCAGAGTGAAGTTTTGCAAGGACGAGAAGTTTGGTGTTTGGCTTATACCCCAGTTGAGCTGCCTGTAGCGTGGTGCTGCTGCTACGGTAGTTATCGTTCCGCCGTTGTTTTCTTCTGTGTGAGAACTAAATACCTCTTCTGTAAGTTTTTATCATTTTCGGTTATATTTATCAAATTGTTGATTTGTGTACCTCGACTAATTTCTAGACGAGGATTTAATGCACAAATTAGTTTTTGAAATTCTGGTGAATTTCTGGGCTTGACAGCCTGTCAGCGCCATCTTTACCTAAGGAGACGGAAGGCCCATCAGAGGGCCCAATGGCCCATAAGGGCTCGTGATTGAGAAAAGACATATGTACCCCTATAGTTGTCCCTGTCAGAGGGCCATAATGTAATATTACTTGTAAATAAAACCCTAGAGCCTGTAAGCAAATCCCTAGACCTATAAATAGGCACCCACGGTACTGTAACAATAGGTTTTTTGAGATTTAATATAGAGATTTACTTTCTTTATCCATACTAAAAAAAACTACTACCGTTGTGTTTTTCGATAACATTGATAGCATTATAGTTCTACCTTGAAGCTACTACTCTAAGGAATAGAATGGTGGGTAAATACGCACATTCTCAGAGCTATAATTTCTTAAAAATTATTTTAAATCCAATATTCAACTTTATAATATTTATTTTTTTACTTTCGAGTAATTATCAAAATTATTCAGCTATCCGTTCATTTCGCACAAACAACGTACCTAAACACCCCTTAAGATTGATGTTCTGAATCGTGTGCAATGAAATTTTATTACTCTACACCACATTGTACCAGTTACTAGTCCGTAAATATCCCTTCTGTGAGTCCCGGCGAAAAATATCACTTCTGTGAAAATTTGGTAAACTGCGAGAGAAGCGAATTTTCGAGTGTGTGTGTGACAGCCACTGTGCGAAACCCGAGAACTCCACGAAAACACGCAACCGCTGTGGCCGCCGAATCGACCCCAAACCCCGAAACCCTCCAAACATCCCGCAACATCGAACCTTCCATAATCTTCCGACCACTCGCGAATCCTCCCCTCCCCTCCTCTCCCCGACCCGCAATTGGTCTCCCCTTACCAATCGAAACGGACGAGATCCTCGCCTCGCCGGAGCATCCGGTGGTTCGGGGGATCGGCCACGAACCCTAGGGCCGATGAGGCCGATCCGGCTGCCGGAGCCGCCCGGCCTCGGCGGCGGCGGCATGGAGACGCCCGAGATCTTCACGGGCGGCGCCGCCGCCGCCGTCGTCGTCCGCCGCGCCGTCGTCATCGGCAACGGCTCCCCCGGCGCCGAGAACCAGTGCCTCGGCCTCGTCCGCGCCCTCGGCCTCGCCGACCACCTCACCCTCTACGTCAGTGGCCCGCATCCCTCTCTCTCTCTCTCCCCTCTACCACTCGCGGACTCACCATGTTCAGTTGTTCCTGCCCTATGGTTTAACTTTTTTTCTCCATTTTTGAACGAATTGCTCTGGATTTGTCTTGCAGCGTGTCACCAGACCACAAGGAGGGATCAACGAGTGGCTGCACTTCCTCCCCATCTCGCTACACAAGCTAATCGACCAAGTGCTCAGGCAGTTCTTCCGCAACACGAGGTTCGCGCCGGTGGTTGAGGGGAGGAAGCCCTATCGTGTCCCAAACGGCGGATCGGTGGGGCTGTCTTCTGTCCTGGAAGCGGATACCAAGAAGATTGTGGCTGTGGCTCGTGATACATTCGACAAGTAAGGCGCACATTGCTTTGCTATCTATATGCTCCCTTGTTTATTAATTGTTTCATTTATTTTCAGTTATGTTGTGTCACTGAAATGATAAGCCGAATATTAGTTCATGAATTCTGGCAACTGGTTAGAGTGGATTTATTCCCATAACTGACATCTCTTAGAAGTTAGGGCTGCTGGAATTCCCATGAAATCCACCCTTTTTTTGTTTTATGGTGTTTTTTCTTTGCACATTGAACATCACCACCCTTTTGGAGTTATGAAACTAGTGGTTAATGGTATGATGACATTTCCATATGCAATTCCCATATCTTTAATGACGAAAAGCATAGAAATGGAGGATTAAGAGGACTATTGCTCACCTAATGATTTGGATGAACATAGCAATGGAGGATTAAGAGGAATATTGCCCTCCTGATGATTTGGAACAACATCTATTGGCCAGTTGAATATGCATGTGTAAATACCTTGTGGAGTTCAGTCCTGTGTCACTTAAAACATTGGCAAAGCACACATACTCTGCAGAAAATCTGAGTGTTTTTTCTCCTAAGCAAGTAAGCATACTTTTTGTTTGCTGGTTGCATTATGATATTTTCTACTCATGAGAAAATAGTTTTCTTATCTTCATAAAAGTAGGCTAAGCTGTGAACATGATAGTTAACTCTTCTTTCAGGGAAGGTCCAACATTAATTGTTGCGTGTGGCTGGGATACCATATCATATTCAAGCTCGATAAGGCATCTAGCTTCAGGCAATGTGTTTGTCATTCAGGTAGTATTCAAACCTAATATGTTGGATTTTATTGTTATAGTGGCTGGGCACAAGATATACCTTCTGGTTGTGATACAGATCTTAATTTAATTCTGTTAATGTTGTTCTTTCAATTTCAGATACAGCACCCGAGGTCTCACCTTGATAGATTTGATCTGGTGGTGACTCCTCGCCATGATTACTATGCTTTAACTGCTGGCGGACAACAAGAAATTCCACACCTGTTCCGTAGATGGATAACTCCACAAGAACCACCAGGGAGGAATGTGGTATGCTGCTTTCTCATTTTTTTTGGAAGTGGAAAATGGTTGTGCTGTGATGCCATGCTTATTCTGGATCTCGAAAAAGTTCAGGTGCTTACTGTTGGTGCACTACACCAAGCTGATTCTGCTGCATTGCGCCTGGCTGCTATAGCCTGGCATGATGAACTTGCTCCTTTGCCTAAGCCATTGCTAATCGTCAACATTGGAGGACCCACAAGTAGATATCTCTATCTTACTCACTTTGCACATTTCATTGTTCATTTGGATATGATAGTCCTGCTTTGAGTTTGCAAGAGTAAATCTAGACACAATTCAAATGGTTGCACTCTGATGATTGCTCATGGAGAAACCCATGCACACCTCTGCATACACACAAAAAAGAAAAATGATATATCGATATGACAGTTTTTCTCTTTTTCTTATGTGATATTACTGTGTGATACCGTTAGATGTTGCTAGTCAATTGGTCAGTTGCATAGTGGGTACAGCACATCTGTTATTTCCTTCAATAACAGGAGATTCATCATTTTTTGGATCTCGCAATTGATTTCTTTACTCGCAATGCCGGGTCGTCACCCCCGTGACGCGCCGTGTCGTGATCTGGGCAGGGTGTTAAGTGAGCAAGGATCGGGTCGTCGCTTCCTTAGTGGCGCGCTACATCGGCGCCCGGGTGTAGTGATAAATGAGCAAGGGTCTTCACATCTGACTCGACGGGTGCGAAGGGTAAGGAAGCTAGTCGAGCCAACTAGGTTTCGTTTAGGTAGTTGGAATGTAGGGTCTCTTACGGGTAAGTTGAGAGAGTTAGTTGATACAGCGATTAGGAGGCGTGTTAATATCTTATGCGTTCAAGAGACTAAATGGAAGGGTCAGAAAGCGAAGGAGGTAGATAATACTGGCTTCAAGCTTTGGTACACAGGGACAACTGCAAATAGAAATGGGGTAGGAGTTCTGATTGACAAGAGCCTCAAGAACGGTGTGGTGGATGTGAGAAGACAAGGAGATAGGATCATCTTAGTCAAGCTTGTCATTGGTGACATGGTCTTGAATGTAATTAGTGCGTATGCACCCCAAGTAGGCCACAATGAGAGTGATAAGAGGCAGTTCTGGGAAGACTTAGATGGTATGGTTAGAGCTATACCTAGTACCGAGAAGCTTTTCATAGGTGGAGATCTCAACGGCCATGTAGGTGCAACAAATGCAGGCTTCGAGGCAGCACACGGAGGTTTTGGGTACGGTAGTAGGAATCAAGAGGGAGAGGAAGTCTTAGACTTTGCTATAGCTTTTGATCTGATGGTAGCCAACACTTTCTTTAGGAAGAGACAATCCCACTTAATAACTTTTAGTAGTGGCCAACACTCTAGCCAGATTGACTTTGTCCTCACAAGAAGAGAGGATAAACAAGCATGCTTGGATTGTAAGGTAATACCTGGAGAGTGTGTGGTTTCTCAACATAAGCTTTTGGTGGCTGACTTGCGCTTCCAGATGTGCGTTCGTAGGGACAAACAAGCTAAGATTGCAAAAACGAAGTGGTGGAAATTGAAAGGAGAGTCGGCAGAGGTTTTTAAGAAAAGGGTTATCGAAGAGGGCCCTTGGGATGGAGAAGACGACGCAAACAACATGTGGAAGAAGATGGCAACATGCATCCGGGAGGTGGCTTCAGAGGTGGTTGGAGTGACTAAAGGGAGTGGATGCGAACCTAGAGATACTTGGTGGTGGAATGAGGGCGTCCAAAAGGCTATTAAGGAGAAGAAAGAATGCTATAGGCGTTTATACCATGATAGGAGTGCGGACAATATAGAGAAGTATAAGATGGCAAAGAAGGCAGCAAAGCATGCTGTGAGTGAGGCAAAAGGGCGGGCTTACGAAGGTCTATACCAACGATTGGGTACAAAGGAAGGAGAGAAGGACATCTATAGGATGGCTAGGGTTCGCGAAAGGAAGACGAGGGACCTCAACCAAGTTAAGTGCATTAGGGACGAGAGGGAGCAGCTTTTGGTAAAGGAGGATGAGATCAAACACAGATGGCAAGAGTATTTTGACAAGTTGTTCAATGGTGAGAACGGGAACACAACCGTTCAGTTAGATGACTCTTTTGATGACACCAATAGGCGCTTTGTGCGGAGGATCCAAGAATCAGAAGTCAGAGAGGCGTTGAAAAGGATGAAAGGGGTAAGGCAATGGGTCCTGATGGTATCCCAATCGAGGTGTGGAGATGCCTAGGGGATATAGCTATAGTATGGCTAACCGAGTTGTTCAACAACATTTTTCGGTCAAACAGGATGCCTGATGATTGGAGGAGGAGTATATTGGTACCGATCTATAAGAATAAGGGAGACATTCAAAGTTGCACTAATTATCGAGGAATTAAGTTGATGAGCCATACGATGAAGCTATGGGAGCGAGTAATTGAGCATCGCCTAAGAGGAGTGACGCGGGTCTCTATGAACCAATTTGGTTTCATGCCCGGAAGGTCAACCATAGAAGCAATTTTCTTAGTAAGACAAGTTATGGAGCGGTATAGGGAGCAGAAGAAGGACCTACACATGGTTTTTATTGACTTGGAGAAGGCCTACGATAAGATACCAAGGAATGTTATGTGGTGGGCATTGGACAAACATAAAGTTCCAACAAAGTACGTTTCCCTCATTAAGGACATGTACAACAATGTTGTGACTAGTGTTCGAACAAGTGATGGTGACACATGTGACTTCCCGATCAAGATAGGACTACATCAAGGATCAGCTTTGAGCCCCTATCTTTTTGCCTTGGTGATGGATGAGGTCACAAGGGACATACAAGGGATGTCCTTGGTGTATGCTTTTCGCGGACGATGTAGTGTTAGTTGATGAAAGCCGAGCGGGAGTAAATAGGAAACTAGAGTTGTGGCGGCAGACTCTAGAGTCCAAAGGTTTTAGGCTCAGCAGAACTAAAACCGAATATATGGCATGTGACTTCGGCACTGCTAGACATGAGGAGAGGGGTGTTAGTTTGGATGGTCAAATAGTGCCCAAGAAGGATACCTTTCGATATTTGGGATCAATGCTACAGAGAGATGGGGATATCGATGAAGATGTTAGCCATAGAATCAAAGCGGGGTGGATGAAGTGGCGTCAATCATCAGGTATTCTCTGTGACAAGAGGGTACCACAGAAGCTAAAAGGCAAGTTCTATAGAACAGCAATTAGACCGGCAATGTTGTATGGTGCAGAATGTTGGCCTACAAAAAGACGGCATGTTCAGCAGTTAAGTGTTGCGGAAATGCGTATGCTGCGTTGGATTTGTGGTCATACAAGAATGGATCGAGTCCGGAACGATGATATACGTGATAGGCTAGGGGTAGCACCAATTGAAGAGAAGCTTGTCCAACACCGGTTGAGATGGTTTGGACATGTCCAGCGGAGACCTCCAGAGGCACCAGTGCATAGTGGAATCCTAAGGCGCGACAGTGATATTAGGAGAGGCAGGGGAAGGCCAAAATTGACATGGGAGGAGGCAATAAAAAGGGACTTGAAAGGATGGAATATACCCAAAGATTTATCTTTGAATAGGTGTGCTTGGAAAGCAGCCATTTATGTGCCTGAACCTTGATCTGCAGCTTCTATTGGGTTTCAACTCTAGCCTACCCCAACTTGCTTGGGATTGAAAGGCTTTGTTGTTGTTGTTGTTGTTGTTGCAATGCCAGTGTGCCTGGAACATTATAAAGTTGTTGCAATTAATGTGATGCATCATATTGTTGTTTAGATGTCTATATTAATTTGCAGCTTTCCTCCTAAATTCCATGAGAGCCCATAATACAAATCAACTCAGGGTCAATGAATTTCGCTTGTAGTATGTGGGGACTGTAAAACTATAGTGAATCTTACAATGAGCAAACCATTTCGATGCTACACCTTTTCTGTACACCATAAAACTATAGTGAATCTTACAATGAGCAAGCCATTGAATAGTCAACTACCTTGGACTCTTGAAGATGTTTTTGCCTTGTCTGAATGGAATTCATGTTGTCTTTTAATCCTTTTTATCTTATACTTATGTTGTTACAGTTTTGTATGTGTCCCATAATTGATTTTCATGCCCGGATCCAATATCGACTATTGTTATTTGTCAATGATTAGGGAATTGTAAATATGGTGTAGACCTTGCCAGGCAGCTCTTAACTTCGATATATAATGTGCTAGACAGCTGTGGGTGTGTGAGAGTTTCATTTTCTAGGAGAACACCGCGAAAGGTAGGACGTTTGGTATTCTGGTTATTTGTTATAATATCTTTAAGTAACTTGGTATTTAAGTTTAATCATCTGCTGACAGGTCTCTGATATTATATTTAAAGAGTTCGCTGGACATCCTAAGATCTATATTTGGGATGGGGAAGGTAGATGAAATATAGTACTAAGTTATTCATGATGTAATATATTTATGCATTTTGTTGCCCTTGTAATGAGTTGATTTTATTTTTCAGAACCTAACCCGCACATGGGGCATCTTGCATGGGCAGATGCTTTTGTTGTAACAGCTGATTCTATAAGTATGCTAAGTGAGGCTTGTAGCACAGGGTAAGCTGATTTTAAAATTTGCATGATTTCCAGCAAGAGCCTATGGTCCAACCATTTTTATGGGTTTGCATGACATCAAATCACATGTGGCACAGGAAGCCTGTTTACGTCATTGGGACTGAGTATTGTAAATGGAAGTTTTCTGCTTTTCACAAGACACTACGGGAGCGAGGAGTTGTCCGCCCTTTCACTGGATTGGAAGATGTGAGTCTATCAATCCTGTCCATGATAATTTGTTTTGAGTTATACTGCCTACTTGGCTACTTGCCTGATAGAATAGTACATAACTTTAGCACATTCCATTTGGACACGTTATTTTTCTAAAAATTAAGCTGTAGTACTAATCATTCGTTATTTTAATATTTTTATAAACTCTGAACCTGATCCCTTGAAGGTTTCAGCTTTTTTTGCACCTTGATTTTTCTTAATTCTCATGCTTCATTGATTTTGATCCTACCTATTAAATTCTTTTCTTTTCTGTTCTTGCTGCATTTCCCTGATAGAATTTAATGCATTGCAAATTCATTTGTGCATATAGTAGAACTATGCCAATTATGGTTGTTGTTGCCATCAATTATCGTTCTGTGGGAAATACCATTGTTGTCATTGTGACAATCTTTAATGACAAAGCTCACATAAAAATACAGTAGAACTATGTCAATGTGGTGCATGAACTTGTCTGCTTTTACTGACATATTTTTGGTTTTTGTGGAATATTTGGTGTATAGATGGTAAGTGGAAGTTTTATGGCACATGGATAGTGTAAATTAACTCACAATTCGGAAAATATTAGTAGATATGCTAATGAAAAGATGTAAATCAGCAAAACAACCCATGCTGTTCCAGTAACTACACATGATAACAGGGAGCTTTTCAAGTAACATGTTTTGGAGATTTTGATGAGGTTCACAAGGGTGTACTTGTATATCTACAATTCTACATGGCTATATTCCTCTTTTCCTTGTAGATTTCAAATAGCTGGAGCTACCCTCCCTTAAACGATGCTATTGAAGTGGCTGGACGTGTTCGTGAAGTGATCGCAGGACGAGGGTGGTCTGTGGGATGATAGTGACAGTTAGGATGTATTATTGTGCCCGACAGTAAATTATGTAGTTTGATTAACGCGGTCACATGAATTCAAGTTACATTGTTGAGAGGAAGAATAATATAGCCATGGAATGGACTGTACAAAGCTGAGCCTTTTCCTTTGGTGGTATACCCCAATTTTGGAGCCATGCACAGCACCCAAGAGAACTTTTTTGGTTTGAGATTCTCTTACCTCCTTTTGTACTTCTAACGCTACTGGAGAGAAGCCAACATGTGAAGTATTGGGATTGAAACTCTGTTCTGTGTGATTGTCAGAATCAATCTGACATTGTGAACTGTCTGTGGTTTAGGTTTATGACCTAATCCTGGCATGCCATTCTTATCATTAATAAAAAAAATGGGCGATGCTTGCTGTAAAATTTCGTCAAAGCCTATGCCCAGATGCCTTCTGGCTCAATCGTAATGTTATTTATATGGTGAGCCAAATATTATGGGCTCCTATTAATTTGTCAATTGCTGGGACGGCTGCGAAACAAGCAGCAGTGCAGCTTGTTTTTGTGCTGATCTGGACACATAATGATGGTTGCAACTCGCATTGCGTGGGCTTGTTACATCTTCTTGCTGGTTGGCTTGCATGTTGTATGCATAAGATGGCTTGTGTTGTACTCATGAATAAACAATATGTTTGAAAGGTTGTACATGTATTCCCTTCGCCATTTGAGTAATCGCCGTTGAGCTGAGCTCACATCAATAGCTTACGGCGCTCTGTTTTTGTAAGGTCCAATGACTGAATGTACTTCACTGCCATTTGTTTTGTCTGCATGAGTTGCCTATGTTGCTCCCGGTTCATGCTTTATCACATTTGTATTAGTATTTTCTCCCGCCCAATATTTGCCAACATTTGTATTAGGCGACATGTGGCGTCAACGAAATGAGGCGGAGAACATAGTCAAATTTTGCTTAAAAACGTTTGCCAATTGTTGTCATATAAGTTCAACGCCCCACAATGCGTAGGACATACGTCGGCAACAAATTACATGAAACCAAACAACCCCTTGATGTCTATGTTCTTGAAATGAACATCTGAACCACCAGACTGGGAAACATCACAGTACTAGCTAGGCTTCGAACTTATGAAGATGTGACCTGCTTAATCATATATACGAGCGCTTTAGGGAACATTTTGTGTGGAGGTCGAGCTGTGGGCATATGACAAGAGTTCAAATCATAGTCCCAGAATTATCAACATGTGAGTAAGCTTTTAATATGATTTCAGTAAGGTTATAGATTAATCGTTCCATCTATTCGTCGTGCATCAAAATGGGCATACTCTCTAATTTTTTTTATAACTATTTGAGGTTATAAATTAATAAATTAATTCCTAAAACGTTAAAAAGTTGTTTTAGAAAAATATTCTAAGAAAATATTATATAGAAAATTTTTCCACAAAATATACCGTTTAGAAAACTCAAAGCATGCAAATGAAAATCCAAAATCTAGAATCAGAAAAAAAGAACGTTGTTTGCATATGCTGTGTATACACATGTCTCTATATTAATAGAGAAAAGGATACACACACGTTTCTTAAATTTTAAGCGGTCTCGAACGCCAAGGCATCTCGAACACAAGCCTGCCGTCTGAATCTCTGGCAAGAATGCTGCCCAATTGACCGCCAAGTAGCGACGAGTCACCCTGGTACAGCTGACCAAAAAAAAAAACCCCAAAATGCATGTTTGTGGACTTTTGCCGGCCAATTGGTCGTGACAGATTGCAATGCCCAGTAGACATCCATCCTTCAGCCGGCCCCTCGGCGATTGGAGTAGACCTCGCGATTTTATTGCGAGCACTGTCATGGCCGTGGTCTTCTTGAAATGCCTGAATTTTTAGCTCCAATAGTGTAAAGGAACAGGGTTCTTGGCTGGATGATGTAATGCAACACAGTCAAATCTCCAGTGAAATTTCTGTATTTTTTCCATTTCGTTTGACATGACAATTAAAAATGTCGTACTCCTACTATACATGTGATTTATGGTGCACTGCCTAGTTACCGAGTGGGAATTGCACATTTTATGTCGATATGGTGATACTATGCGTACTGCAAAAATTTCTCGGTGAAGAGCCAACAAGGATTATTTATCTTCGTTGACGATGTGTTGGCTGCACTGAGAGTGAAAGATCACTGGAATTTTGGAAAATACTCTGCTTGCTAGTGCTAGCTACCGGAGTACGACGGCGGCGAGGAAGCTGAGCACGGCGACGGCGCTGACGGCGGAGCAGCACAGGTCGACGAGCACCTCTCGCCTGGCCTTGGACTCCTTCCTGCCCCTCTTCCTCCTCACGAACTCGTCGTACCTCCTCTTGGCTTCCTCTTCTTGGTTCTTTCCTCCCTTTCTTGGCCCGGCCATCGCCGCGGCGAGGAGGCGCAGGCAGCCTTCGCCGCTCACGGCCGCGCCGTCGGCGTCGTCGACGGCGAGGCTGACCTCCGTTAGCTGGCCTGTGTCCTCCGAGCAGCTGACGGTGGCCTCGAACTTGCACCCGCCGAGCACCACGGCGTACCGCACCAGCGTGTCGCCGGTGTACCAGTGCCTCTCCACCGCCACCGGCCGCCGGCTCGACACGTTCACCGCCCGGCCGCTGGCGGGGTCCACCACGATCCAGCTCAGCTCCAGCTCCGCCGGCGAGACGGACGCAGCCGTCACTGGGTTCTTGCACTCCACGACGTCGACACAGAACGGCGAGGTGAGGAACCACGAGGACGACGTGGAGGTCTCGACGACGCGGGAGACGATCGCCGCGCCCCTGTGGTAGACGTCCACGGCGGAGACTATCTCCCCCGGCAGCGGCCGCTGGTCGTCTCCGTCGAGGGGCGCGGCCGCGGAGTTCACGCACGGGAAAGGGAAGGCGTCGGCGAAGAGGCGCCGAGGAGAGACGGCGCCGGAGAGGAAGCACCGCTGCTGCTGCGCCGCCGCCGCCGCCGCCAGCGACGGCCACCGCGACAGGCAGAGGGCGCGCCACGTCTCCGGGTCCTCGGCGAGCGCCCTGAGGCCGGCGGTCGCGCAGCTCGCGGTGGCCAGCGACAGCCCGTCCAGCCGCCGCAGCGCGCACGCCAGCACGTCCCCGGGCAGGTCCTCCATGGTGATGGTCGTCGCCGCGGCTGCCATTCTCCTCGCCCCTGGTGGTGCAGGTTGCAGCTGCTAGCTCAATCCAAGTCGCAGCTGGTCACACACACAGGAAAGCTCCAAGCTGAGCTAGGCCGAGGGGCGGGAAGGAATGCGATTGCGATGGCGAGTCGGCAGCGCGACGACGAGGCCGTTTAATAGGGAGGCAGCCGGGCGCCAAGGCGAATCCTCCCGCGCGCATCGCGGACTCGCACCGTGCCGTGACCGGGCGGGGTCGCGGTACCGTGCGTGCGGGGAAGTGGGGGTCGGAACAGGCGGTTTTGTCCGTGTCGGCCCGTAGCTAGCCGCGTTTCCCCCGTGATTCTGCGGTTCCCGGAACTCGGTTGGAGGCGTTACATATGCGCCGTATGCCGGCTGATTTACGTCGACACTCAAGAGTGCATTTGGGCGCGCACACACGCAAATACGGATGTGACAGTGTGTTTCGCTTATAAGCTGCACGTAAAATAAAAAATATTATTAACGCGTGATTAATTAAATATTAACTATTAAAAACTTAAAAAATAAATCTATTTGATTTTTTTATACTTTTATATAATTTTTTTAAAAAAAACATACTATCTAGAAGTTTAAAAAACGTACTTATGAAAAACAAAGAAATAAACCCAAGCCAGAAGCAGATCCGAGCCTTAGCTGCTTATCAATATGGTACGAGATTCTAGTAGTAGCCCTGTTTATTTCTTTCCGATAAAAAAAATGGATAAATGAGCGTGTTTTTAAACTCCTAAAAGGTACTTTTTTAAAAAAAATATTTGTCTGTATACTTAAGTATTATCACAAATCATTCGATTATTCAGCCGTTCAGCACAAACACACATCCTAAATTTTGAGTACAACATGGCTGAGTTTGTGCATGTGTTAATTCGATTTGGAATTTCAGCTCCGATTTTCTCTGAGCTCAGTTAGTTAGGCACTGAACGCAGAGTAGCATTTGCAGCAGCAATTTCGTGCGTGCGTGCTGCCCTGGCCAGATAAAATTAGAAAGATAGAAAAAACAAATCATCCGACACACAGGAATAGCTAGCGACTAGCGAGGGGATATCCCTTGGCGAGCTAGGTCAGCCTTGCATAATGCAGCTGCGTGTCCAATCCTGCAGCTGTTTTTTTGTTCAGATTAGCGTACGATATACGGTGTTTAAGTTACCGTCCGGAGGTGGATTATCACAGACCGGTGGTACGACGGTTATTATGATAGTTACCTAAAACTATATAAAATTTATCTTCAAAAATTTGAATTTAAAATTTTTAAATCTTATGGTAAGGTCGTGGCACGATAAGCCACGGTAATCGTGGTATGTTGAAGGCTAAAAAAAATACAGAAAAAAATTATAAAACGTACTAAAAGTTCTAAAAAAATATAGAAAATTCAGGGAAAATTGTGGATATCTTTAAAAACAATGTAATATTATATAATTTTTTTACATAACCCTTGCTATCGTTTTTGTACTTAAATAAAGTAGAAATTATATTCCAACCTATCTCTTATTTTTTTAATTTCAATGGAGCTTCAAAATATAAAGTAAACTTCGTTATTTTCATAAACTTTTAACTTTTTCTACCATAATGATCTATAATTTAAGTACTACGTACTAGAATATTTTTAGATTTTTTTAAAAAATTTAAATTTAGATAAAATTTATTTAAACCAAAATCGCCAGTATCCTATACATATCGGACGGTTTGTGCGGTTACCACGCCGTTTGGCCAACGCTAATGATACTACATATCTAGCTGAGGATTAGTTGAAGCTAGCATGGCAGGCCCGACAATCGGAGAGGCCTCGCAACAATAAACTAAGCTTTTATGTTTGTTTTGCCGTTGCGTAAGATCGATGGAGACAAGCTTTATCTGCTTCTCGCCGTTGCTACATGCTGTGCTGCTTACTCCTTTTTAATCTTCATGGCTCCTGAAGCCTCTGCCGACCACCGCTCTTGAATGACCTGGCGCCGACGCCTACGTTAGCAGAGGAAACAGAGCAACCTTTCTTCAAATCAATGGAGCAGGGTTGTGACTGTCAATGCCGGCATTGGTCAGGTTAGTCAAACCTTTAATTTGTGCAGATTTATAAGAACAAGGAGCATACTGATCTTGTTATTGTTTTTTTGCTTGAAACAACTGCTCCATCCGTTTTTTTACCGTTGACCTGTAGAATTACGTTTTATCTTTAAAAGAATTAGGCTATATGATCTTTGCTTGCGATATTTCTAACTATTCGGTTAGCGTCTTTTTTATTTAATGAATCACGCGTCGTAGAACAGCGATAGCGATTGCATGGGAACACCTTTCGCACGAGATGAGGAATGAGGAAAACCGGTAAATAGTCTTCAGATGAAGATACAGACCCCCTCTTCTTCCAAAGTTTTGGATTCACAAATCAAAAAAAAGCTAGGGATGGGTTTATTTGTAAGTATCGGTAGACGCACCTGTCTATTAGGTTTCAATAACTTATATTTTTACATATTTATTTAAATTTTTTGAATAAGATGAAAACGTCAGATAAAAAAGGAGGTAGTATTAAATTGCTTCTAGCATTTGATATTCTCCGTTGTAGTGGCCTCCTTTCGATTTGCAGGAATTGATCCTGTGCGATGTTGCTGCAAAACTTCTACTCTCATTGTAAAATATTTTGATCTTTTTTTAAGTCAATCTTTTTAAAAATATAGCAATATCTATAACACTAAATTAGTTTTATTAAATTTAATATTTAATTATTTTGATAGTACATTTGTTTTGTTTTGAAAATCAAAACGTTTTGCATTATGAGACGGAGGGAGTACGTTCTGAACGAGCCTATACTTCATGCACTCTGATGCTAGCGCATTTACATTAAGTAAATATTTTTGCATTCTCTCCATACATACTCGACAATGTTTCTGTAGCCACGTCAGTTCTCCATGTTGAAACTAGAAATAAAGTGAGGAGAAAGGGTAAACGAGTCCTTATAAACAGGAGTATGTACTAATGCACATGTACTCTTGCTGGAAAATAAATGCAAGTACCTATTTGCAGGACGAAGAATGTAGAACGAGGAATGCCCAGTGTTCACCATATGCGGGGTTACCGTTTCTCCACGGTACGGCGGTTAAAACCGTGGTAACCGTTTAAAACCGTATAAATTTTATCTTAAAAAATTTAAATTTAAAATTTTTAAATCTTAGATTGCGGTTGCTGTAACCGCACGGTAAGCCGTGGTTTGTTGAAGTTAAAAAGAAAAAAATTTGGAAAAAAATATAAAACATTGTAAAAATTCTAAAAAATTATAGAAAATCCAGGAAAAAATTATGGATATCTATAGAAAAATAATGTAATATTGCATAATTTTTTTGCATAATTTTTGCTATCGTTTTTATACTTAAAGAAAGTAGAAATTATATCCTAACCTATCTTTTATTTTTTTTAATTTCGATAAAGCTCTAAAATATGAAGTAAACTTCGTTATTTTTACCATAGTGATCTATAATTCAAGTACTGCCTATTAGAATATTTTTAGATTTTTTTTATTTTTTTTAAAAAAATTTAAATTCAAATGAAACTTTTTTTATTTTTTTTAAAAAAATTTAAATTCAAATGAAACTTGTTCAAACCAAACCGTCGGTAACTGAAACCTTACCCCAATGGTTTGAGCGGTAACCACAATAACTACGTGGTTACCGGCGGTTTGATTTGATGAACCCTAGGAATACCTCCCTGTGCTATCTAAATACTAGTAAGTAATAAGCACTTCATTAAGGTCGGCACGGTCGGCCATGGTTGCGTTAGTGGATTATACAATTCGAGTGAACGAAAGGAGCTTAGGATGCTCCAAGTCAGATAAGCTAAACAAGTAAAGTATTTTCTTCATTCTAAAATATAAGAATTTCTAAAATTTAAATTTTATTTTAAAATATAAGAATTTTAGCACTATTCATGATACTTAGTCATCTTATTAACTACTTCTCATTCAAATTTTTTCCCATGTTACCCTCACCTACCCCTCTAATATTTATTTATTTCATATTTATTGAGAGACACTAAAATCTTTTTTCTTAACTTTAATCAGCGACGACGCCATCTGGCCCATTTTTTTTGATTCATCACTCATTGAGCTGCACTCTTTTTCTCTTTTTTTTTCTTCTTTTTTCCCGCTCTGCCTCTCACTCTCCTGATGCATGATGGGTGATGGGTTATTTTTATACTAATAATCGGTTAAACTCTGTCCAGTGTGCCTACATCACGATGTACGGCTCTGCGTAGACTGAAGCGCCTGGACGGCTAGCTACACTCTAGTCTGCAGGCTCAGTTTATAGTAGTACTACAATAGCGGAGTATTAGTTAATCGTGACTTCACTAGTCACCTAAACCTCATCTGCCCTCTCCCATTATACTCCCTTCCCTCTACTCGCTCCATTCAGATTTATAGTGTTATGATATGTTATATCTAATACCAGATAGGATATGTTATATTTAGTATTATGTTTTTTATTTTAGGATAGGCCGAGTAAAATATAAGAATTTTTAGGTTATATAGTAAATATTAAGATTAGGTCAAAAGATCTCTTTGTAGTCAATTTAATTATTAATTTTTTAATTTTAAATTGCTTAGATTCTCTTTCCAAACTTCTTATTGATTTTAGAATAATTAAAATAATGTGAATCATAAAAACTAGTATAGAAATTATTATATTATGGTATAAAATTTGAATTTTAGAAATTTTTATATTTTAAAACAAAGATAGTATATGACGAGGCATATATAGACTAATTATGTCGGCCTCTAATCATACTTTCTATCTCGCTCTCTTTCAGCCTAGATTTATATTTGCAGCTAGAAATTGGTTGACGAAAAGAGTAAATCGTTCTCTTCATCGTCTTGTAATAATATAGCCAAAGAAATATCGATGGGTCGATGATTCGATGGAGGCAACGAATTAATTAAACGATCCGTGACACGATGGTGAGCCGACCGCATGCAAGCAGGTCTCTCTCGGTGGAGAAGTGGAGATCGACCGGTGGGATCGCGCCACGAATGTTAGGCCGTAAAGGATAGCTGTGGCTTTGGCTGCAGCTGCGTACGTATATGCTCGAGGGACGATTAGTCATCGGCTGCTCGTGGCCATCTCTGTCGGGTTTGTCGCGCCCGCCCGCGTATTATCCTGGTGCGTGTAAGGTGCAGTGGATTTAAATTTAGAGCCCGAGCAAGAATAACTACAGCACTAAGATAATATTAGTTTCTGTTTATGTTGTTAACTTATAAGTCACCCGTAAAAATAGAAATATTATTAACGTATAATTAATTAAGTATTAGTTATTATAAACTTAAAAAATAGATCTATTTAATATGTTAGAGATACTTTCATATAGAAAATTTTTATAAAATACATATTATTTAGTAGATCAAAAAGTATGTTCATAAAAAAAAAAGCAATCCGAACGCCTCCTTAGTATTCTGCTAGGACAGCAACACTGTTTTCAATCACTGAGAAAAACATACAAATCCAGTAAAGCATTCGGGGACAAGCCTGGGCAGTAGCCTGACGGTGAATCCGCCGGTTGGCAACTTGGCATTCCATGTCGCCGGGTAGGCGAAGCCGGCTGGTGACTTTGCTTGGTTGTGGTCTCGTGGAGATTGAGATCGATCGATGGCCAGACCCAGCTGGATAGGTCTGTCATGTGATCTGGCCCAACAATTTCTAGGCCCAGTCGAGCTGAGAACTAACTGGGCTGTCACCGCGGTTCCGTTGGTGGAGAGGCCCACCGTGCAAATTTTTACTGTTAATAATTTAATTTATTTTTTAATTTACAAAACTAAATTTTAATTTTTTTGCAGAAATACACTCTTGCCACCGTGGGCCAGGGCGGCATTTAAAAACCGCCGTGGCCCAGGGCGGCAAATGGCCGGGGCCCACGGCGACGTCACTAGGCCGTGACGGCGGCCCACGGCGTCAGCGGGCTAGGGGCCACGTGGCATTCCTCCCCGCGCGCCTGCAGGCCGGTTCCCCTTCCCGGCCTCTTCCTCCTCGCGCGCCCGTGCCTGTGCCCGCACCCTCGCCCTCGCCCGCGCTCGTCTCCCGCTCGCTCTCTTCATGCGCTTGGGGCCCGCGTGTCAGAGAGCCTCCCGCTGATAGGCCGGGGCCGCCTGCATTCTGCCCCCTGCAGGTGTCATGGGCATTCGCTGCCCTGGGCCACGGCGGCAAGCCCACGTGGCCCCCCCGGCTAACGGCGGCCCACGCCGTCACAGCCCACTGACGGCCAGGCCATTTGCCACCCTGGCCCACGGCGGTTTTTAAATACCGCCCTGGCCCACGGCGGCAAGAGGGTATTTTTGTAAAAAAAAATTAAAATTTAGTTTTATAAATTAAAAAAATAATTAAATTATTAACAGTAAAAATTCCCCACTGTGCTACCGCGCGCGTGAGCAAGCAATGTGTGCGCCGCTACGAACGCGAATGATGAATGGAAGTGGTTTTTATCCCTCCAGGATGTCCATTTATTATTTGTATATTGTCTAAAAAATATTAAAAATTTTAACTAGATAGATTAATGTGTAACGTATCATTCTATAAATATATAAGTGTAAATTCGACTTGTATAAATAAAAATAATAAATTTAATGTATAATGTGCAGTGTTTTCCTTGCCCCTCTTTTTTCTGGACGACGAGCACGACACTTCCACACCGTGAATTCTTCTTCATTTTATCTATCTATCTAATTTTTTGTCTCAATTAATCATAATCACTTTTTATTTTATTTTATATATTTTTTAATATTTATATCTAACTCAAAAATACTTCTATTTTAAAACGGGGCTAAGAGCATCTCCAACCGACCTCTCCAACCATCCCTTATCTTAAATTTAGGAGTTTAGAGATTAAAAATCGCCTCCAACCGAACTCCTATCTTGCCTCTTATCATCCGGGGGGAGGCAACCCCCAGATGTAGGAGGCCCTCATCTCCTCTAGCCCCCCTCCCCGCGCCTCTCCCGACCCCCTCCGGTCATCGGCGGCGTCGGCCCCGTCGGTCATCAGCACCAACAAATGCAAAACCTAAAAAAAGTGGAGAGGAGGGAAAGGAGAAGAATGGCTCACCTCAGATCTTGGAAGACCGGCCACCGGCGTATCCTGGCTACGTCGGCCCCGCCGCCCCCTTCCTCTTCCCCCCCCGGCCGCTGGCGTCTCCGACCCGGCTGCGTCAGCCCCGCCGCCCCCTGCCGCCCCGAGCCGACCGCATCGGCCCCGCCACCCCCTCCGCCCTGAGCTGCGTCGGCCGAGAAGAGGAAAGTGAGAGAGAGAGGAGAGAAAGAGAGAAAAGAAAGGGAGTGGGCCAATGACAAGTAGGCTCCATTTAAAAATATAAGGGGTCGGTTGGAGTGTGCAGTGAAATAGGAGGTTAAATATAGATGAGAGAGCTCCTATTCTAACTAATAGAGGGTCAAATTTGAGAGTTTTATTAGAGTTGCTCTAAGTAACTAGCACTTCCACAGGGAAACAGTTCGTTTACCCACGACCTACCGCACAAATCGTGGCGCGAGACCGCCTGCCGGCCGCCCCATCGATCGAACCGGGCGGGCCCAGTTCACACGCACCACACCGCAGCGCCCGGTACCGTCCGAGGTGGGGCCCACCTCCCCTCTCACTCTCCTTTCCCGTCTTTTTCCCCGCCGCGATTTCGTCTCCTCGTTTTTCTACTTCCTCTCTCTCTTCACGCCGCCGCCGCCGCGTCGCGGGAGCCCCGAGGCATCCCCGATCGGCAGCGAGGCGCGGCCCCCTGCAGCTTCCGCCGCCCGATGAGAGGACGCCCACTGTGAGAGCTCTCTCTCCTCTCCCCTCCCACTTCAGACCTCCCTCTACCCCCTCACTCCCGCCCGTTCGTTCCCTCGCTCCGTCACGCGCCTCGTCTCGTGTGTTGCGCTAATCCCTGAGTCCAGTATCCTGATGAACTCAGACATAGCAGCGTATGCTCCTGTTGGTAGTGGTTTGGTTGGTACTTTGGTCTGCTACTTTGCTCTTGTGCTTGCTCTTGCCGACCCAAAATTTGGAGCGGTTCAGCTTCGACGTTTCCTCACACAGATGTACTCCTGTCTAGCGCGATAGCTTCATATCTATGCTTTTATTTTGGAAATTTGGTGAGTGCCTAACTAAGCATGTCAAAATTCCTAGATTTTGTAAACTGGTGTTGGCTTTCTACCGTAGCTGTATCTGAGGGCTTGGACCTGAAATGCCTTCCGTGACTATCATCGATATGATCACACTCATCTGGATTGCGGTTATGACAAAATAGACTGCTCATTGTTAATATGGTCTAGTAACTTTGTTGATTGTGATGGTTCACATCCCTGCTAGCTAGACCCAGACCCAACAGTTTTTGCAATGACTATTGTGCTGACTCTGATTTATGCTAGTACATTTCTTGTCAATCTGTTCATGTTCGTGGCCATGGTGTAAGAGGCATTAAGAAACTGTGATGGATCAATGCACTAGCTGGAATAACTAGGGGGTCACCTTTCTAATTAGTATATCCATGAAATAAGTTTATCTGTTGATTCTGTTTTGCCTGTTACTATTTTTGAGTACATGCAATTCAAACTAACTTTATATTTTGCCAATGGTGATGTCTGAAGGGCAATAACTGATGATTTTTTTATAGGTTGCCTCTAAAGCACAACGATGTCAAGGTCTGCACTGCTTGTTTTTCTGCTAGTGGTACTTATAGTCACATCTCAGCTTGAATGGAAGCAACAACTTGTTAATGAGTTGGAATCTACGTCTCACAAGCAGAAACATATTTCAAGTAGAGGAGAACTTGTCAAGGAAAAGGTGAGCCACTCTGTGCACCTAATATAATTTGCCAGACTTTGTTGCATTTGAAATAATTTGAACTGAGCTTGTCCAAAGATCAGTCCGAATGAAAAGGTGCTTGTCAAATATTGAGGCCATTTGCCAAGTAATATTACTAGATTCTACTTTTCTACCTAGTACTGCCTAAACCTAATTCATGATCCCATGGTAAAATGTACTTCGAAAAGGAGATTTTGATGATGACCTAACCATGTCTGCTACTATGTTTTGGTCTGTGTTTGGCATGCGTCATGTAGATTCCATTATTGCTTAGGAAAAGCTGTGCCAATGCAAGATGATGAACAGAGGCAAGTTCTTTTTATTATCCAAATTCACCAAATTGCTGCCCTGGCCAAGTTACACTCTTTGTTGCAGATAATCTTATCTCAAGAAAAGATGATCCGGCTATTGGATGAGCACATCCAGAATCTTCAGCAACAGTTGCTGCAATGCCGTGACAACAATATGACAGTCAATTCTTCTGGATCTCCTTTGACATCGTATACTAGTGAGATCCAAAGGCAGCACATGATGGATGATTAATAAGGCAAAAAGCCATGTATAACAATCCATTGGGATGTGCGATTCCAGATCTTGCTGGTGGTCAATTTCTCCTAGAAAAAGCAGTTACAATGTAGTGTTAGCCTGTATAGAATAGGTATATATATATAGTTACAAAGCAAACGACAAGGTTTCCCATCGATTAAAAGAACATTGGTGTAACAGGATTTTCATTTTCTTTGCTCTTAAGTGCACCTTTCATTATATGTGTTTACATATGAGCATCATGTTGCATTGTTCATAAAATACGTTCCTTCTATGATTTTGTTAAGGGTAAACTGTATTGAAACTGCTTGTTAATGGGTGGTATGACATCAGCACTGCAGTACGGTCATGTTACTGAACAGATGCTCATGGTGATCGTGCACATGCAAATTTTAATCATTCTTGCGAAACACAGTACAAACCCAGGTGCTTATAATATGTCGAGATAAAATCTTGGGAGACATTCTCACTTGCTGTGTGACTTCACAGTTTGCCAACATACCACTGGAGTGTCAATGATATTTGGGTGCACCAGTGATTTTTTTTAGCAAAATGTGAATTTAGGCAAATAGTATATTGGCATTACCCCTCTAATTTCTAGCCCTGTTGTTTGCTTGTTTTCTTATGAGCATACATTTGTAGATGGAGGGGGGCTTTGTACACAACATTATCCTCAGGGAAATATTTCTTATGCGGTGGATTTCAGTGCTATGACATCTGCAGGTACCAGGAGGCAAATGTAACACTACTCTCTCTGTCCCATAATACTACTACTTTTGCAATTTGAATTTGTTTTAAAATACTACTACTTCTCTATCTATCAACCAATTCCTTCTATTAATTTTTTCAGCTATCTTCTTATCTTAATCAATCATAATCACTTCTTACCCTAATCTTAATTTTTTTCAAAAATAAAAAGCTACTATTATTATGAGACAGAGAAAGTAGTATTGAATGATATCAGTCTATGTTTGTTATCTCCAAATGGAATGATCAGTACTGTATAGTTACTAGTCAGTGGGGGCTGATGCAGTGTTGGTTTGTCCAGCTGCCCGTGAGGTGTTTGGCAAGATTTTTCTCATCGGTATTGTTTTTTTATTTTTTTAACCCGCTTTGGTTTTTACTCTTATTTATTAAAATACAATTGTTTATTGAAATATAATTGGCGGCTCTAATGCCGTTACGTTTTTTTTTCAAAAAAGAAGAAGATGTTGTGTCTCATCTGCGGCACAAGCCCATCAGGTTTCCGGCCCGATTATCTCATGGGCTGTGCTATGTGCCTGTGCAGTCCTACCTCTCTCTACCTGCTCCTTTCTTATTCTCTCTTCAGCGTCGTTCGAGCCTTCCTTCCGCGGGCTCCTCCTAGGCTCCGCCTGCCCTCCCGCCGCCTCCATTCCCAGGCTCCCACCCGACTCCAACCCACGCGGGCGAGCAGGCGAGCCGCGGTGCAGGGAAGGGGCGGTAGCAGGCGGCACGGCGAAGCCGGGGGCCGACGGCGCGGGTTAGGGGAGGGGGTGGGTGTCATCGATTCCCCCTTCTTCCGGCGGAGGCACGGCCTGCATTCCGGCTATTCGCGCGCGTGGCCTGTTACGGTGTGGACGACATCCTCTCCTTCCCGACCCAGCCCTAGTAGCCTTCTCCCCTGCGGCCTCCCTCGTTGGTGGAATTGTGATTAAATTATTGTTGGGGTCGAGTGCCTTGAGATGTAGATTTGTGTTTGTTTAGATGTCACCTACAGAGGTTTTCTTTATCTTGTTGTTGCGATCGTTCTTTATGTTGCTGGCGGTTGTTGCAGTTATGATCAGTTTGATTTTTGTTGTTTTATGCTTTTTTATGACTAGGTTGGTCTTGGAGGAAGCAGTATAATGTGACTGTTGTTTTCGCGAAAATCATAAATTGTTTGCAGATTTATTTAGTTAGGTGGATTGAATAGATATTTGTGATCTGTATGGGTCATAATGATATATTCATGTGCGTGTGTATATATCATAAAAAAAATTTACCTACAGAGACTATCATAGTGTTGGACTTTTGTTGACTTGTTATCTGGAGCATGTGACAATCCAATGATTTTGGTCTGTGTAAAGAAGAAGCATTAGCACCTTTTCCTAAACGATGGCTTAAAGGAAGAAAAAGGGAAATAAAGCTGGAGTCTTTCTTAGTCTATTAGTTGCCGTAATCATATGACAGTGACCCAATAATATGAAATTTCTCACGTTTTCTGCTGACACCCTTTTCTAAAGGTTTCTACAGAATTCTCTATTGAGTTTTTTTTTTTACTGTGGTTGCTGGAGTTCCCCTATAGAAAATTCAGCCTCGGCATCTCAGTTAACTCTAAACGTTACGGGCACACGCATTGGTTGTCAAGAATATCATATGGACAAGCATTAGCATCAACTTTCTGAATTTGAACGTGTCTAGGCTTTGAAGCTTTCTACTGCTTCCATTGGATGGATACAATTTGATATTTCTTGCACCCCAATCTAATGCAGTAACTTTTCTAGTCTGGATTAAACTATGTATGGTTCTGACCTCAATAATTTGGCTGCTGCTATAGTTGACTATAGATTAAAATATTGAAAGTACTTATTCCCAGTTATTCTGCAGGCCATGTTGTTGTACATGTAGCTTCATGGGACACAGCCATTTTGGTTCCCCATGTCTGACCTTAATTGTATATGACTATATGTATACACTGAACAAGAGAGATTAAAGATAGATACAGAAGGTGGAGGTTAGAATTTGCAAATCGGATCATATGCTGTTCAAGTATACCATAATAACACAGCAGATTTAGTTTATTTTTGTGTTTTTTATGGATTAACTTTAAGAGGTTGGTGGTGTGTCAGTGCGTCATGGACTCCGAACATTTTTTTTTAGTGAGGTTTGGTGGGCTCTTGGATGGCATGAGTGCTTTGCCTTGTAAGACTAACTCACACCTGCTCATTTATTCTGATTTCTGACCAGCCGTGACGGTTAATTTTTCTTATGGAGGAGTGTGGAGGTAGATCTGATTTGGTGGGTTTGTGGGAAGGGGCATATAAAGAGCTGTGGCCTCCTTCTGACTACATCTTGTAGGCAGCTTCCCTCTGCTTACAAGAGTTGCCTCCATTTCTCCTCTGTTAGTGTTCTCCTCAAGATCCTTCTAAATCTAAGTTCTTGAGATCTGGTGAGAGTCTTCAATTCTTCATTATTCCCTGCATCACTTGTGGGTTGATTTGTTGTTCGAATATGGTCATGCAAACCGTGTGGTTTCCTGTTTTAGTTGTTCATCTGGAGATAATGTCTGTAAACTCTGAATTTGCTCGAGATTCATAATTTGCACATATATGATGCTCCCTTACTCTTAGACTCAGTAACTTGATTAGTATGTGTTCATGCCATTAAATTTCTTTTCTTTAATTGCTTGCTGTAGTGCTGCTACGATTGGTAAATTTATTGCATGATTGTGCTGTTTATCTTGAATTTGTTAGATAAACTCCATGTTAGTATTGTTGTGGTAATGGATTTCGTTCTATCATTCTCCTGGTGCTGTTTGACACCAGTAGGCACATATTATATCAAGAACTGATCATTTGTTTCTCAGTTTAAATCGATTTTTTAGATCTTGATTATTTGTATTACACAACCTAGCACTCTTTGCATGTTTCTTGACATACTGGTTATTGTGTTTATAAACTGTGAATTCAGATAGCTCGTAGTAGTTCAGAAATGTGGCCCACTCGTTCTGATCTATAAAATTGCTTTCAGTGTCTATTCTGCAATCCCCTGAAAATCACATTTCATGACCACAGGTTCAGTACTAAGCAGAGAAGATGGTGAAGATCTGCTGCATCGGAGCTGGCTATGTCGGCGGCCCAACCATGGCTGTCATTGCCCTCAAATGCCCAGCAATCGAGGTGGCAGTTGTTGACATTTCCAAGCCTCGCATTGATGCCTGGAACAGCGACCAGCTCCCGATCTATGAGCCTGGTCTTGATGAGGTCGTGAAGGAGTGCAGGGGCAGGAACCTATTCTTCAGCACTGATGTCGAGAGGCATGTCGCCGAGGCAGACATCATCTTTGTATCTGTCAATACCCCCACGAAGAACCGTGGCCTTGGAGCAGGCAAGGCTGCTGACCTCACCTACTGGGAGAGTGCTGCTCGGATGATTGCTGATGTCTCCAAGTCTGATAAGATCGTTGTTGAGAAGTCCACTGTCCCTGTCAAGACTGCAGAGGCCATTGAGAAGATCTTGACCCACAATAGCAAGGGGATCAACTACCAGATCCTCTCAAACCCGGAGTTCCTTGCGGAGGGCACGGCGATCGAAGATCTGTTTAAGCCTGACAGAGTGCTCATTGGTGGCCGGGAGACTCCTGAGGGCAAGAAGGCTGTTCAGGCTCTCAAGGAGGTTTATGCCCACTGGGTTCCTGAGGACAGGATTATCACCACCAATCTGTGGTCTGCTGAGCTCTCCAAGCTTGCAGCCAATGCGTTCTTGGCACAGAGGATCTCCTCCGTGAATGCCATCTCTGCACTATGTGAGGCCACTGGTGCCAATGTGTCCGAGGTGGCTTACGCTGTGGGGAAGGATTCTAGGATCGGTCCCAAGTTCCTGAACGCCAGTGTTGGCTTTGGTGGCTCCTGTTTCCAGAAGGACATCTGAATCTTGTGTAATCTGCGAGTGCAATGGCCTCCCCGAGGTGGCTAACTACTGGAAGCAGGTCATCAAGATCAACGACTACCAGAAGAGCCGGTTTGTTAACCGTGTTGTGTCCTCCATGTTCAACACAGTCTCCAGCAAGAAGATTGCCGTCCTTGGCTTCGCGTTCAAGAAGGACACCGGTGACACCAGGGAGACACCGGCCATTGATGTGTGCCATGGTTTGCTGGGCGACAAGGCTCAGATAAGCATCTATGACCCACAGGTCACTGAGGACCAGATCCAGCGGGACCTCGCCATGAGCAAGTTCGACTGGGACCACCCGATGCACCTGCAGCCAACCAGCCCCACCGCTTTTAAGCAGGTGAGCGTGGTCTGGGATGCATATGAGGCCACCAAGGGTGCCCATGGATTCTGCATCCTCACTGAGTGGGACGAGTTCAAGACCTTGGACTACCAGAAGATCTTTGACAACATGCAGAAGCCTGCGTTTGTCTTCGATGGGCGCAATGTGGTCGATCCCGATAAGCTCAGGGAGATTGGCTTCATCGTCTACTCCATTGGCAAGCCACTCGATGCATGGCTCAAGGACATGCCCGCAGTTGCATAATAATTTTCTGTATCCCCACCTGAAGCGTTCAACTGGAGCTGAAGAAATTCGACAAGGAGGAGGAGCTGGTTGACCATTATTTTTTGTAGTTTGTTTTTTTTTTACAGGAGATTACCATTTTGCAGGCACAAAGTTAGTTCCTGTTAGTATCTGTGAAGTTTTTCATGTTTGCACCTTTGTAGATCTGAAGTCCTCAACCCTCTGCTGTTTGGGTGCCATCCAACGGTTTTCTTGTATCACATGAACTTCTTACAGCCGATTTATTCTCCTACTGTATTCTTAAGTCGCTATAGATTAATGATGCGTTTTTGCCTAATAACAGCAGCCTTGTTTGGTCTCATTTCATAGTTTGTTTGCTCTCGTTCAAATGTTCTTTTGCCTGAGCAGGGAATGACAGCGCATGTAAACTGGCTGTGCATTGTAAGTAGTTACTGAAAATAAAGATCGAGGAGTCGATTCGTCGAAGTGTCGATGCTCTCCTCTCACCAGTAAGTGTAGAAGACGGCTGGATGGTGTTATATTGGCAAATTGGTCTGCTGAACTGATTAGGTTTTTGCATTTGTGATAATAAAAGGCATTGGAATCTTATCTTTCAAGAAATCAGCACCAAATGCTCTTGTGACCTTCATCTAAACAATGTTGGCTTTTATTATGTGTGATGCTACAGCTTTAGTGCTGAACTTTTGTAATAAGTTATGGTTGGAAGCTTTCAGCTGAAGGCTGGAATTAATTCCATGATCTAAAAAATGCTCTTGTGACCTTCAGCGAGGCCTTTACAGTGTCCTGTCAGCTAGATGCTTGTTTGGTACTATCATGCGAACCTGTTGTATTCAGGTCGCTCTAAATATGAGATTATACCGTATTAGATCAGTGATTTTCGGCCTTAATCTGATAGTGCTAACAAATTCATCGCAAAAAAGAGAAGTGTTTATTTTAAATGGGCCGGTGATATAACGTATAATCAGAGGCCCACCATAGCGCAAAGTCCCATTAACGAGTCTTCCTCTCGTCTCTCTCCCGCAGGCCGCCGTCGCGTCGGCGCGTTCGCGTCGCCTCCGCCCCCGTCTCCTTCCTCTCTTGATCGCCCTTCCGCGGCCGGCGATGCTGAGCGCAGATCCAGAGGTGCCTTCTTCTTCCATCTCGCCGGCAGTTCATATTTTCCTTTTTGGAATTCAAATTTGGATCTGGTTTTGTGCAATATGCATATGGCCACAAATTAGGTTTATGTGCATGAATGGACAAGAAGGAAGAATAGGATAAACAAATGGTCCAATGTGATTTTTGTTGAAGTTTCTGATTCATTTTATTCATGTGCATCTCTGTATGTTTCTGAATCTCTGCATATATATTATCCAAAATTTTAAATTCAGAATTGCACCATGCGCTCCCCTGTTCATCTTTATCTTCAAGCTGTTCATGCAATTATGTTTGTTCCATCCAAACACCCTAAAAAGGAATTGATTACCGTTATACCCTGGAAGCCAAACTAAGTCAAAATTTTCTTCGGTAAGTTTATAATTGACTGAAAAATCCATGCTATGCCAGATAGAAAAGCGGTAGACTGCTTTAATAGGATATATATACATAGTTTTAGAGTTTTACGAGAATAAATTTGCTTTATTAGGTGGTAACATCCAAGATCATTGCATAACCTATTTGAAAACAAGTTAGGCGTTTATGTCCTTAATGATATATCTCGATAAGTCATCAGCTTATCTTGATTAATAATCCAATATTTCTCTTGTTGGCCCCAGATCTATATTTATTTGGTTTTGTGTTTCTAAATCGATGGTGAGGCAACAAGGCACTCAACGTAAATGAAACAATAGTATGAGTATCCAGTTATGTTAAAAAAAGGTATGAATGTCCAGTTAGTGTATGATCTTTGGATGATTGATTGATTTCTTCAGCAATGCCAGTTGCACTGCTTTGGCATTAGCTTGACGCACTTCTAGCATTATGTGATTTGGGGTTCTTTTCATAATTTGGTAGTTCTTTCCATCTGTATTTTTTTTTCAGTCAGATTGTAATTGGTATGAAAGTTCTGCTGTCGGTTGTGATTTGAGTAGTGATGGTCACTGTAATTAACTTCTCAAGGAGTTGGTGCTGGGCAATAATCATACATACTTTTTTGGTTTGTTTGTATTGAATTGAATAGCGCTCCTATGGAGGCCAGATTTATTGGGGGAAGGTGAGCCTTCTGTAAATCATCAGCATAGACATTACTGATTACTACCAAATTGTCAATGCTGATCTTAAATGTGCTCTTTACTAGCTAGGTGCTCATGCACACCTTGTTCAGCCAATTTTCTTTCTCTGAGCAGCTACGTTTGAAAAATCAACTGTCGGCATGTCATACCATTAAGTGAGTGGGAAGCTGATAGTGCACCTTTTCTTTGTAAGGAGATTAGTGTGATTGAAGATGAGGATTGAAAATTAAGTTTGTGGAGTACAAGTTCTGAGGCTTTTGTGCATCCATGTCTGAATAGTATTTGTCTGGACGTGCTCACTTTGTTGTTCTTTTCTTCCCCTATTGAACAAAAAAGAAAAGATATGTTCTTTGATTCTCATAGTATCTCAGCTGTTCAAGTAGGTTTTAGTGTTACTCTAGAGATCAGTGCCCATAACACAGCATTCATGGGCATGTATATGTGTGTTTTAAGTAGATGTGATTGAAGGGCTACAGTGCTACTATAATTAAGGCAATGCTGCACTCTTTGCAAATTGCCAATATCAAGGTTCTTTTTAATGTATGACCCTTAAGAGTTTAAGTAGTGAAGGGAGGTAGCTAATGATTCTGCAGTTCTTACTTCAGACTTTCAGTCATTTGATACGCAGAATCGTGAATTCCTGGTTGTTGCAGACTGGCAGGTGTGGCTGGATTCCTGAGTTGTCTATCCGAAAAATGTCTATATTAACCCCATACCAGGTATCCTTCTCCAGTACCCCTGATTTTCTTGGAATGCCTATCCAGATTCTGAAGATTTTTTTCTCATTGAAATTTGCGGTTATATACCTTTCCATGCTGAAAAATCCCTATCTTGAATTGTTGAGAGACACTTCTAAATTACTAGTGTTAATTGTTTGACACAACGTGGTAATTTGATAGTGCCTTCCTTTGGTTACCAAAATGCAGACTCTGTGAGCAGTGCCAACATCTCTAACTAAAGACATTACATATTGTGCACATTACTCTGCAGCCTGAGCTCCGTCTCCTCCCAGTGATCTGAAACTGGTTAGTAATGGGCAGAGTCAAATTAATGTGCTAGAAATTTGTCAGTAGATGTTTCTGTGGTCCAGGCTGGCAGCGTTGTTTGATTGAGAAGCAATAGTCCCTGTGATTGTTTAACTGCTGCATTCATCATGTCTGCTACTTGATTGTAACTAGAACCACAAAGTCCTCATGCTTGGATTATGTTTAAGTCGAGTCATAGGTTTAATTTACTCCAAACTCTTAATATACTGAAACTCGTCATTCGAATTCGAGAGCAAAGATCCTGCAAGTTTCACAAAGATCGGTGGTTCTGTACTACATTATTCATCCATAGGTGGTGCACGTCCCTGCATTTTAGTTCTTTGTTTCCTGCGTTAATTAGCGGATCCAAGCAGGCTTAATTAGCTCCTCTTAAAGTGGTGGCAGGCAAGATTAATTATCTTGCTGTCGATCTAATTGAGACATGTCGTATTTGTTTATCTTGTCATGTTGCACACGTGTGCTTCTACGGATCAGGTTCCTCTAACTTTAAAGTCACAGTGACTTTGTCATTAAGATATAGATATATGTTCCGCCATGAGAAATTTAGGATTACGCCATTGTCAAAAGTGTGCATCCTAAAAATGGGGCTTCGCTAAAATAACATTATCAAACGGTGGCTATACGCTAAAATGATATCTTAGACAAATTACCCATGGGCTCTCTTCCACATCTTCTTCCTCCTCTAGCGCCGTTTGTGCTGCATTTGGACGAAGTGGAGATGTCTGGAGGTCGCCGCCTCCTGCACGAAGCAACCATAGGACCAGCACTGTACCGGCACAACATTACAACTGAGCGAGTGCTATCCTTACCAAATCCAACCCAAAAGGGGTAGAGGGACAAGGGGGAGGTGGAGATCGAGCAGCAACAATAAGAAAGCAAGAAGGAGAGGTTGATGCACTGACATGGCGCCTCCAAGGTTACCATTGTGATGTTCTCTATCCTCATTCTACTTCCACCACTGCCCACCTCCTCCTTCTTTCTAAGACATAAATAATGACACGGTTTAAATTTTACAAAATATCATGGACACCCATCAGGTTTGAACCTTTGTAATAACAGATTTCTAATAGGGGTATGTATCCAATTAACCTTTTTTTTCCATCTCTCTAATAGTGGAGAGAGGTATATACCTCTTCGAGAATGGGAGAAAACATATAGTTTGTTAATTCTGAAAATCATTTAGTTGGACCTGAATCAATATGATTTTCGATGTCATCGTGCCATGTGACATCTTAATTGTCAAATTAAAATAAAAATACATATTAGAGGTGGAAGAGGGAAAAGGACACGAGGTTATAGTATTTTATCTATTTTTTTATTTAATTTGCCTTTTTTAATTATTAATTGCTATGTTCATATCATCGCTATTCGTCATTTGCTGATGTAGACTCTACAAGTTGCCAAGTTATCGAAAACAACCTCGATTTGGGTTTCAGTATGAATGTTGAATGGTATTAAAAACTGAGGGGCTAGTAGTGAAATATTTTTTTAGTTGAGGGATTAAAATCGGAACCATGAGAGTAAATGTAGACCTATATACATACATCGTGTGACAGAACATGTAAAATTTGGTCACGGAATTGACATTACCCTAAACTAATTATTACGCCTATGGAAGCGTAAACTAATTTGGACTTTTATTGATCATCCATCGGTATGAAAACAAGTCGTGCCGTCCTAGTACCGAACCATAATTAAGTCATGCGGTTTAATTACCAGGGTATTATTAAGTCGTGCAGTTTATGTTTAGATCGTTTCGTCGTCAAATGTGATCGAGTTACTCGCCGTACTGGTGTTTAGTCCGTACTAGTTGCATTAAAAGGAGTACGGACTTGCGCTCTAGAGGATTAATGCGCTGTCTGCACGTTGTGTCCATTTTTTCGTTAAATCAACTGCTCGTAGTACGTAAAATTTTTATTACATTTCAAACCGTTTAAATTTTAAAAATAAACCAACAAAAACTTATTTTTAAAGCTGAATCTTTTATATATGCCAGTTGTATATTATGATTCCTTAGTATGGTAACATTGACAAAATTATTGTCACACCATGACTCTTTACTAGTATGGCAATGTTAGTTTTGTCATGTTAGTCTAAATGGCGTGGTCAAAAAGTTTTAGAATTGGAAATAAAAGTTGGGAGGATTTATTTTTAAATATTATATTTAAAAGGTTTTAAAAATAAAAAAAATTCTAGTGCGTACACTATCTATGGCACTTACCAAACCAATTAAAGATGGATGTAGTATTCACACTTTCACAGAGTATCCATAGAAACTGATATCTAGACCTAATTTAGAAAGCTTATAGAGTTGATGATAATTTGAAGAAGCCGAGGTTATCTTAGATTTTCGCTACTAGTTTATTTGTAGGTTTCATAATCACTGAGTATCAGAATCTGAAGCAAACAAAATCTAGAATACAAGTGTCCAAAATTCTACAAACAATTATAGTTGACAAAAGCTTTGTTTTAGATAGAGACGAGACTATACTAGAGTTATACACTATCCGCCCAGTTATATAAATAGAAATGCTTATATCTTTTTTAATAATGAAAGTTTTATTAAACTTAGTCAATTACATCAAGGTGATACAATTGCCTTGAGAACACTCCTGACTTCTGCATAGCAAGGATGCACACAGCTAAATACCCACCACACTTAGAGAATTAAAAAGTAACATACTACAGGAAGTACCAAGAACCACTAATCCAAATACTAGATTGTCACTTATGTCTCTGGATAAAACACTCCCTGACCACCTTCTCTAAATGTTGATAAGCCGCAACTGCCAGGTCTCACGAATTAAGGTTCTAGAGAATAAACCATGTACAGAAGTAAGAAAATAACCTGCAAAGGAGAGGATATAACCTTTTTTATCAAGAAATCCACATTATTCTTGTATAACCAAAGTGACGAGCAGGTAGTAGCCGCTCCTAACAGGACATGTGCTGTCATATTGTTATGAATTATCCCTAACCAGCCCCCAAATATATACACTTTACTACGTAGTAGAGAAAGTCCTAACGCTACTTGGATGATGCACCAAACACAACAGAGGGATCTATTAGATCAAAGATAGAGCTAGGTCTAAGCTAGCTAGGGCTCGATGTCTAGGCTTAGCTCCTTAATCTCCATGTAAGTTCTATAAAAATATCATATAATTTCTGAAAATTATTAAGACTCTATTAGCTCAGCCCTACTGGTAAGATTTGAAGATCTCCGTCCCGGTGAGATGGTAGAAATTGGTGATGGTACAACCACCCACTGGTCGTTCTGACCCACCTGTCAGGAACAAATACTGGAACATCAAATCAGAACGTCAGCTTGATGCAAACGTACGTAGGCCAGGGATGATGAGTCAGGCCAGGCACGTCTCTTTGTCATGGAACTGTTACGATTTCCTTGGCCATGGACCGTTGCACGGTGATCCATGAAAGTTGGTCGAGAAAGCTTGTGCATGCATGGAAGAGTAGTCCACATTATGTACGGCGGTCTAATCTTAAATTAAATCAGCCCCTGTAACAACATTCATTAATTAGTTTTGACTTTGAATTGCCTGATCCATCCCCGAGAGTGGAGTAACACAGGGAAACACACTACCACGGGAAACCACGTTACATAAGAATATTTATTATCTTTTGAGCCTTTTAGTTTTTAATTTTAAAAATAAATCTTGTAAAAGCTTAATTATTTCCAAATCGAAACATTTGATCACATTACCTTATCTAGTGTGACAAGTGAACACTATCACGCCATGAGCAATGAATGTGCTACCGTTGTCCTGCAACGCTAGTCTAGGTGGCATGTAGTATTATCATTCACTTTAGCTAGAATTGAAAGTAAGTTTTTGAATGGCTTATTTTTTAAAATAAAAAAAATAAAAAGATTCAAAATATAAAAAATTCCATACATTTCATTAGTGAAATAAATATTGATGATTTTCCATGGTGTCTTTAATTTGTCTATAATGATAATCTGATTACTATTGGTGCATAACTGATTGCAAAGACGAGCCACCTACAGCTTATGGATGGTGTTGGTACCGTCTATGAAATACTCACTCTGTCTTAAAATATAAGCATTTCTGGTTTTGTTCTAAATTAAATATCATAAGTTTAGCTAAGTTTTATAGTTTAAGGTGAAATAGGCTAAGCAAAGTTCAAGGTTTAGAAATGAACTTATTTAATATAAAATGAGAAAAAACAAGACAAGTGCAGTCCTCATCTGCCTCAACTGAATGATCAACTTGGTTCATTCACCCTACCGATCAGGCTCTACTCTACAGGAACCTTGGCTTCTTTTAAAGCTTACCAGCTGTGCTTCAAGTTGGCAATCAATCTGGTTTGTTCGCGGAACTTCATTGCAATATTAATCTAATCTAATGGTCTACGGCTGCAGTAATCAAACTTTCGTTCTTGTGCGTTTCTCTTAAATGCCGAAGTAATTAGGCCACATGTGCAATGGACGACTGGACGCAACTCACTACACAAAACCTAGTAAAGTCAACCGTACGCGCGTGTGCATGCGTGTGTGACTTGTACGTGAAAGGATGGTTAATTCGATGGCTTGCATAAGCATAGGAGGTTGAGTTCATAAGCATTTGTTAATGTGCATCTAGATGGAAGCTGTGCCATCTAGGTAGGCTTAATTATCGCATTAGACAAATCAAGAGGGGTTTATGTGTGTCGCAACAAGGCTGCGTCAATGTGCACTTAATTATCGTTTGGTCGCCACCAAGGAGAAAAAAGAAGAATGAGTCAAGCAGTAGCAGCGATATAAAAGCAAATTTAATAGTGTAGTAGGCTACTGGCTATAATATTTGTCTATGTTATACATAGCCATCAAGAGAGAGCGCCCATACAATAAACTAGCTCTTCCATCTAGGATTGTACACACGGAGATCAATTTATATCCTGATGATCAGTCTTATTGTGTTTGCTCTAAGAGCAAGTTTAACAGTATTATTAATGGCTAGCTATAAAAATTGTTATATCATCTATAGTCGACATAAATAGTTATGTTGTATAATAGAAAGACTATATCACACAATTCTCTATATGAATATGGTAAACATTATTGGTTGAAATGTTGTTGGGGTCACTTTTCTATCTTAGGATAAGTGTGCAGGCTGGCTATAAATTAGTAGCCAGCTTTTCTCTTTCCTAACATTCTCGCTCATCCACCTCACTGTAAATCCAACGTGGCAATCCTTATAGCCCGCTGATATAGATTTATTTAACTTGCTTAAGTCATACAACTTTTTTTAGTAATTACCTGAAAGATGCACGCACGCGCATACACAATCATACACCAATGCACGCGCGCTAAACTTACACTATCTTATCACACGGTTAAAGAGATAGGCACCAACGATAAATCAAAAACCTCTGCTCTCACTAAATTATTTTTTATTAAAAGTGCACTCCTGTGTTTGTGATATTTGTCTCACTAAATTATTCTTATTAAAAATGCACTCATATGTGTGCAGTAATTATGGGTATCATGATTTAAACCCTAGTGGATGGAGCCATATATTCACGATTCTACCACCACACTGTTGATTTCCTAGAAAAATCCAACAATTTCAAGTGTAAGTCGTTTTAGATTTCTAAAAAATATAGAAAATAGCTTAAACAACTTTATTGCCCTTTATTTATACTGTATGGAAAAGGCTGAGTTATCTATTATGAGAATGGCAAAAAAAGTAGAAACGGTAAAAATGTGGCTAAAATTCCAAAACGATTTACAATTGATAAAGGTTCAGAAGGCTAAAACGATTTTTATTTAGAATAGGAGGGAGGGAGTTACTGTTAGGCTGCAGGGCTTTGTGCCTGTGCCATTTCCGGAGGTCTGAAAACTGCATGGCGTTAAGAGCTAGCCGGAGTGGCCGATCTGACAGACATGCATGAATTGGAGGGGGGAGCTCCGAACGATCCATCGACCATCGGCCATTCAAGTCCATTTACTTGGTGCCCTGGAGCTACTGTAGACCATAAATTCCATTGATGGGCCTTATTCTAGGTTTACAATCGATTGGAGGTCGTCACTCGTCAGTCTAATTCAGCTACCCAGCCGCCCAAAGCGTCCAGCTAGCAATCAAACAAAAGAGAAAAAAAAGAGAACACGTATAATCCTATGTCCTACAATTGGCTAATCATTTGGTAAAATTATACTATAATAGCATCACGATCTGTTTGGTTCATAGCCACAACTTACGACTTATATTGTGAAACAGTGCTACGATAGCGTTAAGGGGTTGTTTGATTTGCGGCCACAACCGGATCACCTGCTACCACATTGGGAGGATTTGTGTGGGTGGGGATGCACCATGAGAGTGACCATCCATTTCCTCCCTTTCTCCTGGTTCTTCCCTTCAGGGTTCAGGGCCATACGATACCCATGCATGGTCCACCACAACACACACAGGTCACAGGTGATTGCAGGCCTTCCAACTGGCACTCCTCTAGTTCCCTTCAACATGCCTGTTCAAGTTCAACAACCTATTCCTCCTCCTGCCGCCATCACTGCACCCATTTTATGTGTAAAACAGAAACACGAGCGTGATCAATAAACAGCTGCAGTACTCCACCATGAGAGAGAGAGAAATAGTGTGTGATTATGTAGCAGGGAGTATAATATAGCCAAATCAAAGTACTCCTCTATAGTTCAGCAGCATTTATGAAAACCAAATGACACCTCTCTCTGTCTCTCTGCTCATTTTCCCCTATAAATGCTCTACTTGCCCAATCCCTCTTTCCCCGCAAGCAGAGGAGCGCAGCCTCTCCAACACCACCATTTCTGTAGCTGCAAAATCTTCAGACTTCAGAGTTCATCATCATCACAGAGACTAAGTAAGTTAATCACTTTTAGTAGTAGCGTTAAGCAGTAATTAACCTTGTTTATGCTAATGGATTGATGGATATATCATATATGCAGGCGAGGCAGGTAATTAGCGAGCAAGGCAGGTGATTTGGTTAGCTGAGGTGACAGTGATGAGCAGGGGGAGCAACGGCGGCGGCGGCGGGAGGGGGGCGAGGGGCCTGGACCTGAAGCTGAACCTGTCGCTGCCGGCAGCGCGCGTGGGGTCGCCGCCGGGGCGGGCGGCGCTGGCGCTGGCAGCCGCGGACGACGAGTCGTCGCCGAGCTCGTGCCTGTCGTCGGAGAGCGAGCTGCAGCAGCACGGCGTCGGCGGCAGGCAGCTGATGCAGTGGTCGGACAGCCCGGAGGCGACATCGATGGTGCTCGCCGCCTGCCCGCGCTGCTTCATCTACGTTATGCTCGCCGAGGCCGACCCGCGCTGCCCCAAGTGCCGGAGCCCCGTCATCCTCGACTTCCTCCACGCCGGGTGCGGCGGCAGCGGCATCAACGCCGACGGCCGCCGCCACAGGAGGGGATGATCTCGATCATCATCATCGTTATCATGGCAACAAGATATCCAGGAGATGCATCTGCGAGCATCATCTTTGATCGCGCAGAAACCTCAGGATCAAGAAAAGTCTCATCTTTGGTGATCAGTTGATCACAATTAACAAATTCTAGGTCCATTAGTTCTTTCTTAATTAGCAGCAGTAGTAAACTAGCAATCATAATCAGCTCGTTCCGCTGCAGATTATCCAGTGTAACCATGATGTATATCTATCTAAATACCGCCCAGAAATCGCGTTGCTGACACGCAGGAGCATCCATTCGATCGATCTCGTGCGACCCAGCGAATGAAGCAGCTTTGGTATATCACGAATACACTGGACAACATTCATAATATGCAATGCATGCCAAGTTTGTTTGGTAGAATCTTCTCTGAATAGAATATCACGCCAGAGTTGAAAATTCCTGCAAAATTCCATGAAATTCATGTGTTTTCGTGAGCAGTGATCATGAACAGTGAGGAAATTCCTTGCTACGAGTGCTAATCTGAAACAGTTGAATAGTCGTGGTCATGGTCGTAGCGTAGTGTGCATGAGAAGTTTATGGCATGAGGACGCAGCTAGCACAATGAATACCGAATTAATTCCAACCTCCGTCACTACTACTACTACTCATCATGTACGCGTCCATCTGAATGCGGGCGTCGTGAGGGTGACGCTGTACATGACCTTAATCTGATGCCTTGGTCAACTTTGCCTTTGCCACAGCCAATAGATTCATGTGCCTCAGCCCTCTGTTGTACTACAATAATAACCCTTTGTCGTGCTTTACCTATCATAACTACTTCCTCCGTTTTAAATTAGTTATCGTTTTAGCAAATTCTACACTAACCAAGAAACTATGGCAAATTATATTGTTACCCCCATTAAATACATCGTATTTATATTTTAAAAGTAACAATTAACTCTAATTAGTTGAGATGAGCCAATAAGACTTATGAGTATATCAATGTGTGGCTGTATTAATAAAGGGTAGGGAGAGAAGTTCACATCTAAAAGTACTTTAGAATGTGAGAATGACAAGTATTTTAACAAAAAAATTTGAATCCTAGAATGACAAGTAATTTAAAATGGAGAGAGTATTTAAGTAAATTACATTTTAGACCACCTTTTATTATCTAAGTTTTACTTTAAACCATCCTTAAACTAATTTTTTCACTTTGGATCGTATAATTTTACCATTTTTATAGTATAGACCACCCAACTCTCTTTTCTAGCCATGTTTAGCCACCCCTCTAGCAAATATATGGCCTGTATATAGATAGAGGAGTTCGCCGGTGTACCGAAGTTGATGTGCTTGAGGTTGTTGATGTGTACTGAAGAAGTTGTTTGGGGTGGTCCAAATTATAATAATGGTAAATTTACCTGATCAAAAGTGAAAAGATTGGTTAAAGGGTGATCCAAAGTAAAACATCGACAATAAAAGGTGGCCCAAAGTGCAATTCACTCTCGAATTATGCCATTATAAAAAATGCTTCGTCTAAATGCCATCATGTAAATAGGCCTCGTCAAATTGCCATCGTTAAATTGTGGCTCAACACTGGAATGCCTCTTTCTCACTTTTATCCTCTTTTGCAATTTGAATGGACGGAAATGTCGTTGCGCCGCCGCTAGCTCGCCCATACCATAACACGATGCTAAGCTGCTAGCACGCCATCTAGCCGAAGCCCACGCCACCGCCATGGCCGACTTCGGCGACTCGTCCCCGCACTCCACCGTGCCACCAGTTGTGCCGGTGGCTTAGCAGTTGGTGTTGCCAGCATCAATGTTCTCGTCTTGTTTCTAACCTAGGCCTAAGGGTATTTCTGTCCATTCACATTGCAAAGAGATGGCAAAAGTGAGGAAAAATACATTTCTGTGTTGACCTACAATTGACGATGACAATTCGGGAAATGCCAGTCGAGGAAAGCTCGTTTTTGACATTGGCATAGTCCCAAATTTCTTGTCGTTGCAATTAGCTTGCTACTATCTTTGCCTTGAAAAAAAAGCTAGCTACTCTCAGGCAGTTGGACAAAATCCATGCCATCCAATCTACGGTCAACGGTCCCAATGAATAGCTATAGTAGAATGACTTGTCATTGTGCTAACGTAAAAGACCGTAACAGGACTCAAAACACTTTGCAAATAGTGCTCTGTGCAGTCACTACATAGGACCTATGTCCCTCTTCGAATGAATTAGTTCTAATCCTGGTACAAGCCCATACTCAGGCTCTAATCCTCCGAAATCCAAACAATGCCAGACTCAGGACAACCGATGAAACCGAAGGAATTGAGTCTAATCCCTGCGTATCCAAACAAGCTCTAACTTAGCATCCATCCATCCTTTGTTTTTGCATCGTGTCATGCCCCAACGACCCAATCTGCTCCACAATTTTTACCCGAATGTGAATTAGGGCACTAGAAATATATTTAGATCACCAATTCCTTATCGTTGTTGCCGCCACGGTTCAAAAACCAGCGGTCACTACCCAGTAACATATCTGGAGCAGAGGACCGGTACCAGCTGGAAGGATATAAAATTTAAATAAAAAATCGTATTATAAATTAAATTTAGAATCACTCTGGTTGGCCACCAAGCAGTAACTATCTGGTTTATTCTTATATCTTTGTTTAGTAAAATCCGGTAACCGATCAGTCAGTGATGCCAACCAAACCAAACGGGTGTTAGATGAAGAAACAAACAGGAAAGGTGGGGAATGATCAATTGAGCCGTGGGTATATGACTTTATTTATAGGGGTTTAAATTTTAGTGTATATGAATATTACGTATATTCTGATGTGGTTTTAACGTGATTTTAGTGAGGTTAGAGAGATTTATAGTTAGTCTCTATCTTTTTTAACGTGTGATTGAGAAAAACATTTTGTATTCCTGAACGTACAAGTGTGAAATGCTTATATAGTGGTATGCATTCACGAATATGCAGGTGAAATGTGCTATGTAGTGGTATTTGTACGTATGCGTCTTCAGAGGAAAGAAAAGAAGCGACAAGGCGGCAGCCATCAGCAGCCAGCTCCGGTAGTGACGATGCGTTGCGATCGGCAGCTCTGCCACGCCAGTTTCGTTTTCTACCCTTTACATGGGCCGATAGCTCCAACGTCTTTTCACTAACCGGTCATAATTTCGGCGATTCAGGTCGTAATCCATAGCTGCCCAGTGTCCGCATGAGTAGTCCTTAGAGCAACGCAGAGATTGGAAACGAGTTACATGCGCATGCAAAGCCAAGAGTGACAACGACAACAGAATGCATGGTTGGAATAGAAAGCAACAACTGAACAAGGCAAGAGAAAAACAAGTTCTTTCTTTTGACAGCACGAAGGCAACAGGGCCAAACCGCAGCAGCTTCAAGGAGGAGCCAAAATAAATTAGCAAAACATCCCATCCCTCCTGAAAGGAAAGGGAAAAGAAAACATCCGATTCAACATCTACCCAACATGATAGTGATTTGGCATTTGATGGAGATGGGAAAATTAAAGCATTGATTCGGAACCGAAAAATTTATGACGTCATGAACAATTGGCTATCACACCGTTTGAAGAAATCCAGCCAGACGCATGCAAAGTCTAGATGGAACCCCCAAGAAGATCAGAGCAACATAAATATCAGGATACGACGATGAGACATCGCTGCGAGTCACATTAAGACGCAAAGGCATGACTGATTCATGGTATGATATAAGCTACTGGCAATATGGAGTTCATGTGTCCAGCCAAAGGCATAATCCTCATAGACTAGCTACATAAAAGTAACAGGTAATACAGTTAGCAAAGAAGCATCAATCACCTATTCAGCTCCAAAATAGGGACGACTCAAACATGCGAAGCATTACTTGGTAGTATAGCCTATCCAAAAGCTTGTAACCTGGGGAAGCACATCTTGCACATGAAATCTATCACAAAGTGTGGCATCACTATAATATTTCAGCATCAATTAGCAGGGTATGAAAGTTGCCGGTTACAGAAATAATTGTAATCATACTGAGGAAATCATAGCTACAGAGAACCTTTTCTCCATAAAACTGCCAAACATGAGGCCCGTTTCTTTTCTCCAAAAAAATCATGTATAAAGTAAGCATTTTTTTTTACCTGTTGGCCATCCAAAGTACCTAACTGGGGTGAGTCGTTGAAACATTACAACTTAAAATATACTGACCATGTAACAGCATAATATGGTGGCAGATTAACCTACAGTAGGTGCAAACTCTTAACCAACAAAATTATATTGATGAAAGCACCTAATACTTAATAATTCTCGTAGTTAAGGGACTGCTTACATTCATAAAGCTCTAGGAGTGGAATGATAAAGGGGGACAAACAAATCATCAAAATTAAAAGGCAAACCTTGTCATCCTCAAAATGTACCTGGGGCAGCATTGCAAAGCCTCAATTGCATCTATACTACCAGTCTCGCATTCTAGTGGCACTCCCACCAACCACTGCTGCTTCTGACATACCGATCTACAATACTGTATTCTTTGTTCTGCTCAACTCGCTTAGCGTAGTTCTCTGTGGAAATCGGACCTTTTTTAAGCTTCCGATAATAAATGACTTCCCATGGCCACAGGCGTGCAGCACCAAAGTACTTCTCCACAGGTTGATTCAATAAATCTGTACCACGTGCTTCCATTCCATAGTGCTTAAGAGCAGATACCACTTCATTAGTTGTTAGCTTCAAAGAACTGCTCCTCTCATTTTTCGCTAGAATATCCTTGTTTGACTTCACTGATGAAGCATCCTCAAAATTAGTCTTCTGATCTTGCACGCCATTAGCAACATTATCATCATAAACCGAGTTCTTATTCAAGTTGGTCTCCATGTAACCATCCAGATTTGCATTCTTACCAGATACAGGCAACTCACCGTTCCTTCGGATTTTCAACTTGAGTGGAATAACTGGAGCATCTCCGCTCAATCTTGAATCTTTGATATCTTGCTGGCAATCACGCATGTGCTTGAGTCCAGTTGTTTTGAAATCTAAATTGCCCTTCAAAGGAGAATTCACCAGAAAATCTAAGTTCTTTTCTGCCATGGATGGTGAGTTGTGTTGTGGTGAACCAGACACCAGCGATGGTCCAGGATAGCTGACATTTGATACTGCCATTGATCTTAAACCTTCAGGCTGAGTTGGCTGAAATGATTTTGAACTGGAATGTGCAGAATGAGATGGAGAATGTATTCTTGAAGGAGAATAAGAACGGGAACGAGAACATTTAGACGTTGAATATGAGGTAGTCCTGTCAGAAGAGAGGGATGACCCACGGGATCTTTCAGACCTGCTTCTCTTGCGTGACTCCTTGGGGGTCTGTGGTATACCTTCACTGCGATGGTTATGCCTTTTGTCCTCTCTAGAAACATTACTCAACCTGTGAGCGTGGCTAGTCCTATCAGAAAATTGTTTCCTGCCACCTTGTATCGTACGATGTGTTTCTACCACCATATCAACATGAAATTCCTCTGGCTGCTTCCTTGAGGGAGACCCAAATCTTTTCAGCCTCACCATCTTTTTTTCTTGCCTACTCAATGCATCTCTCCATGCTTCGAATTTGCCATCTGTTTTCTGGGGAAAATCACGAGTATCTGGCCACCTTCTCGAGGGAGACCCAGATCTTCTCATCCTTTTTTCTTGCCTACTCAATGCATCTCTCCATGCTTCGAATGTGCCATCTGTTTTCTGGGGGCAATCACGAGCAGCATGGCCAGCAGCACCATGGTTATAGCAGGCCGGGGGAGATTTTGATTTATAATGGTTCATGTCAATACGCTCACCAGGATACTCCTTTGACTTCTGTGAAGAAAATCTATGATGATGAGTCTCATGAGAACTTGCTCTGACAACCCCCTCTCTTTCTTCTTGCCTGACATAGCCATGATAAGGTTCATAACAGTCAAAATCATCATCATCTCTACCAGGATTCCCTTTTCCAGTTTCCTCCCATCTATCATGTTCAATTACATTTGCATCACTTGTACCATCTTCATTCCTCTTCATCTCCACTGGATCTTCACCAACAGTTTCCGTCACATCCTTCAGATCCTCAACATCATCATCAGATTTGTTTTCCAATGCACCATCGGAGGATTTCTTTTCTGGTGCAACATCAGGGCTATGACCCTGATCATGACTTGCAGGGTGATTCTTCTGAGCTACAGAATCCCTGAACCTAAAATTACCATCTCTGGGTGCCCTCCGGTGAGATGACTCAATGGTTCTTGAAGTTCTGAAATCCTTAGAAAATCTGGGCTGCTGTTTTGACCAATTAACAGTAATGCGCTCCCCACAAACAAACTTCCCCTGCAGTGCCCACATGGCTCGAGCTGCATCATCATTAGAATCAAACACTGCAAATCCATATCCATCTTTCAGCTTCACTGTGCAATTTCCAAACCTCTGGAAAAGATGTTCAAGATATCCTTGACGCACATCTGGACTGAGCCGCCCAATGTGCAGTGACATCTGCAGGAGCAAATATATTTTCCTTCAGAACTATACACAACAGTTCAGTGATAAGCGATGAAATAATGCAAAATGATAGCATCACTTAATGATTGGCAACTTTTAAAATGTGTACAAATATTAAAATTACAACCATCCTTGCCACATTAAATTGAACTCCATCACTATGCACTTATTGCTATTGTGATTGGACACTACAATGAACATTTCCCATGACATTGCTCAAACTTCAAGGTTTTTTTTTTCTGTTTATTGGATCTTTAAAAGTAATCAAAGCTAATGAAGGCAACCTGCTTGCATGATCACCCTCTTAGTAATACCAATCCAATCAATAGAAATAACCACTCCCAAAACTCATGAATGCTTAGAGGTACCCTCCATACATGGGTTATGTATATGTGTGTTTCTGGTGATGACCTAAGTTAGTTTCAGATTACCCCTTGAGCCAACCTTGAGCTTCCACAAGTCCAACTCAAGATCAGCCTTTTTATGGCCCTAACTCACTGTAATTTAGGATAAGGGTAAAAAATGATCTACTGGATACTCAATGGTCTCTGTTTCTGGTTAGATTAACTGACTGATTGAGTTCAGAAAATTATAGTAAAATGCCAACGAATGGGATTCCTAAAATCAAGGGTAAAAAAGAGATGAATTACATGTGAGCTTTACAAACAAATGATGGCACTGTTATCAATATGTCATGCTGATAAGTACATCAGAAAATATTTGAAGACCGAAAGGTCAAGACAGCTGCAACATATGGTACAGAAAACAACGCATCCAAATTAACGTTTCTATTAAAGGAATAAGGTAAACACAATATCATAACTCCACGCACTGCCCCCAAACATCACTCCACCTAGTTGTAAAGTTACATCTAGTGTCCCAACTCCCAGCAAACACCAGGCATACTGCTACAAAAATAAGAAGCTGTGCAAAACATAAAAACATTTCATAATTTTTTGAAGCATACGATTCCCAATTCCTCTAATTGACCTACATCAAACACGCAGAGTTTCCCACACCCACCCACCCACACAAGACAGGGGAAAAAAGAGAAGTCACTGCAGATCCTGATCCTGATACAAATAATCTCGTAATTACACAAGTTTGTAAATAATGAAACAAGCATATTCCTCCAACAGCAAAATGCCCGTACATAGAAATCCCATCGGCAAACCCCAGTGTGAAAACAGGAAAGGAATATCAAGCATTTATTTACCTTGTGATGACTATACGAATTGCTGAAGCTTTCAACCTGCGAGAAAAATCAGACTCAAGTTAGGACATTAAAAAAAGCACTACAAGGCATCAGTTTATCAGGGACCGAGCAGAAACGGCAAGGAGGTCACACGGAATGGAGCGGCGGATATGCAAGAGCTAGGGCTCTATGCAACAAAACCGCTCATTTTTTCCAGGAAAAAAAAGAAAAAAATTGAGCACGTGGACCAGGACTACAAGTCTACAACGCTGGTAGGCTGCCAAAAAGGTCGCCGACGACAAATCGAACAGGCGAAGGAATTAGAATTGGGGTTCTACACCCACCCACCCACCCCCCCCCCTTTCTCCGTATTCTACCTAGGGTTTAATCAAGCACACGAAGCATCGCATGATCGCAAAGATGGAGAGGCACATGGAGAATCATGAGCGGAACACCTCCGCGGCTCCGCCACACCACCAGAACTGCCCCAAAAAAATTAAAAAGAAAAAGGCAGAAAAATTTCACCAGCACCCACAGCGACAACGATTTATCGCAGAAAAAAAAATCAAGAGAGAGTATATAAATCCACTAGGGCAAACGGCAGATGCAACCCGCCATGAGCTTGAGCACACTTACTCCGATCCGTGGCGCCTCCCTCGATCGGATTCAGAGGTTGGGGGAGAGGAGGCGAGCCGCCAACTCGCAAGCTGCCGAAGCCGAAGAGCACCGCCCACCACCACGGCCACGGGTGGTTATGGTTTGGTCGGATCGCGCCGGGCGCCCTACTCATCCGCAATTCGGCCAACAAAGGCCCAAGATTCATCCGGCCCAATAAACATAGCCCAGAAAGCGAGCCCAGATCTGTCGGCTCGGGCCCACAGAAAACTCTACACAATTCGGCTCGTCGTACACTCGTGGTCCCCACCTCAGCCTCGTTATCCCCGCAGAAGCAGAGCAGGGCAGGAGAGAATTCCATCGCTGGCCGCGACTTCACTCACGCTCGTAGCCAAGCCACACAGAGAGAGAGAGAGAGAGAGAGAGAGAGAGAGATGGCGCAGTCTGCGGCTTGCCGCCTCGCCGCTGTCGTGGCTGTTGTACTGGCGGTGAGCGGAGGCGTCGGCGCGACGCCGGAGACGGCGTGCAGGGCGGCGGAGGAGGAGGACAGGCGCGTGGACTACGGCTTCTGCGTATCTAGGCTGAGCCACCACCACGACAGCCCCGACGCAGACACGTGGGGGTTGGCCAAGGTGGCCGCTGACGTCGGCGTCTGCATCGCCGGCGACGCGGCGTACGACGCCAAGGCAATGCTGGCCAAGGCGGCCTCGCCCGGCAGCGGCGGCGAGCGGGAGGCGCTGGAGCGGTGCGCGGAGCTGTACGACAGGATGGGGTCCGCGTTCGCCGCGGCGTACGACGACATCAACCGGCGGGACTACGCGGCCGGGAAGGAGAAGGCCGGGGAGGCGATGTCCCTCGCGCGCCGGTGCGACGGCGCCTTCGCCGAGGCCGGCGTCGTCCCGTCGCCGCTCGAGCGGCAGACCGCGGAGTCGGTGAAGATCGCCATCGTCTGCACGGCCATCACCAACCTCGTCAAGTAGATGAAACGATGGCTTCGCTTGGTCGATTGCTAGGCATATAGATTAATTTGGAGGAATAAAGGAGCGCCATTGTTGATTGCTTTGCTTAATGCAGCGCTCGGTCGATCGATGCATGGTGTTTGTTTTCATCCTCTTGTCGCTTAATGTCAGTGATTCAGTGTTAGTATTCCGTAGTGTGTTCATCTTCTCTGTTTCATGTTGGGTCCGCTGGAAGTCGCCGGAGTTTCGCCCTCCGGCGCCGGCGGCCGCCGGTAGCTGAATGCGAAAGGCGGAGGCGATGCCGTTGCCGCATGGGGAAGTGTTTTTTATCCCTTTAGGAATGTCCATTCTTTTTTTCATATCATCTAAAAAAGTTATTAAAAATTTTAAAATATTTTAGTCAAATTTGTATACGACGAATATCACATTGTATGTCTGTGAAACGATATATTACATATTAATATATTTTATTAAATTTTTAAATTTTTAAATTTTTTTAATTATTTATTGGATGACGAAAAAACGAGAAGATCTCTCTCGAGGATTGAAATGCCTTTCCCGCCGCATGGGAATATTGCTCTGTTGGTCTGTTCGATTTACCTGAGTACGGACGAGGTGCCTGGACCGACTAGACACCCCGGATGCACGTGCACGGGGCGCCACGTCGCCACGTGGAAGGAGTGAAGCCGATATGTCGCTGTCCGTGCAGCATGGAGGGGGCCGCGCGTGGGGGATAGGCTAACACAGAGCCACCGGTCGAGACACTTGGCGCCCTCAGGTCGGGCGGGCTGCCACGTATGCATAACGCCCTGCACGACAGTTCAGCTACCGGGTACACGTAGGTGGGGAAACCGGACCTCTTCCTCGTCGGTGCGTGCTGCATCTGGATGAGATCCAATGGGCGCGCACACACGAGCAGGTGCCCCCGGACATACAGTACGTACATTGATTAGGGCATGGCCTACACGGTGACCCAGAGGCCCAGAGTGTCAACCAGGTTAGAGCATCGTCTCCAACGGACTATACTTAACTAAGCTAAATTTAACTAGCCAAATTCTTTTCTATCAATTTGGCTAGTACTATCTGGCTAGTTGTGTGAACACATCAAGACTTGTACCATAATTTACACGTCAATACTAACTATTAGAGTGGTTAGATTTTAAATAAAATCAAATAAATACTATAACCACCACACCTTAAAGCAGATTTAACGTCGCGAACTACAAATACGTTACAAACTCATGACGCCGAACTGGAAATAAATGAGATACTTAACAGAATAGACTACACCAGTCCTCTCTGAGATATGCCTGTCAAACCACACGATGGTGGTGACTAAGAGACTACATATCACAGATAACTTAATCTACATCAACTATTAAGCAAATATATCAATTATTTCAAGTACATACTTATGTTTGACTAGCTTCTAAGAAAAGTACTAATCTCATACGTTCATCTCAAATAATGATATACATTAATAGGATATACAAGTAAATAAACTAAATCTACAAATTCAAAGTTTACATAAGCCAATTGTCTAAATAAATATGATTCAGCGGAAGCTTGTCTACCCATATCATAGGCAACCGACTAAGGATAGACTCCATAAAGAATCAATCCTAAAGAATCAACGGATCCCTAGCATTCAACCTAAAGCAAAATTAAGTAACAATAATACAAGCAAGAGTTAGTACATTATCGAAATAATGTACTGCCAAGGACAATTCTATATCACTACATTCAAGTTCTAAATCAAGAAAAGACTATTTGTAGTCTATTCTTTGCATAAAGTCAATATTTGTTGACAAGAATTTTGTTCACAAGCATTTGCAACGATATTTAGTAAAACAATAAAATATGATAATACGTAAAGAAGGTGATCAACATAATATAAGTATCATACTTGCTAGCATCCCCACAACAAGTTATCATAATCATCAAAAATCAACAATCCATATTCCAATTTCATAAACACAGTTATAAAATATAAAACTATACTCATGACACATCACTATGTCGCTCATTACCGCGAGCACGGCTAATCGATTAGTTTTGACTTTGCAAAGTCTATACAGCTTTATCCATATAATGTGAATTGTCTAGTTTGTTTTGTGCTGCGCGAAGTACTATCATACTCTGCACGTTGAGTGCGGTCTAGAAGTCACAACGAACCCATTACATTGTCTATTTGTTTAACCTTGCATGAGCACAATGAGCGGGAATCCACACTAAGTTCAGATCCTTAATGCTATCATGGTGGTTAGCCAAACACCATAACGCCGTGGAGAAACAACCCACGTGGCACTCATCGTTGTATTGGACATGCTCAGACCCCTATGCTGTAAGTATAGAAACAACCCACTCACAGAACACACACTGGAACGATTCCAGTCCCATAAAAATAAACACACACCTGGTAGCTCCTGTAAACCATTGCCAAGACTAGTTTATACTACAACCGCCTCTCGAATACACGGTTAGATAGATATATAACTTAATAGGCTAAGGCTATCCCATACTAGCACATATGGTTGTACGGTAAACAATAAAAGATGACATAGAGTTCGGTCTTTAATCGACTTAGGCGACTCCCCCTATCAGCGTGCAACTATAAACATATGCATGTCACTTGCCACCCAAGTCTAAAAATCTCATTTTTCATCATTTTAGTTCACAAATAACCACACCTTTGTTCAGAAATTATGAAATTCCCAAAATATTATTTATAAAGTGATCACAATCTATTTTAGCATAATTCTAAGCATAGCTAAGCAATTTATATATGTATATGCATATATAATCCCAAATAAACACAAGTAAAATGCTCTAACCATTTCTAAGGTTACACTCAGCAAGAAATACAAGTTTTCAAGGTTGATTATGCAACAATTATGTTATAGCTACCAATTCTCATATTTTAGATTTCAGTAGTTGCAAATACGCATGCAATTTTATAAACAAGCACATTTCATTCCCCAAAACATAGGATTCAACTTGTTTAGAGGAGGAGGGGAGAATACTTGTCTTACTCTTGAGTACTAGAGCAATAATTAAATCCACTCCTACACTGACTTCGTATTCGTTCTCTAAAAGAAAATTTAACGTACAATCGAATAAATAGCAAATAATGTGAAAATACAAAATGCTCTAATATGCATGAGGTTTGTGCAAGGATTAGGTACTGATCTAAAGTGAATTTAGGTGAAATGATTTCTATTTTATCTCTCTTTATTTGGGAGTTATGAATTTTATAAGTTCTTCGGTGGAAATGTGGTGTTTATACGTTATATAGATTTTAGAGTTATTTTAAGAGCTAGTTTTGTCAAATTCTCCCTTTTAACATTAAAAGTTCTATTTTCAAAGAAGAGTGATGAAAGAGATTTTAGTTTAGCATTTAACATTTGTGAGATATCGTATTTAGAATTTTTGTGTGTGAATATGTCCAATTACAAATCATATTAAATATTTAAAATTACTTAAATGTTTGTGGAAGCTATGCAGTGAGTTGGTATTGGTCATATATGAATTTTGGTGAAGAAAATTATATTTTATCCACTTTTATTTAGAAGATATGAATTTTGTAAGTCTTAGGCTTGTATACGGTATTTATACATATTTTTAGTATATGTGTTTTTTAGGACTTGGTTTCTATGAAATGAAACTTTATATATTCAAAGAAAAATACATTGTGAACTCACTGCCATTTGGTGTAATTTATTTGGAGTTAAAATAGAGTTTCTAAAATTTTGAGAAATTCTTTTACCTTTTATACCCTATTTATAATATGGCAAATTTTCCTACAGGACATCGTGACTTTGCGATTTTAGTTGTAGGACACTGCCGAAGTAAAACTTTGGGGGAAGACACTTTGTAAAAGTAGTTATTAACTGGTGGACATCGTCCCTATTATTTTAATATATTCGGTCTGGTGAGGGGAGAGAGAAGCAAATTTTGCACACGAAGAGACCAAATTGCCCCTGCCAATTCTAGTACATGTGGAGGAATATGTTTTCTCTGGTGGAACGCGCATTTCGGTCCTCTTTCCCATTCCAGTACCAAATTTACTTTTTTTTCTCTCCCTTTGTGTCACTTTCTCCTCTTCTCTCCTCGTGCGTGTTGGTGGAGCGGTGGCCAGCACGGCGAGGTGAGATTGACGTGGCAATGGCAGGAGATGAAGATGGCGGCGGTGGCGGCGGCATGTTGAGGGGTTGGGGTTGGAGAGGAGACTAGAGGCGAGACGATTCGGAAGAAGGTGGTGCGGGTGGGGAGACCGATTGGGAAAGGGGCGTCGGTGATTGTGACGCATGCTCTGGTCGGCATGACGGCGGGCAAGTCCTGACGCGATGCAGCAGGCTGGCGAGGACGCGCTCTGGCTCCCCGCATCATCATCCCCTACCCGCTGAGGAGCTCGCCAAGCGTGGCCACCCTCTTCCATGCCGCCTCGCGCTCACTGCACGCCCGGCTCACCCCCACCTGCCGAGGTCACTGGCCAATCCGCTGCCGCACGCCACCTCCCACCAGCCCCTTGCACCAGCAGGGCCACCTCAGCTCGGTGAGGATCCCTTCTCAACCTCCCCTCCTCCTCCGCCGCCATGGATGTGCAACACGAGCTCCAGATCCACACCACCATCGCCAGCTCACCTCATTCGACTTCCACTTTGAGCATCATGGGAAATGAGTTTCCCATCGCTGGGAACACATTTTGGTGCAATAACCTAGCCGTGTTCACCATCGGAGCTCGCTGACGTCCCTCTTCCTGCTCGTTTTAGGACACCAGTATCAAACACTGGTTGGAGAAAGGAAAATAGGGAGGAAGAAGAAGAATATGACAAGTGGGGCTAGGGGTATTTTTGACCTTTCATACTATTTCTCTCTCCTATTAAACTGAAAATAAATATTTTAATAGGTGTGGTGTCCACTGGCTAATTACCACATTTTCATAGTGTCTTCCCCCAAAGTATCACTTCGGCGGTGTCCTACAGCAAAAATCGTAAAGTCATAATGTTCTGTAGCAAATTGTGCCATATAATATCCACCTATTATACAAATCTTAAAGATGTTTTGTATATTACTTTTGGTTAATCCTCAGTTTACAGAATTAAAGAGCAAACTATTGTGAAACTAACAAAATTAGATTCATGTTATTTGGAGTTAGTATGAATTTCCTATGCATTTTAGAAGTCATTACATATTTTATACCCTAATCAAGGTATTTACTTGTTACCAAATTTATAAAAGTGTCTTTTGTACAAGTTTAACAAAGCCTCAGTTTACAACAACAAAGTTCAATATTTTGTGAAATTATCAAGTTTTGGATTACTAAGCCTCAGTGCTTATGCATCTTTATACTTTATTTCATTTTTGAGTCATATTAAGTACTAGTTCTTCTAGATTCTAATCTAGAGAAATAAAGTTCATAATTTTGTGATTCCAACAAATTTTGATTCATTCAATTTGGAGTTAAAATGAATTAGTTATGGATTTTACAAGTTTACTCAATTTTCAGTTTAACAAATAACTTATTTAACCTTTTCTTAAATTTTCTCAGATTTTAATTTAGTTGGATCCACCGGTCAATGAGAGAAATTATGCAGAAAGGTCCCTAGAGTTTCCAAAAATATAACCCGTAGTCCTAAACACGTGTGAAAGGGAATTTTGTTAATAGTGCTTGAGTTATTATATATTTTCAATTAAGTCCTTAGGTCCACATGGAAGTCTAATAGATTTTACACTTTAAACCTCAGAAGTTTTAAACTATTTTTAAACACATCCTTGTGCTCCTAATCACATGGGCCCACATGTCAGCGAGGCGTAGCGGTAGCGGTAGCGAGGCAAGGCAGAGCAGTAGCGGCGGCTAGCTTCACGGCGCCGTCGGCGGTGAACGGTGGCGTATCTTGCCGGGCGGTCAAAAGAGAAAATGAAGAGGAGGTCGTGCCGAAGCCATCGGTGGTAGTCTCGTCGTCGATGGTGGTTGGAGTTAGGTGCAGTGGTGGCACAAGTGGCGGAGCACTTTGGGACGCTGAGGCATTCAGAGCTACGGTCGTGATTCGGTCTAGCCAGTGCATGCATGCGTGCCTAAGAGGTACTAGGAACCTCACTGAGGGTTGCACAAAGCTTGGCAAAGCTGGGACGACAACGGTGGCTCCTGGAATGAGTCGGCGGCGACAAAAATCCAGGGGCTCACGACAGTAGCTTGCTCTGGTCTATGAGCTGATAAGAAAAGATGTGCACGGGGTTAGGTAAGTTGGTTGGGTGCCATATATGCGAGGAATCAGAGCGGGGCTCACTGGAGGGTAAGAAATCAACGACGACGGCAGATGGTCAGAGAGGAAGAAGAGTGAACGGGATCTCGTGGCTAGGGACTTCTTGGTTCAATTCGTTTGGGCTTCGGGGTCCTAGAGTTGAGGCGATCTTGATGACACCTTGGCTCGGCCTGAGGTGCTTTGAGAAGATCGGAACAACGATGATGTCACGACGGCGGCTCTTCGGACCCGAGAACGCGCATGGCGGCAGACAGCTCTCCTTCGATCTTCTCGACATGGAAGGCAAAGCACAAAAATAGATTAGGCAATGGGAGAGGATCGTGTTCCAGTGCTTAGGTAGCAGCGAAGCTCACCCGAGCAGCAGCGGTGGCGGTTGAGCACTCGCCGGGGTTGGAGAAGAGGATGCCATTCCCGGTGAACCCGAGGTGATTTTTCTCGGTCTTGCCGTGGAACAGACAGAGGGAGAGAGAGAGGAAGAAGATGATGGTGAGACGGCTGGTCAAATGGTGTAGTTTTTCTTGGCGAGAGAGGTTTGGGTGTCACTAGTTGGCATTGACGCGTGGAGAAGAACGTGGCGCATTACTGGAGTGGAGAGCGAGCTAAAGCGGTGTCTCTGACTGGCAGGAGGGTCAAGGGGTCTAGTGGGTCCCACATGGCAGTGAAGAATGGAAGAAATCCCCTAGAAGCTAAGTGTGGAGGGCTGTGCCAGATAGCTGTATTGCACTGATGTTTTCACCGAGCTACAGAGGGTTTCTAGGGTTGGTAAAATTCATGTGTGAAGATGAATATATGTTCTACTAACCTGCCAAGTTTCAAAGCTAGAGGCCTTATATTTTTAATGTGGAAAAAAAGATCAAACAGGCATAGTGACATAGTTTTCTGCAGTCCATTTTTATCCCCTAGGGCTTGCACATATCATTTTATGTGTTTTCTTCAAGAATTAAATTAGGTAAATTTTCTGGTTGTGAGGTACATCATGGTAAACATTTTGGTAAAAGGGCACTGCCTGAATAGTCTTTATTTTTATTTAGTGAAAATTAGAACTAAACAATTTATTTAGCTAGTTTTCCTAGTTTTGCTGATTTAAAAGATTTTGTTGAAGTGATAAAATCATGTAAAATTTACAGTAGATTAATTGTGTTGTATAGTGCTTATAGAAATTTTTCCATGATTTTATGTTAAACCAATTATTTTTAGAAATTCCTTAGACTACACAAATTCATATGCATCCTATTATGGAAATGCACTTTAAGATCCAAAAACAATCTAAAGAAGGCATGCACATGAAATGGTAATGAATTTATTCATCTCCATATTTTTGTGTCAAACTTTTTTTATACAACTTTAGGCATATTACACTTTCTATGGTAGGTTGTAAAGTAATTCTTAAAATTTTATGCACCCAACCCTAAAGTATTTTAATTGATCATAATTTCTTATACACAATTGAATATGTATTACTTCCATTTTCAATTGACCTAAAGAGGGTTTTAGAAATCTGTATTATGGATTCCTATGTCGTGTTTTATATCATTTTGTATTTCTATTTTCACCTAGGGTGAGTTTTTGGGTAAATTGAAAATTCGACTATAAAAGTTTTAGCGTACCCTTTTTAAGATTTACTCTAGTCAATTTACCCTTATTTTACTTCCTTGCAGAAAAACTGTAAAAATTTACCTTCTAGTGCTTTTTTTATTAATTTATTTCAGTTAAAATTTTAAAATTCAAAATTTGAGTATATTACACTAGTCAAATTTAGCAAGCGTGGGTGAAGATTTGGCTAGGATGAAAGATGGCCAGTATCTTGGAATTTATTTTTGGGATATGCTAACTATTATTTTAATATGGCTAGTATGGTATCTAATCTCATGGAGATACTCTTAGGATGCTACCATGGAGCAAAGGCGGGTGCTCTAGGAGAGAGAAGGTATGGTCCTAATACGGTGGATCCGGATCAGCTGCAGTCATTACCATCCATCCATTCAAGAAGGAACCAACGGCTGGAACAAGACCTTCTACGCCCTCGTTGCCATTTGCTGTGTATAGATATTGCTATTTAGTCATTTAATGAGACGGAGTTAAAAAAGCATTGTACGCAAGTATTCAAAGGAAAAGCATATCAATTAGTTTCAGTAGATATATCTAAACTTAAATGTTTGACGCCCACTATTCCTAATCCCATGAACAAAAGCTTTCATGTCATTCTATAGTTGACTCGTTTCCACGTATAACTTGCAAACAAAAATCATAAGCAACTATAAAAAACATGGTTTAATGTTTTTTGTATCATGCTTGAATAAAATTGAAGTGTAGTAAAACTAAAATTTGCTTATGCAAAATTAAAGCAAGTAATAAGCAAAATTAAAATAAGTAACAACTACTAATATGTTTTGGCCTAAATCAACACATGCAAACCAGAAAAAGATATGTAAGTATAAAATCCTGCGAATTTCAAGTTTTATCTCGTGTTCCTTCCAGGGCCGTCGATTAGCATGATCGAGCACGGCGGCTGCACAAGGCCTCTATTTTTTGGGCCCCCACTTGGGAGTGGGCCACATGCCAGGACCAAGGAGCCAGGAGGCCAGGAGCCAGGCCGAAGGGCGAGGCCGTGAGCAAGGACCAAGGCGAAGGCCAGGCGTCACTTCGCTGTTCGCTAATCGCTCACGGAGTGGCAGTGATCGCATATTCACATCGTGTGACGCGTGCAACGTGCCGGCGTGCATGCGTCGAGGCCGAGCATGGGCTGTGAGGCGCAGCCGCAGCAGCCAGGCGAGCGGCGGCGTCGCGGCGAGCAGCGACGAGGCGAGTGCCGAGCGCCTGAGGCCCCGAGCCTAGCGGCTCTGGGCTGGCCATGGCTGGAGCCTCCTTGTCATCAACTCCATCTTCGACTCCTCGTCCTCGACTCCTCATTTCCTCTGGCTCAGTAGAACATGAGGTCAGTACTACATTTACTCTTTTAGCATTAATATTTGCTGTATTTTTAAATATTGTACGAAATAACATATATTAAAGTTATATAGTTGACTAAAAGTATGTTTTATTTATATTAGACATATGAATTTTTCAAAATTTATGACTCCAATTTGTATTTCGTTTAGGGGCCCTAAAATCCTAGAGACGGCCCTGGCCTTGTACCTTCTTGAAAAGGAGGGAAAATGAAGGAAGAAACAGGTTCTTAATCCAGCCGTAGGTTCCTTGTTGAATGGTTGGATGAAAGTGACTCCTAAAGTTGCAGTCAAAGCTGCAACTGCAGCTGATCCGGATCCTGATAAGGCAAAGTGAAAGCGATTTGATTAATGGCGTCTGTGTTGTTGAAGTCAGTGACGGCCAGTGTTGATGAATACGGCGAACACCGCCGGTGGGCAGGTACAGGAACGGGAGAGGAAAGGACGGTGACAACGTTTGTGGATGGGGCAAGATATCCATCCGATTGTCCATGAATTCGCTTGTCCATGTAGCGACGCCTGCGAGCAGATTCAATCGCTGGCGAGCTCACCAGGCCAAACAGTGACGTTTACAAGCGTATCTAGTCACCACTGAGTTGATTCAACGACCAATCACAAAGCTAGTGTAGCGACACTTGCGAGTAGATTCAATCGCTGGCGAGCTCACCAGTCCAAGTAGTGATGTTCGCGAGCGTATCTAGTTGCCGCTGAGCTGATTCAACGACCGATCGCAAAGCTAGTGTAGCGCCTGCGAGCAGATTCAATTGCTGGCGAGCTCACCAGGCCAAGCAGTGACGTTTGCGAGCATATCTAGTCGCCGCTGAGCTGATTCAACGACCAATCGCAAAGCTAGTTGTCAGCCTAAGCCCTAACAAGCTATAACACCGCCGATGGATTTATCCACTGGCGAGCCAATTGAATCTGAAGTGAAGGTGTGTTGCTAGCGAGCTTTGATCCGAGAGATGGAAGCGAGGATGTGCCGCTACGAGAAACCGGTACCTTAGTGCCTCAGTGGGAGGAAGAGAAGTTTGTGGGAAAGATGTGTGGAAGATTGATGGAGAAAAGAGAGTTGGAACTTAAGAGAGGTTACAAAGTGAGTAAAGGGTGCATTTGCAATTTTTTTTCCTGTAGGGCTTATAATGCATAGATTTTTTTAAAAAATAACAATTGAGAAAAATAGGAGGGCTAAAATAGGAAAAAATAAAGGGGTTAAAATGCAAAATATCTTGTGGGTTTATGGAGGCTACCCTATACTGTGGATGTAGTGTCTCAAACGACGATTTCAATCCTATAAATAAAATAATTTATTTTTAGATGGTACCTTACATTGTGAATGCTCTTGGTGATCAGAAAAATTGTGTAGGATAGTGGTCAACCCACATGCTCCCACATGTATGTATCCACCATTACTTTTATCACAGGCTTAAAAATGGAGACTAAACTTAAACTATGTAATATATTTGTAACCGAAATTTGTACATCAGATGCTCTATGATTTCACACTGATACTTCCTCATGCTAAGGACAACATCATGGATAATCCATACAACACACGTTACAGCCAAACAGGCAAGTAGAGACAATTCAATTACTACGATTTCTTTATTTCCCTCTCGAATTTTTTTATATCTAATGCTAAAAATGAATTGTGATACTATTTCTCCAGAAGAAAAGAAATTGTACACATCAAAATTAGGGTATGTTGTCGTATCTAATAATTTAATCGCTAGTGACCGGTAAAAGTGTCTCTAGTGCTTAGAAATTTGATTATTCTTTTGTCATCTATGAATAAATGTAGAGACGATCGGTTAATAGAATGGTTGTAGCGACGGAAGCAACGACAGCGCCTTTAAGACAGCTCTTGGAACCGTTTTTAGTAGACGATTCCCGTCCCTACAAGCTAATAAAGCCTTCTCTGCTCATTGTTTCTACTGTAGTTACATTACAAACGTCATACCTCCTCGAACGGTTCCCACACATCACGATTCGTTGCAATTTTAGTCACAAACCTGTAAACCGTGTTGGAAAAAGACAACATGGCTTAAATGGTGAGCACTGAGCGCGTCCTCTGTTTTGTCCTGTTTCGAACGGTCCTCTCCGTTGAGGGCGCCCGGCATGGAAAGCCCGCTCCGTGATGTGTTTTGCTTCGACTAAACGGTCCCAAATCCAACAACCCAAGGCCCATTAAACCATACGCGGCCGCGCCTATATAAAGTATACGTACTCCGGTGATCCCTCCTCCCTCATCAATTCTGTTCCAGCAAACCAACGATCTCAATCACGCGCACAGGATCGATCGAGTATGGTGATGCTGATGAATCCTTACACGGCTGGTTTTCTCGCCGTCGTCCTCGCGCTGAGCGGCGTCGTCGACGGGACCGTGGTGACGACGTGCAGGGCGGCGGCCGACAGGGACGGCCGCGTGGACTACGACTTCTGCGTGGCCGAGCTGGGCAAGCACCACGACAGCCCCAGCGCCGACGCCTGGGGCCTCGCCAAGGTGGCGGCGCTCACCGGCGTCGTGGACGCCGACAACGCGGTGTACGACGTCAAGGACCTGCTGGCTAGGAAGGGGGCGGGCGACGCCGGGGCGGCGCTCGCGCGGTGCGAGGAGCTGTACGGCGCAGCGGGTTTCGCGTTCGCCGAGGCGCACGACGACATCAACGGCCGCGACTACGCCGCCGGGAAGGACAAGGCCGCGGATGCCGCGTCCCTCGCGCGCCAGTGCAACGGCGCGTTCGCCGACAAGGACGCCGTGCCGCCGGTGATCGGGCAGCACAGCTCGTACGCCGCCCGGATAGCCATTGTCTGCACGGCGATCACCAACCTCATCGAGTGAGCGAGGAGCGTCGTCCGGACGGTTGTGATGAACTGACGATGACGAGATCAAGAGACTAAGAGAGTGTCAATTGTAGCTGTACATCTTCAAGCTTGTAGAGCCATATATGGATCAAAATAAAAGTGGGGTTAATTTCCTTCCTTTTTGTTCGCTTTGTTAATACAGTACTCTGAATGGTTCGACATGCCATCAATCTATAAAGTTATTCCTTCTGAAAATTCAGCTTCTTTGCCTCTCCGTCTTTGTAACATTGTTTCAGGATTATATATTTCGGATGGAAATTTACGAAAAATCAGTTCACCAGTGAGTCCTGGTAGGATGTTCTTTTAGCTGAAAGTTTCAAACTGTGTTGATTTTTTCCAAAATTTTTCAATGAACTAGTACTATAAGCGGATCTGGTTCCTCTAACTTAGCAGAGCTAAGTCACGGACGAATAATGAAAAAATGTGAGAGAAAACCGTAAAATTGCTGTACCAAAGTACTGTAGACAAAAGTACTACTAAAATATGTACTGTTTTTACTGTACCAGGTCTACTGTATCTGTTGTAAGTCACAGTAAAGTACACCATCGTTTCAAAATATAAATATAGTAGCTTCTCTGATTTATGCAAGTCTCAACCCGCTATATACGAAGATTAACTGCTTGTATGTTGCAATTTCCTTACAGGGAGATGAGGGGGTTATTTGTACCCGGCACTTTCATGGTAAACCTGATAACCATAATAAAAAATTAGACAAAATTTATCAAAAACTTATGTTTTCATTTAAATTTCTTTTGAATTTGGTGGGGTCACCGGATCTTATCATTATCGTACCTCGACTATCATTGAAGATAAATTTAGTTACTGTGGCAGTAAAAGAAACCAGATATGCTGTAGCACGGCACGCAGTATACTGTACACGTTGAAGCGTACGGTCGCTTCCTTGAACTGCTCGGAGCTCGATCGGTTTCATCCGGGTGGCAACGCTCGCCGGAAAGCCGGAGGAAAGGTTGCAACGACTGAATTAACCTGAATGCTGCCATTTCTTTTTGTCAGGCCGGCCGTCCATTTCTTTTATCGGAGGCCGACGTCGTCGTGATCGCCGGCCAATACAGCATTAACGATCGCCATGCATGCACGTTTCGAACTTTGGATCATCATCATTATCATCATCTCTCTTGCTTTTCCATCAAAAGGAAAAGGTGAAAGGCAACTCGCAGCTGAAGGACGCATGTACGAGGTCGAATCGAGTGCAATCAACCTGATGGCGTATGGAACTGAACTACGACTACTCCTACACATTCTAGCACTAATATTCTGCTAGCTGTCTGATCACCAAGATGATTGATGCTCTAAAGGCACAGAAAAGAAAAAAAATTACTGCATATTAAACGATTCTCGCGTGGATCCATTAGTGTTAATTAAAGGTCGATCTCTGCACTTCGATATGAGTAATGACACGGTTTTAACGAAGCTAGCTGTACTGGAAACAATCGTTTCTTTGGTACTCATCAAGATCTTTTGCTAACATTTTCTTCCAAGGATTTTTTGATCAGTAAAGTTTAAACCTTTGACTAGACCACCTGCATGGCGGCTGCATGTATCAGGTTTAATTGCACTGACTGACAACAGCTGGCTGATCGCACTGTAGAATTATCATCTTCGATGGGCTGTTCTGTAAAGACCCAAACACCTGTGCTCCCCAGTTTATGTTAATATAATCCGAGGTGCTTTTCTGCTTTCTTTTAGGTGCGGCTTTGCCTTCAAGCGATAAGACACGGGGATCATAAGTCATGGAACCGATGCAAACAACAACAATTGTTTACACTTCGACGGTTCCACCACTAATGCGCAGGTAGGTACTATTAATTATACTATAAAAACATATATAACAAGAATTACTCTATCCGCTCCAAAATAATTGCCATCCTACAGCCCAATGCAAAATTAGTGGGCAGGTAGACAATTTTGTGCCATATTAGTTCATATGCATGTGGGTATATTTGGTGAGCCTGCCTAGCCATGTGTGGTGAGTTATCTTAGGTCACAAACAAAGAGAGAAATGGACATGTCCAGTAGAAGTAAGTGGTCTCATGTGTGCATGTCTAGTGAAGTCTCTTAGAGTTTGAGCCTCTTCTCCTTGAGATAAGTTGTGATTCTTAGATGGATTATTCATGAGTTGGATAGCCCTTTGAATAAGCTTTTCATAGAGTCCAAGAATGTCGAAATCCAACACCCGAGTCATGAGATATCGACGTTTCACTGACTGTCGGTTGTGTTAAAAACTGACCGGTGGTCTGACCGCCCGGTAAACTGCGGTCTGACCGAGGGCATTCAGAGTTGTTTTTCGAGGAGATACAGAGCCCCTAGAGCCGAGGACAGTCATACCGAGCTGAGGGCAGTCTGACCAAGTTGAGCCTGGTCTGACCTGTCCCCCTATGGCGGTCTGACTGGCGGCTTTTGAAAGGATAGTTTTCTAGTCATTAGGCTGGTGGGCGGTCTGACCGGCAAACCACTATGAGTTGAGGTTTTCGTCCCTAACGGCTATTTGGGCTTAGTGGGTGTATAAATATACCCTCACCAGCAGCAAGGGTAAGGTTTTGGCACTTCATTGCATTATCTTGGGCCCTTGCAAGAACTCTCACACCCTTGAGCATTTAGTTTATCTAGTGAGGTCTTGGAGAGTAAGTTGAGCCAAGCCAAGTGCATTGCTTCATTGTTAGAGCTAGTGTGGCACTTGATTATCCTCGGCATGCATCCTAGACTTATTACTCTTGGAGGTTGCCACCTCTTAGACAGTTTGGAAGAATTTACCCGGTGACCTCTCCAAAGGAGATTGTGGAGGCGGCCCGGTGGTTGATTGTGAGTGGCTTGGTGTTCGCCATCTCCGGAGTGGAGGAAGAACAACCCCTAGTAATCAAGGCTTGTGTAGACCACTTCGGGACCGGCTCCCGCCTTGCCCATCCCTTGACGAAGGGGTTCAGAGGCTTGGTGGTTTGAGCGGTGAAGTTGGGCTTGCCTTAACGGGGATTAGGAAACCGGCAAGTTTCCGAACCTCGGGTGAAACATCGATTGTCATTTGTCTCATTTACTTTATTGTATTTACTCTAAGCAATTTACATACTAGAGATTCTTGTGACATCTTTATCACCCTAGGCTTGCAAAACCTAATTTAGTTAGAATTGACAACTTGTGTTGCTAACGTGCTGCCGGAGTTCTGCACATGCATTAAAAGTCGTCTTTGTTTTCTCCCAAAGAATTCATGAGTGTCTAGAGAGGATTCCAATCACATTGACGAGGACAGAAAGATTGCTGGATGAGAAGGTTGTTAAAAAAGGATTTGTTTAGTTAAAAAATTGCATGAGTTGCTATTGAAACTTATCAGTGGACCAGCTTCTATGTACCATGAGTTTGCCAAAGCTTTATTAAAGGGTGCAACAATTTTCATCCGAAAACTAACATGCGGGTCCCATAACGCATGGGCATTTTACTAGGTAGAGATTAAAGACGAGAGTGAATTATCCCTCCCACAACGCTCTGGGCGTTTTTGGGGCGATGTGCTCGCTTCCACAGCTAGCCACGTCATTCCACTCCCTCCCACGCTTGCGAATCTCAGGTGCTGTGGGCCCGGCTGATGGCGCTTCCCGCTCTTGTCGTGCACGCACGGGGTAGTGGCATGTTCTGTTTGTGGTCCGTACTGTGTGCCACTCTATAGCCGTGGGCCAACGGATCTGGCGCGTTGGCACGCTGGCCATTCCAACGGCCTGTCATTACGTCTTCCCCACGCACTTTTCAGTCGTCCATCATGTTAGGGTGGATGGGGGAGATATTGTGTTGGCTGCCCTCCACTGCCTTCCCCAAAACCCTAGCGCACCAAAGCTACCTCCTCCTTCCCTCTTGCTCTCCTTGCTCTTTCAGCGATGCCGCTCTTTCCTTGCCTCCCCACGAACTCCTCCGCCGGATCTAGTCGCAGGCTCTAGGGAGTGGCGACGACGGCAAGATCCAACGGGAGGCAAGCTGGTGGGTTGATGGTAGCACACCTTCACGGGGATAGACACTTGATGAGTGTTGAGAGATAGAGATGCAATGTGAGGATGAATGATCTTTGTATTCATTCCCTTGATGATTACACTGGAGGGGTACAAATTTATAGTCTTGATTAGGGTGCCAATCATGCCTGTTCGGGAGGACACATCCCCTCCGAATAGGTGTCTCTTTGCTAATTGATCACATGGTTATTTTGTTTGTAACACTCCCCCTTGAGCAATTGGCTTCTGGTAATCATCATTGATTCATCCTTGGAAGAACTCCTCCAAAATCCTATGGAAAAATTTGAAGAGAAATCGTTATATAGATATGCCAGTAAAACTCTTTTAAAACCCAATGGGAAAATACAAGGAGAAAATGCTATGGCATATATGTGAATTCTCTTTGAGAAACCTTGAGAAAGGAAAAACTCATGTGAGAATTTTATTATATTAATTATGACCATTGGATCATAATATAGGATAACTTCCTCTAAAACCGTATAGGAAAATATGAGAAGTTATTATATATCATTGATATCCCCTTAAAAACCCCTGTGGGGAAAATAAAGATATGATATATATATCTACGTTGATATATTGCCTCATTAAAAACCTTTTATGAGAAATCTTGCAGGAAAAACTCATAAGAGGATAAAAGAGTACAATACTGCTTTGAACAGGTATAATCTAGGAGATTACTCCCCCTGATTCTTTTAAATCATATAGTTGGCCCGTACCAATTTCTTCAACACATCTTGAAAATGTGAATGTTGATAAGGACGTAGTAAATAGGTCCATGAGATTGTTATAGGACTTTACAAGATACTAATTTCCCCACTCTAATGTAAATTATGTGGGTGAAATAGGTTAGAAGTAATATGCTTAATGATATTACTCTTTATGCAACCTGTCTGTATTTGATCAATGCAAGTATCATTATCTTTGTAGATACTAGTAGGTGATTCAAATAAAATCAATATTACATGATTATTGTATGTGATTAATCACTCGACGAAGCCATTCATATGAATGCAAAACTTTGGAATGATAGATGCAAGTAACCATTGGAGTGTATTATGATGACTCTTATGAGGAAACTACACCACTATGAAATCAGTGCATGATCCGGTATTCTGGGGATTAGTTGGCCAGTATGTATATATCCCACTGTGGTCTTAGCTTGATTTATCAGATGATGAATCAAGATATTTGGTGCTATAAAGATATCTATGGATATCCTTTCTGACTCCCACCCAATAGTGTTGTTGGAGTTGCGCTCCTTTAAGCTAACAAGGTATCTGCAAATGCAATTTCAGGCCTGTTGCAATATACAAGATATATAAGCGCTTTAATGGCTCTAGAGTATATCATCTCAGGGTCTAAATAGATATTGATCCATTTTTAGGGATTGAATGACCACAAGTGTTTATGCATATAATTGTCTAATATCATTTAGATACTTGTTGACAGTATCAATAGGATATCGATAGACTGATTTATATGCTTAAGTTATAAATTCAAGTGTAATTTGGTTGTAACCAAATATTTCATCTCAGAATCCGTATTAAAGGTCAATTTCTCAAGTGAGAAAATTGTTCCTAAGATGATTGCTTGTTTGTTTGTGTGTTCTGATGATGTTAAGATCATATATATGTGTTGAGATGATAGGAAATCAAAATGGAGATTTCTTTATGAACACACATAGGCAATCATTATGATTGGAGTTATCTTTAATGAAAGAAACTCACATAGTCAGTTGTACCATAATCAACTTGACTGTTTAAGTCGTATGATGACTTGAGTTGTACATAGTAGATATTGCGATTTTGTATTCTGATTCAGAATGTGAAGCCCATTGGGAGCTTGGTTGCCTGAATCTATCAAACTCACTTGATCTGCCAATAATTAGATATGGTAATACGATTTCCACACATACCAATGGTACATTATACTTAGTCTCTGCGTGAAACCATGTGCTACAAACTCTCACTATCTCACCACCTAGCTTACGTAGGGAAGCATTATGAGAAGAATGTATTACTATGGTAATACTTTCCATTGTTGAGTGAGAGCAATTCTCCTTAATTGCCACCTTTGATTTGACCCAATTTGAGTGTTCGAACACTTTGCCTAGGACTTTTGGTCTGGATCCAGTTGAAGGTGTAAGGCAATTTTGGGGAGAATATGTCAACAATTTGTAGTCTTTGTATGATTGATTCAATGGAACCAATATAGCTTGTGGAAAAATCAACCCTTTTGAACTCTATGTTATTTTCCAAAACAACAGAGTTAGGGCATTCCTATAACCCAACACCTAAAATTTGTGCGCAATTTTGCTGGGCTTTTGGATGATAAACATCCATAGGCATTCGATAGTAAATATCCATATGGTGTCAATCAACTTGATGTTGATTTGCATTTACTATTTGGAGGAATGGTATTCCTCTATATCCGCAAATGCTTTTAAGAAGTTGTATCCCTTGTGACCATACTTCTCCCCCTCTTATTTCGATTCTGGGAGTTGAGTGGTTTTGTTTGGTACCTCCACTCTTTCTGGTGCGGGATATTGTGACACCTTTATGACAAGTAAATACTTTTGGCAGGTATTTACAATATGTTGCAAATATAAGATGTTCTGAACTATTTGGTTCAGATTCTTTGGTACGTGGATATGAGGATGGAATGTTAATGTTTGATATTCTATTTTTAATTCCTGGCATTCTTTTTGTGGTATGTATCCCCCACTAATGCCTAGAATTCTCCTCAATGTGAATAGCACACGGGCTGTTTATAAATCCCCTATGGAAAGACCTAAGGTATTATGATAGACGGATAATGATACCTCATGTTGGTCCCCACTGTCCAATGATGAATGCTATGGTGGTGATATCGGTATGTGCAAAATGTTGCCGATTCGCAGATAAAATCCTTTGGCTGAGGCTAAATTTCCATGTACAAACTGCAATGGAGGAGGCTGTATGATTGCAATATAATGAATTTGAAATGATGCGATGTATAAGACCGTATATCACCAACTAGAGATTGGTTAATTGCAATTTCGTAATGGTCTTGCAATGAACTTGATTCTCTTGATGAGAGATTTTGTTAATCCATTTTGCGTATAGACAAATGGATCGGAGTGCTCAACATGAATTTCATTAGCCATACTATTATCATTGAAGGCATTTTGAGGAAAAATCAGCAGCTTTGTCCATTCGAATTGATTGAATTTGATGTTCAGGGTACTGTGCTCATAATTTAATAATTTGAGCAACAAATTTGGCAAATACATGGTTTTGTGTGAATAAAATCCACACGTGGGATCATCGTGTAGATGTGTCAATTAGAACCATGAATTACCTAAATAGTCCATAGAATAGTTGTATGGAGCCACATCTATACCTTAAATATGTTCAAGGAATTTTGAGTAGCTGAACTCTAATTTTGAGGTAAGTGAGTCATCAAAATTAATTTCCCTGTGGCACAAACAGTGCACATAAAATCCAAAGATAGTGGGAAAATCTAACCATTAGAATTGCTGATAATTTTCATATCATCCCTATGTTGGGATGGTCAAGGCGATTATGCCAAGTTTGGAATGTGTAAACATTCTCGAGAATTACCGTGTACACAATATGTTGTACGGGTTTAATGTAGTACAATCCAGAGGATAAAGATATAATCTTTTCTAATACTTGTTTGTCATATCCGTTATTGTTAAGAGGAGATATTCCTATCTATTATCATCTTGGATTTTAGTTTGAAAACCATTTTGACGGATATCTATGTAACTTAGTAGAGTACTAATAGAATCGAGATACAATAGTGCATCTTCAATTGTTAACTGAGTACCTATTGAAATAGTGGCGCGACCAGAGCCAACTATCGTCGCATCGCATTTGGCGATGTTGAACACAGTTCCTTATTTCTTTTCAAGAGTCAAGAAATATTTGTATCCCGAAGTATAGAGTTTGTGGAAGTATTGTCCACAAGGCATAATTATTCCTTTATTGGATTGACTCCCGTAAATCTATATATAGTGTCGATGTTTTACACCGGTAATATGAACATGGGGCTACTCGGCGGATGGAAACTCGGTGGATTGCAAAGGAACACAGGGAGATTTTATACTGGTTCAGGCCCTCGATGTGAGGTAATACCCTACGTCCAGTTTGGGGTGTATTCCTTTGAGGAATTATGGTGGCGATTCTGATGAACTGTGTGAACCTGCCCTTAGGGGGCGCCCTGCCTCCCCTTATATACTAGGGGACAGTGTTACAAGGTAGGAGTTTCAACCGGATTACGACCAAGGGATCTCCTCTTAGAGATATAATGCACCCAACTAAAACTGTGTTTTCCTTATCATACAAGATAAAGTCTGCTAGGGAATACTATATCTCTAATTACAAGGCCAGGCCCATCCTCTATCCGAATGACCCATATGCTTGTCATGAGGTACCCGGGGCCCATGGCACCCACAGTAGCCCCTGAGACCTTCATAGTTGAGTCATAGCTGATGCCGAGTGCTTATCCTCCACGGTGAAGTCTTCCCGAGTGCATTGCTCCCAAGTACTCTTTGTCCGAGTGCTTCTTCTCCCAAGTCCTGCTTCATGTCAGCTGGTAGCGAGGCTATGAAGGGTTCCATGTAGAAGTATAAATAGTGTGCGCCGAATAGGTGTGTCGATGTTTTACACCGGCAATAAATATATAGGGCTACTCGGCGGATGGAAACTCGGTGGATTGCAAAGGAACACAGAAGATTTTATACTGGTTTAGGCCCTCAATGCGAGGTAATACCCTACGTCCAGTTGTGGTGTTATTCCTTTGAGGATTTGTGGTGGTGATTCTGGTGAACCAACTCAACCTGCCCTCATGGGGCGCCCTGCCTCCCCTTATATACTGGGGGACAGGGTTACAAGGTAGGAGTCCTCATCGGATTACGACTAGGAGATCTCCCCTTAGAGATATAACGCACCCGACTAGGACTGTATATTCCTTCCTATACAAGGTGAAATCTGCCGAACCTAGCTATATCTCTAATTACAAGGCTAGGCCCATCCTCTATCCGAGTGGCCCATATGCTTGTCATGAGGTACCCGGGGCCCATGGCACCCACAGTAGCCCCCGAGACCTTCATAGTTGAGTCACAGCTGATGCCGAGTGCTCATCCTCCATGGTGAAGTCTTCCCGAGTGCATTGCTCCCGAGTACTCTTTGTCTGAGTGCTGCTTCTCCCGAGTCCTGCTTCATGTCAGCTGGCAGCGAGGCTATGAAGGGCTCCATGTAGATGTAGGAATAGTGTGCGCCGAATAGGCGCACCTATTAGGTGTAGCCCCCGACTTTGTCCTTAATTGTGAAAACAATTAAACATAAAGTCAAAGATCTTTAACCTTGAAGTCTTTCCCGAGTAGATTACTACTGGTATATGAGACTCTTCGGTATCATGTCAACCGGAATATGATTTACAGTCTTGCCGAGTAGGGAACTACTCGTATATAGGACTCTTCAGCTTCATGTCAGCTGGAATAAGGGGTTTATAGTCTTTCCCGAGTGGCGTCCCACCCAGAAGTTAGACTCATCCGCGTCATGTCAGCGGGAAAAGAAGGTTTATAGTTTCTCCCGAGTAGTATACTACTCGAAAGTTAGACTCTTCAGCGTCATGTCGGCTGGAATAATGTCGCTCATGGCAACTGTTGGCCAAGCATGTAGGCCGAGTACCACTTTATGAAAATAAATCCATCTCGTGGTCAGGTGTACTCGAGAAAGATACCTGCATCTCCAATTTTAATGAAGACCAGCTTGTGATCCTTATAAGGATATATCCTCGAGACCTGGTGGGTAGAACAGATATCCAAACATATATGTTTAGCAGTAAGGCTCTTATGAAGCATATCTGTTTACCTCATCGGCTCCTGTTGGTAGCACCAGCGCTATAATTTCAACTCAGCCTGCGGGCGGCCCACATGGAGCATGCTACTGTAGGAACTCATATCTTGGTGGTTGCTACCAAATAAGCCGGTTTGAGCCGACCTATCCAGCATAGCTCTAGAGAAGTATCATCCATCGCATGTCAGGATGAGTTTTTTGGTGTTGGTAACCGCAATCAGCCAGAGAAGTCCTTATTCGCGAGCCTTTCCGACTTACGTTCTGGATGCAAACTGGTTGCCACGTAAGCCTGAGTGGGTATAATGCAGGATCTGCTTGCCCTCCTCAGGTGTGACGCAGTGCATGAGAACTCCGGATGCACTTTGACGATGTAAGTCTTCTCTGACTTGGGTAAAGCCGAACAAGGTATCCGAACCTTGCATTAGCAGAGGGTTCAGCTGGCGACCCTCATGGGGCGTACCCTATCCAACAGAGTTATAGCCAAGCTAGGCACTCGAACCTTGCATTAGCATAGGATTCGGCTGGCGACCCTCATGGGGCGTACCCAACCTGACAGAGCCGTGACCAAATAAGGTACCCGAACCTAGCATTAGCGTAGGATTTGGCTGGCGACCCTCATGGGGCGTACCCTACTTAGCCGAGTAGTACGCAGCCCCGACTGGCGCCGGAGGCCGATTATTAGTTCGCATGGAGCGCAGCCGAGGAAGATGACGTCCCGACTGGCGCAAGTACTCGGTGAGTAGCCCTCATGGAGCATCCCGAGTGTATTTTAGCAGACTTGTCCAGCCCCCGAGCGTAGGAGATAGGCTCGCAGCCCTGAGTTCCTGTCACGCGTATCCGGAGCTGGGCCTGCAATATAAAGATATCGGATGAGTAGCATCTGATGATGAAAACAATCATCCGAATAAAATGTATTTTACAATATATGTAAATTCATGTTCTTCCTCTTATTGATATTAATTTCCCCAAGTAGTTGACCCCTTACGTTTAAGCACTCTGCCCGACTAGTCATAGCCCCCTAGCGTCGGGAGTTGGCTCATGGCTCTTTCCCAGACACGCGTTTTGGGTGACTTGAGTTCGTCTTTCATGGAGCAAAGTTTCACGGATCAGGATTTATGCTACTCGAGTACTTTTGCAATCATTTAAGAGCAAAAACAGAGAAGAGTGCGGCTTGTGCACCTATTAGGTGTAAGCGGCTGCGGCATTGGTAAAGCCGAGTGAAGAAATATTTATCAGGAAGCGACTTAACTGTTCGGTATTTCGGAGTGGGGATGCCATCCTTGCGTTTGAGCTTGTGAGCCCCCGAGCATGTCACTTGTTGTTCTGATAATCTTCAGTTGTTGAAAGTCGAAGACGATTGTGACCGACTGCCACAATAGAGCCGTCTGACTTGCGTTTGCGATTCCCAGCTTTAGTCGGGACCGCTTCTTCTGTCAGGGTGACTTGTTGTCATCGAGAGCCTCGGCAACAGCGTGGGCCGAGTCGGCGTACTTGTTTGCCTTGTCGAATAGGGCCTTGATAGAGTTGGGAGGCTTCCGCGTGAATTTGTCGATGAACGAGGTGTCTCTGACTCCTTTTCGAAAGGCGGCGATGATGATCTCGTCCTTGATCTTTGGGATTGAGTTCCTCCTCTTAGAAAACCTCTTGATGAAGTCACGAAGAGACTCGTTCTTCCTTTGGCGCAACTGATATAGGTCGTACTCGGAAGATGGCCTCTCGTATGTTCCCTGGAAGTTGGTGATGAACCGTTCCCGGAGTTCTCCCCAAGAGCCGATTGATCGCTTTGGGAGTCCTGTTAGCCATGTCCTCGCTGAGTCGGCTAGAGCAACTGGGAGGTAGTTAGCCATGACTTTGTGATTTCCCCCAGCTGCTCGGATCGCCAGAGTGTAGACCGTGAGCCAGGACTCGGGATTGGTCTTGCCATCGTATTTGTCGATGCCTGTAGGCTTGAAACTCGACGGCCAGTCGACCTGTTGTAGCTCCTGGGTGAAGGCCGGTATGCCTTCGTCTTCATGAGGACTCCGACCCCGACTACGGCGGCGAAACCGCTCGTGGTGGAGGCCGAAATGCTCGTTCTCGTCTTCCAGTTGGCGTTGCTCGTCTTCTTCTCGTTCGCAGCGCCGAGCATTGGTGTCCTGCCGAAGATCACGCCATAGTTGGCCTCGGAGATCCCGGTTGTCCCGACGGTCACTTCGACGTTGCCGGTTGTTGTTTGGGTTGCCGAATGATGTTTGGCGTGACTCCGTGTGCAGCCGACTAGAGCCGGCCGCTCGGCGTCGCTTTGAGGTAGACGAGACTGCCATTGGGGATGCCGACCGGTTGGTCGGTATGAGGGTATCGCCCGACTGTTGGTGCTGCTGACATGCAGCAGCGGTAAGCATGGCTTTTATCCTTGCGATCGTCGGGGTAGCCTGGTGATCAGGCCCAAGTTGGACCGTGTCCAGTAGGGTTGCGGCGGCCACGATGTTCTGTTGTGGCGTGACGAAGACGTCGTGGTTGCCGACTTTTGTTTGGAGGGTTTGTTGCTGAGCTGTTCACCCAGCCCTGCGTAGGCCGTCGTTGCGGGCGTGCAGGCGTCTTGCTTCTTCCTCCTGTTGTTCTCGCAGACGGCAGGCCTCCTCCTCTTGTTGTTCGTGTAGTCGGCGTGATTCCTGAGTAGGAGTAGAGCCTTTGGATGCCATGAAGATTTCTTGTGGCGAGGAGAAGCTTGCCGAGCTGCTGTCCGACTTAGAGTCGTAGTCCGACTGGAAGTCGGAGTCCGACTTCGAGTCGAAGTCAGGATGGTTGATGGGGATGGGTGTAACTCCGACCTCCCTAGATCCGATCTCGAGCGGCTCGGAGCCGTATCCGAGTCGAACTCCAGGGGATCGGGTTTGCCGCGTCGGATGTAGATTGTAGATATCCGCGGCGTCGCCGAGTCCGAACGGGAAGTTGACAATCTCTTCCCTTCTCGGCCCGATCTCGGCCGGCTCAGAACCGAGTCCGAGTTGAACACTGGAAGGAAGAGTTGTCCCTGGACTCGGGCGTATTGGAGATCGCCGCAGCATGTCGTCGAAGATTGCCGCAGCGTCGTGTGGGCCGACTGGCGCGGAGTCAGCTGGTTCCTCGGCCGATTGGATCGGGTCCGTGTCGGCCTGGGTGAGATTGCCGATCTGGTCGGCGACGAAGTCGAGGCTTCTGAATGCGATTGTATCTCCGGGGGAGAGTTTGCCGCCGACGACTTCGGTTGCTGGATCCATCGAGCTTGTAGATGTAGATCGCGCCGAAGCCCCTATTTGGCGCGCCAACTGTCGATGTTTTACACCGGCAATAAATATATGGGGCTACTCGGTGGATGGAAACTCGGTGGATTGGAAAGGAACACAGAAGATTTTATACTGGTTCAGGCCCTCAATGCGAGGTAATACCCTACGTCCAGTTGTGTGTTATTCCTTTGAGGATTTGTGGTGGTGATTCTGGTGAACCAACTCAACCTGCCCTCATGGGGCGCCCTGCCTCCCCTTATATACTAGGGGACAGGGTTACAAGGTAGGAGTCCCCATCGGATTACGACTAGGAGATCTCCCCTTAGAGATATAACGCACCCGACTAGGACTGTATATTCCTTCCTATACAAGGTGAAGTCTGCCGAACCTAGCTATATCTCTAATTACAAGGCTAGGCCCATCCTCTATCCGAGTGGCCCATATGCTTGTCATGAGGTACCCGGGGCCCATGCACCCACAAGGTGTACCTATTAGGTGTAGCCCCCGACTTTGTGCTTAATTGTGAAACAATTAAGCATAAAGTCAAAGATCTTTAACCTTGTAGTCCTTCCCGAGTAGTACACTACTGGTATATGAGACTCTTCGGTATCATGTCAACCGGAATATGATTTATAGTCTTGCCGAGTAGCATGCTACTCGTATATGGGACTCTTCAGCTTCATGTCAGCTGGAAAAGGGGGTTTATAGCTTTCCCAAGTGGCGTCCTACCCGGAAGTTAGACTCCTCGGCATCATGTCAGCTGGAAAGAAGGTTTATAGTCTCTCCCGAGTAGTTCACTACTCGAAAGTTAGACTCTTCAGCGTCATATCAGCTGGAATAATGTTGCTCATGGCAACTAATGGCCACGCATGTAGGCCGAGTACCACTTTATGAAAATAAATCCACGGCGTGGTCAGGTGTACTCGAGAAAGATACCTGCATCCCTAATTTTAATGAAGACCAGCTTGTGATCCATGTAAGGATATATCCTCGAGACCTGGTGGATAAAACAGATACCCAAACATATGTGTTTAGCAATAAGGCTCTCATGAAGCATATCTGTTTACCTCATCGGCTCCTGTTAGTAGCACCAGCGCTATAATTTCAACTCAGCCTGCGGGCGGCCCACATGGAGCATGCTACTGTAGGAACTAATATCTTGGTGGCCCATTACCGAATAAGCCGGCCTAAACCGAACCACCCAATGTAGGCTCTATAGAATCACCATCCCTCGCATGTCAGGATGAGTTTTTTGGTGTCAGTAACCGCAATCAGCCAGAGAAATCCTTATTCGTAAGCCTTTTCGACTTATGTTTTGGATGCAACCTGGTTGCCACAGAAGCCTGAGTAGGTGTATCGCAGGATCTGCTTGCCCTCCTCAGGTGTGACATGGTGCATGAGAACCTCGGATGCGCTTTGACGACGTAAGTCTTCTCTGACTTGGGTAAAACCGAACAAGGTACCCTAACCTTGCACTGGCAGAGGGTTCAGCTGGTGACCCTCATGGAGCGTACCCTATCCAACAGAGTTATGGCCAAATAAGGTACCCGACCCTTGCATTAGCATAGGATTTGGCTAGCGACCCTCATGGGACGTACCTGATCTGACAGAGTTGTGACCGAATAAGGTACCCGAACCTAGCGTTAGCATAGGATTCGGCTGGCGACCCTCATGGGGCGTACCTCACCCAGCCAAGTGGTAACCAAGCTCCGACTGGCGCCGGAGGTTAGTTATTAGCCCCTATGGAGCATAGCTGGGGAAGATGACGTCCCGACTGGCGTAAGCACTCAGTCAATAGCCCTCATGGAGCATTCCGAGTAATTCTTGGCAGACTTGTCCAGCCCTTGAGCGTAGGAGATAGGCTCGCAGCCCTGAATTCCTGTCACGCGTATCCGGAGCTGGCCCTGTACTTACAAAGATATCAGATGAGTAGCATCTGATGATGAAAACAATCACCCGAATAAAATATATTTTACAACATATGTAAATACTTGTTCTTCCTCTTATTGATATTAATTTCCCCGAGTAGTTGACCCCTTACGTTTAAACACTCTGCCTGACTAGTCATAGCCCCCTAGTGTCGGGAGTTGGCTCATGGCACTTTCCCAGACATGCGTTTTGGGTGACTTGAGTTTGTCTTTCATGGAGCAAAGTTTCACGGATCAGGATTTATGCTACTCGAGTACTTTTGCAATCTTTTAAGAGAAAAAGCAGAGAAAAGTACAGCTTGTACACCTATTAGGTGTAAGCAGCTGCGGCATTGGCAAGGCCGAGTGAAGAATTATTTATCAGGAAGCGATTTAGCTGTTCGGTATTTCAAAGTGGGGATGCCATCCTTGCGTTTGAGCTTGTGAGCCCCCGAGCATGTCACTTGTTGTTTTGATAATCTTTAGTTGTAGGAGGTCGAAGACAGTTGTGACCGACTGCCACAATGAAGCCGTCTGACTTGCGTTTGCGATTCCCAGCTTTAGTCGGGGCCGCGTCGTCGGTGCCCTCCCACTTCTTCTATTAGGGTGTCTTCTTGTCATTGAGGGCGTCAGCAACAGCATCGGCCGAGTCGGCGTACTTGTTCGCCATGTCGAATAAAGCCTTGACAGAGTTGGGAGGCTTCCGCATGAATTTGTCGATGAACGAGGTGTCTTTGACTCCTTTTCGAAAAGTAGCGATGATGACCTCATCCTTGACGTTCGGGATTGAGTTCTTCTTCTTAGAAAACCTCTTGATGAAGTCACGAAGAGACTCGTTCTTCCTTTGACGCAATTGATATAAGTCGTACTCGGAAGATGGCCTCTCGTATGTTCCCTGGAAGTTGGCGATGAAGCGTTCCCGGAGTTCTCCCCAGGAGCCGATTGATTGCTTGGGAAGTCCTGTTAGCCATGTCCTCGCTGAGTCGGCTAAAGCGACTGGGAGGTAGTTAGCCATGACTTTGTGATTTCCTCCAGCTGCTCGGATCGCAAGAGTGTAGACCGTGAGCCAGGACTCAGGATTGGTCTTGCCATCGTATTTTTCGATGCCTGTAGGCTTGAAACCCGACGGCCAGTCGGCCTATTGTAGCTCCTGGGTGAAGGCCGGTACTCCTTCATCTTCATGAGGACTTCGACCTCGACTACGGCGGTGAAACCGCTCGTGGTGGGGGGCCAAAACGCTCGTTCTCGTCTTCCAGTTGGCGTTGCTCGTCTTCTTCTCGTTCACGGCACTGAGCATTGATGTCTTGCCGAAGGTCGCGCCGTAGTCGGTCTCGGAGGTCCTGATTATCCCGACAGTCGCTTCAATGCTGCCGGTTGTTGTTGAGGTTGCCGAGTGGCATTTGGCGCGACTCCGTGTGCAACCGACTTGAGCCGGCCGCTCGACGTCGCTTTGAGGTGGATGAGACTGCCGCTGGGGAAGCCGACCGACTAGTCGGTATGAGGGTATCGCCCGACTGTTGGCGCTGCTGGCATGCAGCGCGGTGATCATTGCTTTGATTCTTGCGATAGTCGGGGTGGCCTGATGATCAGGCCCAAACTGGAGTGTATCCAGTACGGTTGCAGCAGCCACGATGTTCTGTTGAGGCGTAACGAAGACATCGTGGTCGCCGACTCTGGTTTGGAGGACTTGTTGCTGAGCGGTTCGCCCAGCCCTGCGTAGATCGTCGTTGCGGGCGTGCAGGCGTCTTGCTTCTTCCTCCTGTTGTTCTCGCAGTTGGCAGGCCACCTCCTCTTGTTGCTCGCGTAGTTGGCATGATTTCTGAGTAGGAGTAGAGCCTTTGGATGCCATGAAGATTTCTCACGGCGGGGAGAAGCTTGCCGAACTGCTGTCCGACTTAGAGTTGGAGTCCGATTGAGAGTCAAAGTTCGGCTGAGAGTCGAACTCGGAAAAATTGATGAAGGTGATCATAACTCCGACCTCCTTAGATCCGATCTCAAGTGGCTCTGGGCCGGATCCGAGTCGAACACCAGGGGATCGTGTTTGCCACGTCGGATGTTGTCTAAAGATATCCGCGGCGTTGCCGAGTCTGTACAGGAGATTGACGATCTCTTCCCTTCTTAGCTCGATCTTGGCCGGCTCAGGGCCGAGTCCGACTCGAACACCGAAAGGAAGAGTTGTCCCAAGACTCGGGCAAGTGGAAGATTGCCGCAGCAAGTCGATGATGGTCGCTGCAGCATCGTGTGGACCGACTGGTATGGAGTCGGCTGATTCCTCGGCCGGTTGGATCTGGTCTGCGTCGGCCAAGGTGAGATTGCCGAACATGTCAGCGACGAAGTCGAGGCTTCCAAATGAGATTGTATCTCTGGGGGAGAATTTGTCGCCGTCGACTCCAGTTACCGAATCCATCGAGCTTGTAGATGTAGATCTCGCCAAAGCCCCTACCTGGCGCGCCAACTGTCGATGTTTTACACCGGCAATATGAACATGGGGCTACTCGGTGGATTGCAAAGGAACACAGAGAGATTTTATACTGGTTCAGGCCCTCGATGTGAGGTAATACCCTACGTCTAGTTTGGGGTATATTCCTTTGAGGAATTATGGTGGCGATTCTGATGAACCGTGTGAACCTGCCCTCAGGGGGTGCCCTGCCTCCCCTTATATACTGGGGGACAGGGTTACAAGGTAGGAGTCCCAACCGGATTACGGCCAAGGGATCTCCTCTTAGAGATATAACGCACCCAACTAGGACTGTGTTTTCCTTATTATACAAGGCAAAGTCTGCTAGGGAATACTATATCTCTAATTACAAGGCTAGGCCCATACTCTATCCGAATGGCACATATGCTTGTCATGAGGTACCCGGGGCCCATGGCACCCACATATAGAAAGAAGAATTTCATAAGAAATTCTTGTTAGACATAGAGGATACGAACTTTATTCAATACCGATTATGTTCAATACACTATTGTAGCATAATAGCGTACAATATAAATGATAACTATTTATATTAAAACACATAGTAGGACTTGGTCAACATAGTATTTATGTAGTCGAGAGACTAATCGAGGTCCCCAGTCATGTCTTGAGAAGTGAATTCCACAAGCATGTCTTCAGTGCCCATGAAATCATCATTCTATGAAAAGGATGTGTTGTTGCTGAGTTCCTACAGGAACTGCTGTGAAGAACTGGCTTCCTCGGTGTTGTCGGGTTGGAGATAGAAATTTGTTTCAGATCCCTTCTCTTAAGTAGGTTTATCTTTGCCCATGGATTTGAGATATAGATCAACTAGATGTCTTAGGGTGCGGCATTTATTTGTGATGTGGTTGTAGCAACCACATTTGCGACAAACTTTAGTTTTGTCGTCTTTGTTGTTGGGAATGCTTTTACCCTTTCTAAACCCCCTAGTGGATGTTGAGATCTTATTAGCGGGAAACATAGTAGATTATCTTTTTCGTACTTTTTTTGTCACACCCTAAATTTAGCCACACAAAAATAATACTTGAGAAAATGTCCAAGAAAAATAAATTAAAAATGACCAAATGAGTTAATTAATGTGAAAAATGCAAAATAATACATTACTGTAGCTGGGAATATTTTTCTTATGTTCCTCTTGCCAAAATATATTATCTGGATTTTTATCTGAATTTTTAGAGCACTGGAACTATTTTTAATAAATCAAAAAAGATTATTGGAATTAAATTCGCTCTGGAAACTATTTTTCCATTTTCTTTTCTTACGGTTTTCTCTTTTTCTTCCTTTTCCTCCCGCTGGGCCGTGGCCCAGCACTGTGCCGCTGGCCTCCGCGCGGCCCGCGCACAGCCGCACTGTGTCCCGGGCCTGTTTGCCAGCCGCTCGTCTCGCTCCTCCTGTCGCTGTGCAGCGGGGCCCACCTGTCAGGCCGCCCCTCCCCGCTTGTCCGCGCGTCTCCCCGCTGACAGGCCGGGCCCGCCTGTTAGCTCCGTCCGGATCGGGCGGAGGGGGAAAATGTCCCCTCCGCCGTCCGATTAGCGCCGCATCCCACCTCCGCGCGCGCGCCCGCTCCTGGTTCAAACGAGGGCGGACTGGGTCCTCGCCCACTCCCCCACTTCCTCTGGCGTCCTCACCTACTCCCATGCGGGAATCACGCGCACGACTCCGCCGCCGCTGGCCTCAATCCAGTGAGTGATTGGAGCCGTTCGGCCATGATCTCGCTCGCCCGCGCGCATAAAAAGCTTCCTCGTCCCCTTTCCCATCTTTTCCCCAGCATACCGAGCCTTCCCGTGCCCTCAAACACCGCCGCCACCGTGCACCCGAGCTCCCACCGCCTTTCATCCTCTCTAGCCGTCGCTGGCCGCCGTTCCCGACACCGCCAAGCCACGCCGCCACCGCCATCGTCTCCGCCGTGCCGAGGAGTCCCTCGACCGCCGCTCTGTGAAAGCCGAAGCCTGCCGGAACGCTCCGCCCTCGTGCACAGTGAGCTCCGGCCCTCTGTCTCCTCTCCAGCCGGCCAATTCCGCCGCGCCGTGCCGTGCCTCCTTACTCCGCCCTAACCCTCTTCTCGTCTTCCCCATCTCTTAGAGCACCTCGGCCGCACTTCCCGTCTCCCTATCGCCGTCGGGACGCCGTTGCCGACGCCATCCCGAAGCTGCCACCGCTTCCGCCTCGCCGTCGTCGTCCTCGCACCGTCGCTCACCGCCACGAGCCGCCGGTGAGCTCGCTGCCGTTTCCCTGTTCCTTTTTGCCTCTCCGCGTGCTCGCCGCCGTGCTGTGTGGTCGCCGCCAGAGACCATTGGGGTGCGCGTGCCGCCGCCTCCCGCTCGGGACGGCCGGTGTCTGGTCGGCACATCGCCGGGCCGTCCGATATGGCACACGGCAGATCGGGGCCATCCGTCGGCTGCCCGCTTGGCCGCCGTGTGGCTGCCGTGTCGGCGCCGCGTGTGCGCCATGTGGCGCACCCGTTTTCGGCTCGGTGGACCGAGTCCACCGTGCGCCGGCGCCTTTGAGTCCCTGTCGGGTGGGGCTCGCTGGTCGGCGCCGTTTCCCTCCTCGGGTGACGCCGTAAATCCGTTAAATTGCGCAATAAATCAGTTAATAATTAAATTTGCACTAGAAATCACAGTAAAACTTCAACAATTTATAACTAATTCATACGAGCTCCGATTAAGTCCATTCAAATTGCATTAAATTCAAAAAAATACCAAAAATTTAGTAAAAATATTTTCAGCTCCTATTTGATTGCTCACATGTACTGTTTTTGATTGTTTGTGCATTGTCTGTTATAGAATCCGATGCCGTCGATTCTCCAGTGTACTACGAGGTTGTAGCTGAGTATGTCGAGCCGGAGCAAGGCAAGTCGCACTATAATCTTGATCATTTTGTACCCGTCTTTCGCTAAAATATTTTGTTTACTTAAATAAACTGCATAATTTTATTATTTCATGTGGAGGGGTTATAACCTTTGTATAGATAGGACTATGCCTTATTGTTTACACTTGACTCCTTGTCACCTGGGTAATAACATGATTAGATTACTATTCTTAGGATGCTTAGCCATGCTTAGCAACTTAGATTCACTTGGGAATTAAATATTATCATTCTTTGGTTCGACTCAATGTCAGAAAATTGCACTTTGGATATGTTACCCTTAAATTACTCAAATTTGACCCAAATGGTGGGCTGTGGGTGCATGGCTTCGCTGGTCGCACCTATGGCAGTTAAGGACCGGTTCGTGGGAGCCCTTTGGGCAAATACTCATACTTACCACAAGCCAGCGTGGGCAACGTCTGGACTCGTAGCATCTCTTCTCCCTCTCCTAGGCACCGAAGATGAGGGTGGGCGTGATGGAGTTGGGTCGGCCCGGGGTAGGGTTGATCGGCTTTCGGATCCATCGTGGCGCAAGGAGGGTAGCCTGCCCAATATGGGGTGTCCTTTTGGCAGGTGCAACCTCAGCGTGGTGTGAATGGTTTGGGAGGGGTCACGTGAATGGTCCTGTCACAGCCTCTTACGGGGTATCGTGGTGATGCACCGGCACACGGGAACGTGTGTGGGGCTGTGTCTTGTGGGTACAGTTGTACACCTCTGATCAAAGTAAAGCTATTTGAATAGCCACGCCCGCGGACATGGGCAGTTGGCCAAGATTCACTGGGATTAGTCTTACCTTTCTTTAATTAACTTGACTTAATAGAACTGGTATAGTTTAGGTGGATGGTTGGGCCTGGTTAGCGTGGTGTAGCGTTAATCAGTGGAGAATTAATATTGATCAATTATTCAACCTTTTACTGTTTGCAAACTACTTTTGTCTACAACTGCTTTTATGCAAATAAGCCTCTAGCCTATCCTTGCCTTATGTGCATCATGCATAATTGTGGGTGTGATTTGTTGAGTATTGTGGGTGGTACTCAGCCTTACTCCCTTTTCCCCCTCTCAGCGATGGAGTACGCATCTGACAAGGATCGTCTTAAGGAATAGGCTGGCTCCGCTGTCAAGGTGCTTGTGGGATGGAAGCTGCTGCTGGGCCCGATGTTTATAGACTTTATTTTACCTTTTCTGCTGCACTTATGTAATATAATTTTACTCTGTTTGCAAGACGCACTCTGTATGGCAACTTGGATTTGTGTACCCTGATTTTACTGGACATGGATTTTGTACACATGAATATTCAGAATTTCGGTGGTGAATTTCTGGGCGTTATAAGTTGGTATCAGAGCTGAACTTGACCGTAGGTCCAGCCAAATGGAAACCCTAAGAACCCTCTAAAATTTTCATTTGCATATGTTTCTTGCATTTGGAGTTGTTTTGGGAAAAATGGGAATCTATTTTCAGATTGGGGTAAAATCTTGATCTTTTATTTGACTGAAATTTTGAGTCAGGTCAAGTTTAGGATGGGAATTTCATTCAAGGGGTTTTGGCATAGGAGTCCAAATTTTGGGGAAAACATTGGTTATCATGGTGGGGCATGATTTACGGTGTGCACAAAATATTTCTATTTGTTCTGCAATTATTACTTGAAAATTTATTCGGTACTAATTGGTTTCGTTGTGTTATTTTGTCAGGCTCAAGTTCACATACAAAATCATTTCATGCATAAAATTGTTGTTATTTCAAAATTGTTTACTGTTCACTTATTTGGATCTGGGCATACATTGATTCTCCCTCCTTGCCTTCTATAGATGGACGGTCTCCCCAACCAGCGTGGCACGGACATGGGCGGATTTGTTGAAGAGCTACGCATGATGAGCTTTACTCTGGGGTACAGCCATGCTCTAGAGTACACTGCAGTGGAGCCCATGGAGAGTGAGCTCCCACACCGGGTTCACTTAGAGCTGCCAGGCGAGTTGTACCTCCTACCTGCTATGGAGGTCGAGATCAGCGGGCGCACCTTTAACCACGCCTGCCAGGAGGCCGCTTTCCGCCTGATAGGAGAGTTGCGCCGAAGACACCACTCCACCCTCCGCACCACCGCCTACCGCTACCTCCCCTGTCGGGCGCACTACCAAGTCTACAGTAACTTCCAGCTGGCAGACAACGAGAACGACACCACCATTGTCCACATGAGGCGGGCGATGTTGGCCATGGACTACATGCACGCCAACTGGGTGCATGCAGCCCACGACCGGGAGGAGGCCAACAGGATGACCATCATTGGTCTCCAAAACCAGATCGACCGCCTGAAGAAGGAGGTCGCGGAACTAAAGGGACAATCGCCACCCGGTGGGGCCAGGATCCATCTGACCCCGAGGAAGAGGACCCTTCCTCCGGTGCGCGTTCAGTTGGCCCCTAGGAACGGGCCACACGCACCGCCACCGGCACCAGCTCCAACTCCAGCACCAACGGGCGGTATGATGAGTGCATCGTCGAGCAATGACAGCTCTCAGGGAGGCACCAGCATCCACGGGGGCTTCACTTCCACCGACGACAGCAGCTCCTTCAACGGGTTTCGCACCCGCAGTGAGGATAGTTCCTCGGCTCATGGTAGTGTGGATTACGTGGGCAGATCCAGGAGCCGCACCGATGACGAGGTGGGCGACGAGCAGGAGCCGGAATACAACTCGGACGACCGCAGGAGCCGCTCAGAGCACTAGATGCGCCGTCCTTAGTGTTTATCGTTTTCTTAGTTTGATTTCTTGATTAGTTGTAATGTTAGTGTGTTTGCTTGGGGTTAGAGGGTGGCATACCGTCTGTTGTGGTGTGTCCATCTTAATTAGGGGTTGAACTGGTTTTAATCAAGTTTACAACCATAAATTTCAATTAATTTAATTCAGTCACTTAATTATCACTCCTGTTTCTGAGCCACCTGTTTTTCTCCTTCCCTTCCACTGCTATCGCCTTCAGATGGTGAACACAAGGAATGGTAACCATGTGGCCAGTGACGCCAACACTACCAGCCAGCAGGAAGGAGCACCTCAGAACCATGGAGCTCCCAATCACATGCCACCTCTGTAACGGAAAACCCGACGCTGGCACAGGTTCTAGCCAACCAGAACCAGATATTGGCCATCATGATGTAGCAGATGCAGCAAAACAATCTGCAGCAGCAACACCCGCAACCATACAACCCGGCCATTGCCCCTCCATCAAAGCTGCCTGAGTTCTTGAGGGTTAGGCCGCCAACCTTCTCCAGCACTACCAACCCCATAGATGCCAACGACTGGCTGTTGGCAATTGAGAAGGAGCTCAACCTCCTCCAGTGCAACGATCGGGAGAAAGTCGTTTTCGCTACACACCAGCTCCAAGGTCTTGCATCAGCTTGGTGGGACAACTTCCTTGTGATCCGCACTGCTACTACGGAGGTCACCTGGGCAGAATTCTGCCACAACTTCCGGAAGTCTCAAATTCCGGTAGGAATCGTGGCACAGAAGAAGAGGGAGTTTAGGGACTTGGTCCAAGGAAGTAGGACAGTCACTGAGTACCTCCACGACTTCAACTGCCTGGCGCGCTACGTGCACGAGGATGTCCGCACTGATGCGGAGAGACAGGAGAGGTTCCTGGATGGGCTAAATGACGAGTTGACCAACCAGCTCCTCTCAAGTGACTATTCAAACTTCGAGAAGCTAGTGTATAAGGCAATCCGCCAAGAAAATCAGCGCAATAAGATGGACCGCAAGAGAAAGGCGGCCTAGTTCCGAGCTCAACAGGGGCAGCATCAGAAGCCACGGGTGATGCTGGGGCCTCAGGGTGGATCTTCCACCATGATCGTCTACCAACAGCATCCATTCCACCTGGGGCACTTCGGGGGCAACAACAGCAACAGCGGGCAGCACAACCATCACCCCGCTCCGCGCCCACCAATGGCGCCAGCACAATAGAGCCAACCACGGAGAGACAGCGGGGGCAAGATCTTCACCTGCTTCAACTGCAATGAGCCAGGCCACTTCGCAGACAAGTGTCCGAAGCCGAGACGCATGGGACCCAGGCCTGCAGCACCCTAGAACCCCAACGCTAACCAGCAGGTGATAAAGGGGCGTGTTAATCACGTCTCTGTGGAAGAGGCGCAGGCTGCACCGGAAGTGGTACTAGGTACGTTTCTTGTGAACTCCATACCTGCTATCGTACTTTTTGACTCTGGTGCAACGCATTCCTTCATATCCAAGAAATTTGTGGGAACACATGGGATTAAAGTAGTGGAACTTAAGATCCCCATGCGGGTTCACACACCTGGGAACCACATGACCACAACTCACTATAGCCCTTCAGTGAGCCTTGAGATCCAAAGATCCCCCTTTCTAGCCAATCTCATCCTTCTGGAATCCAAAGACCTAGATGTCATCCTAGGAATGGATTGGTTAATCCAACACAAAGGGGTGATCAACTACGCCGACCGCACCGTTACAGTGACCAATTTGGAAGGAGAGGCGGTTACCTTCTAGTCATCGGTGCCACAGTGTCAGGAAGTAAGCTTGAATCAGGTCACAGTAGAGCAACCGTTCGAAGGTGGAACGAAACCAGAAAGGAGAATAGAGGACATTCCAATAGTAAGAGAATACCCGGACGTGTTCCCAGAAGATCTACCGGGGATGCCACTAGAAAAGGAAATCGAGTTCAGGATTGATTTGGTACCAGGAACAACGCCAATATATAAGAGACCGTACAGAATGGCACCGAATGAGATGGCAGAAGTCAAGAAGCAAGCCGATGACCTGCTACAGAAAGGCTACATCCGACCAAGCACATCGCCTTGGGGAGCACCAGTCATCTTCGTGAAAAAAAAGACAAAACAAAACGGATGTGCGTGGACTATCGTGCACTAAACGACATCACCATCAAGAACAAGTATCCCTTGCCAAGAATTGATGATCTTTTCGATCAATTGGAGGGCGCCACCGTTTTTTCCAAGATAGACCTGCGATCCGGTTATCATCAGCTGAGAATCTGGGAAGAGGATATACCAAAGACAGCTTTCACCACTCGATATGGGTTGTACAAGTGCACCATTATATCCTTCGGACTAACAAATGCACCTGCCTTTTTTTATGAATTTGATGAACAAGGTGTTCATGGAGCTTCTAGACAAGTTTGTGGTGGTTTTCATCGATGATATTCTGATCTACTCAAAATCAACAGAAGAGCATGAGTAACATCTCCGTCTGGTTCTCGAGAAATTGAGAGAGCACCGGTTATATGCCAAGTTTAGCAAGTGTGACTTCTGGCTGAGAGAAGTGCAGTTCCTCAGACACATCATCACCGCCCAGGGAGTTGCTGTGGACCCAACGAACGTGGAATCCGTTACCAATTGGAAACCGCCCAAGACAGTGACACAAGTGCGGAGTTTTCTTAGACTTGCGGGTTATTACCACCGGTTCATCGAGAACTTCTCAAAGATTGCAAGACCCATGACACAATTATTGAAGAAGGATGTGAAGTTTGTTTGGATGACCGAGTGCAACCACAGCTTTGAGGAACTCAAAAGTAAGTTAGTTTCAGCACCGGTTCTGATCTTGCCAGATCCCAAGAAAGACTTCTAGGTGTACTGTGATGCATCTCGCCAAGGGCTAGGATGCGTGTTGATGCAAGAAGGTAGAGTGGTAGCCTACGCATCGCGCCAGTTATGCCCCCATGAGGGCAACTATCTGACACATGACCTGGAATTGGCTATAGTTGTCCATGCTTTGAAGATTTGGTGGCATTACCTCATCAGTAACCGCAGCGAGATCCATACGGATCACAAGAGTCTGAAGTATATCTTCACCTAACCCGACCTGAACCTCCGTCAAAGAAGGTGGCTGGAATTGATTAAAGATTATGATGTGGGAATACACTACTACCCGGGAAAAGCCAACATCGTGGCAGACGCTCTGAGCAGGAAAAGTTACTGCAACACCGCTCGAGCAGAGACGTCGAGCTAGACAATGCAACAGGAATTCGCACGTTTGAATCTGGGCATTGTTGATCATGGATTCGTGGCAGCCCTAGAGGCCCAGCCCACGCTCTTTGAACAAGTTCGCGAGGCACAAATGAATGATCCAGAGATGGAAGAACTCAAGAAGAACGTGAGGGTTGGAAAATCCCAAGGATTCGCAGAAGACGAAAACAGGACGGTATGGATGGGTGAACGTTTGTGCATCCCAGAGAATAAGGAGCTCAAAGACTTAATACTCCGGGAAGCCCATGAGACGCAGTACTCCATTCACCCCGGAAGCACTAAAATGTACCAAGACCTCAAAACAAAGTTTTGGTGGGCCAGTATAAGGAGAGAAATCGTAGAATTCGTGGCGCTTTGTGATATGTGCCAGCGAGTCAAAGCAGAATACCAACAGCCTGCGGGACTCTTACAGCCACTCAAGGTTCCAGAGTGGAAGTCGGAAGAGATCGGGATGGACTTCATCACTGGTTTGCCCCGCACATCTTCAGGATATGACTCAATCTGGGTGATCATTGACCGACTCACCATGGTCACTCATTTCATCCCCATGCATACAACGTATACGGGTAAAAAACTGGCAGAACTATACATGGCCCGTATAATGTGTCTACACGGAGTACCCAAGAGGATTGTATCCGACCGTGCTAGCCAATTTACATCCAAGTTTTGGCAGAAGTTGCAAGCAGAACTGGGAACTCGACTAAACTTCAGCATAGCTTATCATCCACAGACTGATGGTCAGACCGAAAGAGTCAATTAGATATTGGAGGATATGCTAAGGGCATGTGCGTTGGACTTCAGAGGGACGTGGGATAAGAGCCTACCTTACGTCGAGTTCTCGTACTACAACAGTTACCAGGCCAGCTTGCAAATGGCACCATTCGAAGCCCTGTATGGCAGGAAGTGCCGTACACCTCTTTTTTGGGACCAGACAGGTGAACGCCAAATGTTCAAAACCGATGTACTCAAAGAGGCAGAAGAGAAAGTGGCTATAATACGGCAGCGCCTAAAGACAGCTCAGTCTAGACAGAAGAGTTATGCCGACCACCGTCGCAGAGATCTAAGTTTCGAGAAAGGAGACTATGTGTATCTGTGTGTCACACCACTCCGCGAGGTACACAAGTTCCAAACCAAGGGGAAGTTAGCACCCCGTTTTGTGGGACCCTACCAAGTGCTAGCTCGTAAAGGCGAGGTTGCATACCAGTTGGATCTCCCAGCTTCAATGGCAGGTATACACGACGTGTTCCACATGTCCCAATTGAAGAAATGTCTAAGGATATCAGCAGAACAGGCTGATCCAGGACAGATCGAGATTCAGGAGGATCTCACCTATGTGAAAAAGCCAATTCGGATCTTGGAGATCAGCGAAAGAAACACGCGAATTCGAGTGATTAGGTTCTGCAAGGTACAGTGGAGCCACTACTCAGAGGAAGAAGCCACCTAGGAGCGAGAAGACGAACTGAAGTCCGCCTATCCCCACCTCTTCGCCAGCACGTCCGAATCTCAGGGACGGGATTCCGTTTTAAGGGGGGTAGGTTTGTCACACTCTAAATTTAGCCACACAAAAATAATACCTGAGAAAATGCCCAAGAAAAATAAATTAAAAATAGCCAGATGAATTAATTAATGTGAAAAATGCAAAATAATAAATTACTGTAGCTAGGAATATTTTTCTTATGTTCCTCTTGCCAAAATATATTAACAGGATTTTTATCTGAATTTTTAGAGCACTGGAACTATTTTTAAGAAATCAAAAACGATTATCGGAATTAAATTCGCTCTGGAAACTATTTTTCCATTTTCTTTTCTTTCGGTTTTCTCTTTTTCTTCCTTTTCCTCCCACTGGGCCGCGGCCCAGCACTGTGCTGCCAACCTCCGCGTGGCCCGCGCGCAGCCGTGCTGTGTCCTGGGCCCGCTTGCCAGCCGCCCGTCCTGCTCCTCCTGTCGTTGGGCTACGAGGCCCGCCTGTCAGGCCGCCCCTCCCCGCTCGCCCACGCGTCTCCCCGCAGACAGGCTGGGCCCGCCTATCAGCTCCATCTCCTAGCTCCGTCCGGATCGGGCGGAGGGGGAAAATTTCCCCTCCGCCGTCCGATCAGCGCCGTATCCCGCCTCCGCGCGCGCCCGCTCCTGGTTCAAACAAGGACGGACTGGGTCCTCGCCCACTCCCCCACTTCCTCCAGCGTCCTCACCCACTCCCGCGTGGGAATTGTGTGCACGACCCCGCCTCCGCCGCCGTCAATCCAGTGAGCGATTGGAGCCGTTCGGCCATGATCTCGCTCGCACAGGCGCATAAAAAGCTTCCTCGTCCCCTTCCCCGTGTTTTTCCCAGCATACCGAGCCTTCCCATGCCCTCAAACACCGCCGCCACCGCGCACCTGAGCTCCCACCACCTTTCGTCCTCTCCGACCATCGCTCGCCGCCGTTCCCGACACCACCAAGCCGCGCCACCACCGCCATCGTCTCCGCCGTGCCGAGGAGTCCCTCGGCCGCCGCTCTGTGAAAGCCGAAGCCCGCCGGAACGCTCCGCCCTCGTGCACGGTGAGCTCTGGCCCTCTGTCTCCTCTCCGGCCGGGCAATTCTACCACGCCGCGCCTCCTTACTCCGCCCTAACCCTCTTCTTGTCTTCCCCATCTCTCAGGGCACCTCGGCCGCCACTTCCTGTCTCCCCATCGCTGTCGTGGCGTCGTTGCCGTCCCGAAGCTGCCGCCGCTTCCGCCTCGTCGTCATCGTCCCCGCACCGTCGCTCGCCGCCGGTGAGCTCCCCGCCGTTTCCCTATTCCTTTTTGCCTCTCCGCATGCCCGCCGCCACGCCGTGTGGTCGCCGCCGGCGACCATTGGGGCGCGTGCGCCGCTGCCTCCTGCTCAGGACGGCCGGTGTGTGGCCGGCACGTCCCCAGGCTGTCCAATCTGCCACGCGGCAGATCGGGGCCATCCGTCGGCTGCCCGCGTGGTTGCCGTGTGGCTGCCGCGTGTGCGCCACATGGCACACCCTTTTCGGCTCGGTGGACAAAGTCCACCGTGCACCGGCGTCATTGAGTCCCTGTCGGGTGGGGCCCGCTGGTCGGCGCCGCTTCCCCCCTCGGGTGACGCCATAAATCCGTTAAATTGCACAATAAATCAGGTAATAAGTAAATTTGCACTGGAAATCACAATAAAACTTCAACAATTCATAACTAATTCATACGAGCTCCAATTAAGTCCATTCAAATTGCATTAAATTCAAAAAAATGCCAAGAATTTAGTAAAAATATTTTCAGCTCTTGTTTTATTGCAAGTCACACTATAATCTTAATCATTTTGTACCCGTCTTTCGCTAAAATGTTTTGTTTACTTATATAAACTGCATAATTTTATTATTTCATGTGGAGGGGTTATAACCTTTGTATAGATAGGACTATGCCTTATTGTTTACACTTGACTCCTTGTCACCTGGGTAATAACATGATTAGATTACTATTCTTAGGATGCTTAGCCATGCTTAGCAACTTAGATTCACTTGGGAATTAAATATTATCATTCTTTGGTTCGACTCAATGTCAGAAAATTGCACTTTGGATATGTTACCCTTAAATTACTCAAATTTGACCCAAATGGTGGGCTGTGGGTGCATGGCTTCGCTGGTTGCACCTATGGCAGTTAAGGACCGGTTCATGGGAGCCCTTTGAGCATATACTCGTACTTACCACATGCCATCGTGGGCAACGGTTGGACTTGTAGCGTTTCTTCTCCCTCTCCTAGGCACCGAAGATGAGGGTGGGCGTGATGGAGTTGGGTCGGCCTGGGGTAGGGTTGATCGGCTTTCGGATCCATCGTGGCGCAAGGGGGTTAGCCGGGCCAATATGGGGTGTCCTGTTGGCAGGTGTAACCTCAATGTGGTGTGAATGGTTTGGGAGAGGTTACGTGAATGGTCCTGGCACAGCCTCTTACGGGGTATCGTGGTGATGCACTGGCACACGGGAACGTGTGTGGGGTTGTATCTTGTGGGTACAGTTGTACACCTCTGATTAGAGTAAAGCTATTCGAATAGCCGCGCCCGCGGACATGGGCGGTTGGCCAAGATTCACTGGGATTAGTCTCACCTTTCTTTAATTAACTTGACTTAATGGAACTGGTATAGTTCAGGTGGATGGTTGGGCCTGGTTAACATGGTGTAGCTTTAATCAGTGGAGAATTAATAGTGTTCAATTATTCAACCTTTTACTGTTTGCGAACTACTTTTGTCTACAACTGGTTTTATGCAAATAAGCCTCTAGCCTATCCTTTCCTTATGTGCATCATGCATAATTGTGGGTATGATTTGTTGAGTACTGTGGGTGGTACTCAGCCTTGCTCCCTTTTTCCTATCTCAGTGGTGGAGTACGCATCTGACGAGGATCGTCTTGAGAAATAAGCTGTCTCCGCCGTCAAGGTGGTTGTGGGATGGAAGCTGCTGCTGGGCCCGATGTTTATAGACTTTATTTTACCTTTTTCGCTGCACTTATGTAATATAATTTTACTCTGTTTGTAAGATGCACTCTGTATGGCAACTTGGATTTGTATACCCTGGCTTTCCTAGACAGGGATTTAATACACATAAATGTTCGAAATTTCGGTGGTGAATTTCTGGGCATTACATTTTTCCACATTTATAGGTTCAAATCTTGCTTTCAGTGCAATCCACAGAGTATGAGGGTCTAGTTCTGTGAAATGCTCAGTTTTGAGATCTGGGTGTATATGGCTTCTTATAATGTATAAGGCACCATATATCTCTTGATCTAACAGTGATGGATTTCCCTCTTGAAGAGGTTCCATTGCCGCTTGAAATTCGTAGGATGAAAGATTGACTTTGATGTCCTTCTACCATGTTGAATAGTTGTGACCGTCTGATGCAAGAATTTCAAATTATTTGCCTATGATTTCCTACATGGTTTACCGTAAATTTGATTAATTTACAAGTAGTAAATTAATATAGTATGGTAATATTGTAATATGATGCAAAATATGTGGACACAAGATGTATCCTGTAACATATTGTAGTGTATACCTCAAAATTTTGGAATATAACAATATAGACGAGAGAGCTCGTTGCTAATGCCATAGTCAACAGCAATTTGTAGTAGATGTCTTAGGGTAAATACCAAATTAGTGGACGAGATAACTCGTTGTTAATAACATAATCTACAAAGTTGTAGTAAATGCCTTAGTCTCCACATAAAAATCAGTAAACATAGAGGTATACTATTAAGATTTTGCATGTAAAATTTCAATAAAATTAAGCACATAGGGCTTAATTAAAGGGAATTTGAATTTGAATTTTTTTGCAAAATCAAAGAAATTGCAATTATTCAAATATGGTCGATAGCAATATCGGTGAAACCTCATATATGGAGTATAACAGTGATGTAAACACCAATTATGGTGTAAATCATGTGTTGTGGATGGGATAACTCGTTGCTAAGAGATGTCTTAGGCTCCACATTATTTTGGATTATACTCATAAGATATTGAAAAATTTCAATATGTGTCAAGAGGTAATCACTAATATTTTGTATATTATCCAATTTGAATTAAGTTGTTGGAACATAATTAATGGAATAATATGTGAATAAGATTGCAAGAAATAAATCAATTACAATTAGAAAATAAATCCCCAAATATTTATATGTTATTGGGAATGCATATGGACATTTACTTTGAACATTTACATAATTTCTAGTACTCATAGGGTCTGGAATAATAATTTACAGCATGTAAATTAAATAACACTATAATTTATATTGAATCTAAGGGCCTAAACAAAGTTTACATATGTACATTTTGCATACGCATTTTCCGAAGACCGATAGGTCTGGATTGTATATTTGCATGAGGCAAATAAAATATAGTGTAATTTTTGTATAGTCTGAGGACTATATCGTAATTGACATAAGGTATCTTGATTTCTTTAGCCATTTTAGAATTGTAAAAATTCAGGGGCTAAAGTGTAAATACCAGTGAAGTCCTATTGCAGGTTATTCATCGTATTTACAATTAACAGAAAATAGAGAACTTTTCTGTAATTTCATGGAAATCCAAGGGAATTTTTACAAGATGGCCTAAACTTGGGCTAAGGCCTGTTGAGCCTTTCGGCCTAGTTGGGCGTGTGGGGGGAGGCACTGTAGGTGGGCCGGCCTAGCGGGTCGCGCGCGGGGTGGGACGATTACTGGGCCGGCCCAGCCGGCCGACGATTTTACGGGCGGGGAGGGGGCGGTTAAGCCGCGGCCGCCACGCCGCCTTCGCGGGCCACCGCGTCCGGTCGGCCGCCGCGCCGCCGTTCCACCGCGTCGTTGTGCCGCCGCGCCGGTTCAGCCGCCGCAGGCCATTGCCGTGGGCCGCTGCCGCCGCGCCGCAGTTCGGCCGGGGCGCCGTCGCAGGCCACCGCCGCCGCTGCGCTGCGCGTTCGGCCGCCTCCGGGCTGTCGCCGCGCCGCTGCTCTAGGGCGCCGCCGCAGGCTGCCGCCAAACGTTGCCGGGGCGCTGCTGCACTGCGGGCCGCCGCCGGCCGTCACCGCCGTCGCGAAGTCTCCTCCGCCGCGCTGCCGTGTTTCAGCCGGCCGACACCGTTTGGCGCACCTTCGCGGGCCGGAGCGCCACCACAGGCCGCCGCTGTTTGCCGTGAGGGAGTCCCTCCACCGGTGCAGGGGTGAAGCAGAGGGAGCCGGGGCGGCTGCTCGCCGCCTCCACGGTCGAGGGCCACGGTCAAGCCGTGCCGCCGTCGTGGCGTAGGGCGTGAAGCCGGGCGGCGCCGTGCCCAATGGCTGGCGTGAAAGAGGCGAATCGATGGCAGCCGACTGGGAAGGATGAGTTCCGGCGTCGCTCGGTGGCCGATGGCAATAGGTAGGAAGAACGAAATTGATGCATGTTCTTACCGTTTTTGGAAAAATTTACACCCTCTTCTCTGTTCTTCCTCTTCTCTTTTTGTTAGTTTCTCCAATGCCTCGGCCTTCTCTCGCTCAGGGAGAGTGCTGATAACGTGTTGAGCGATAGAGATGCAATGTGAGGATGAATGATCTCTGTATTCATTCCCTTGATGATTACACTAGAGGGGTACAAATTTATAGTCTTGATTGGAGTGCCAATCGTGCCTGTTCGGGAGAACACATCCTCTTCGAACAGGTGTCTCTTTGCTAATTGATCATTATTTTGTTTGTAACAATGAGAACTGGTGATGAGGCTCCAGTGGAAGGCGGCCTCATGTACCTGCAGCGGTAGCTCGCTTCAGCGGGAGTGGAGCTTGAGTCCAGGCGACGATGTGGGGCACTCTGTCGTGAAGCAAGCTCGAGGACCGGCGGCTCGACAGCGCAACACTCGAGCTCGACGGTGGTGTGAACTACAAGGTACGTGCCTCCTGCTCCCGTTGCATAGGTTACCATTGCTGCTCAACCCATCAGGATGGAAGCACCACGTCAACCGACTAAATAAGCATATTAGTTCAGATAATGGCTTCACCATTTGAGAGCTTTTGATCTGGATGGGGTTGAGGTGGGTGAAGTCTCCTAAGGTATTAACGGTGCCATGGACGCCGCATGTTGGAGCACAGTGAGCTGCCTCATCTGTAGATCTCTTCATTCACTCCCTCCCCAGCGTGGTTACATTTTCCACTGCTATCAGGTGGTGATTTGTTCTTAAGGGTGGCAATTTAGCTCACATGCTACTGCATAGTCTTACTTTTGATTTTCTTCTACTGATCACGTTCCGCTTGCATCTGATGCTTTTGCCTCCTCGTCAGAACATAAATAGTCAATTAGAAAATGCGCAATGTTCAGTTTTTAGTTTTAGTATTATTATTTTGACTGGCACTTGTACCGTACTAGGCAACTTTAGTTGAGCTGCACATCTATCATTTCCTAATTTCCTTTGCATGCTATTAGAAATACTACTTTAGGTTCTGTGCTAAAATTTTGACGACGTTTTATGCAGCTTCTAAACAATGTGTAGATATGAACCCTAACTTACCAAAAATGTTTTGGTTTTCAAAATTGAATCATCCTTAAATGTAGCAGTTTGCTAAGGTTAATGCACAAATAGGACATGTTCTCTCTAGCGTTGTGCAAACAATGCCCTTTTTAACATGTGTTGTGTTTATCTTTCTGCTTCTATTGATCTGTATCTATATGTCTATTATATATCTACATGGAAGAATCGAGAATGTTTCATTGATAAGTTTCAAATTAATCAGACATATCTTAGTCTATTACATCTCAAAATCTAGCAGAAGTATATCAAAGTATGTTTCTCCAACAGGTTTAGCTGATTTGACTATGCTGTAGGAGCTTCAGAAGTTTAGTTTATAAGAGCATCTTCAACCGGGATTCTAAACAGGGTCCCTACTTTATTTTTTAAAACCAGACAAAAAAAACTCAAGTTCAATAAGACCCTAACTCGAGTTCCTACTTTATAGGAGCCCTGAAATCTTCCTCCTCAGCCCTATCTTTCACGAATACGGTTGAGAGTTTTTTTTTCTCCCGCAAAACAATTTTTCCCCTCTCGCGCTGCTGCCGGTGCCGCTCCTCTCCGCCGTTATAGCCTCCACCGACGCCCCCACCTTCATCTCATCCCCTTCCCTCCCGGCGTTTCACTCCCTCGCGCACTCCATCCTCCACTAGCAGCTCGCTCCCTCCGCCGCTGCTGCCATCTACGCTCGCTTCCTCGCCCTCCTCCCCGCTGCCACTGATTCCGATGCCGCGGTCAATCCCGCCGCGGTGCTCGCCCTCTTCGCTGCTGACCTCCGCGGCATTGGCGTCTCTGCCTGTAAGGCGGCCTACCTCCACGACCTCTCTGGCAGGTTCGCGGCCGGGTAGCTCTCCGACTCCACCGTCGCCGCGATGGACGAAGAGGCGCTCCTCGCGGAGCTCACCAAGGTGAAGGGCGTTGGGGAGTGGACGGTGCACATGCTCATGATCTTCTTGCTGCACCGCCCCGATGTGCTGCCATCCGGCGACCTCGGCGTGTGCAAGGGGGTGCAGGAGCTGTACCCCCTGCCGTCGCTGCCCAAGCCGGAGGAGATGGCGGCGCTGTGCGAGCGGTGGAGACCATATCGGTCAGTCGGCGCTTGGTATAGGAGTGTGTTAAATCCTACGGATTAGTGTAATGCCGTGTGACTATGCAATTGGAATTCTGAATATGATCAAATTGAATGTTACTGCTTTTGCATTATTGTATTTTAGTTTTTGTTTGCTACGTGAGTCCTGATAATTTGTAGAGAAGAGGGCCTGTCACTAATTAGAAATGCTATTGGTATTGCTGTCTGCTGATACTGTGATCAAGATGTCAAGTTTTGTGGTCAGAAATGGTATGTGATTGTGATATCGTTGTCTAGCCAAAGGCCAATGGATGTAAACCCTTGTTCAGCAGTTATCGCAGTTGAATATACAGTCAGCTGAAACATGAGAAGAATGTTTTCAGAAATGTTTGTTTCTAGTCCTGTGAGTTTGTAATTACTGTTCTTGATTCTACCCTACAGTAAATAGCGATTCTGAACAGTGAGCATTGGTGGACTTAGATGTAGATGATTCTGGCATTAGGTTCTTTCTGTTGTTCTTAGAGACAATTCAGTGACTTATCTTTTTTGATACCGACATTTAAAAAGGAAAGCAGTGGTGGCAAGAATATACATATAGATTATATTGAAATATAAGAGAAAAAGAAATAGGCGCTCAGATTTAGAGACCCTTGTTGAAGTTGGGTGTCAAAAATAGAGCTCTAGAAAGTAGAATGAGTTTCTACTTAAAAAGTAGGGACTTTGTTTGTTTTTAAGGCTATTGTTGGAGGTGCTCTAAGACTATCACAGGTGCTTGATTAAGAACCATGACGTTGGCTGTGATTTTTGTAACAAATCAGCAGCCTTGATATGTAATCATTGTGTCTATCCTAGATTTCCATCCATTAGTGCTCATAAATTACATGGATGTAATCATTTTGTTTGACAAATATGATTAAATATATTATCGAGAATTTTCCTGGTGATACATTATTTATGAGTGATCAAGAAATATTGTTGGTTTATTCTATGTACTATTTTCTCAATGTTGATATCTTCAATGCAATGAAAATTGGTTTCCAAGCTCTATGTATAATGATGTTATACTATTATAATTATGTATCAGTGATATAACCACTTACTATATATTTTTATTACGTAGCTTCTCCTTGTTAAACGATAGGGTGCCGTGAAGCACGCCGCGCCAGAAGGTCTAGTCGGGGAAATTAAAAGTAAGGGCGATCTGCTCCCACGAGAGCGCTCTGGGAGTTTTCTGGGCGACATGCTCACTCCTGCAACCATCCACGTCGCCCATGCGAATTTTCACTGTTACTAATTTATTTTTTTTTAATTTACAAAACTAATTTTTAATTTGGGTCAATTGCAGAAATAGCCTCTTGCCGCCGTGGCCCAGGGCGGCGAATGGCATCCCCGTCAGGCGCGGCTAACGGCATCGACCGCCGTTAGCCCTGGGGGGCCACGTGGCCTTGCCGCCCTGGGGGACGGCGGCGAATGCCCCGAATGCAAAATTGCATTCGCCGCCGTCCCCCAGGGCGGTTTATAGGCCAATCGCCGCCCTGGGAGACGGCGGTTTTTAGCCTTCTCGTATAAAATCCATTCACGCACTCGCCGGCGCGTCATTTCTTCCTTCCGCCTCCAGCGTTCGTCCAATAGAGCTGAGGGAAAGGAGGAGCAGTACAGCGGCGAAGCCCTCGCAGATTTTTCAGCCGAATCTAGGTATTTTTTTTGCTCTCTCTCTGTTATGTAGTCAATTTTTTAGATAAGTGTTAATTAGTACTAGACGCGTAGTGTAATACCTGACATAGTATGAAAATATTAGCGGTTTGGTATAACCATCATTAGTGTTAAATTTATTTGACCGTACTAGAAGAACATAGCGGACAGGTAGTAAATTGTAGATATTTTAGAAATAAATATGCTCCGCCATGGCCATCGTTGGTATACGTTATTTTGACACGTTAGATAAACCTAGCGTATAACTTTATTAGCGTCGCTGGGTTAGTTTGTAAAATATAGAAACGGTAATGGTTTGACTCATACGTATAGCCTTTTTATGGAACGAATATTGATTAGTACAGATTAATAAAATCTTTTTTGTGAACAGAAATGACAAATAGAGTTGTATTCGCGATATACCACGGTGAAGGAAATGTCAGAGAAGGACAATATGGGGTAGATTTATCGGAGTTCAACGTAGCACAAAAGGGAATTATAGCTCCAGCTGAGAGAAGTTTTTCTGGAGTTTACAATTGGTTAATGAGGGGATTCGGAGTAGATCCTCAAGTAAATGCAATTATGGTGTATGCACTGGTTAGCTGGGCTGTGGAAGATTTTTGGTGGGAATTGATGCCAGTAGATTCGACGGCCAGCTGGGTATTTTTTGTGGAGAGTGCACTGCAGCGAGGATGGGCACCGAGCATCCTAGTGGTAGTGCATGACGTGGTCAGCATTGATCAGGCTGGTCCGAGTTCAGCGGAAGGGCCCGATGAAACAGGGGACCAAAATAAGGCAGAAGACGAGGGTGCCGGAGAGGAAGGAGGCCAAGAAGACATGGGACCGGGGGGATTTGCAGATGAAGGGGAGAGACACCCAGGTCTAGTACAGGAGATGGAAATTGAAGACTCAGAATCTGAGCATATGGAGGATGATGATTCTTCGGAGGACGATGTATACCCGGCAGAATGGGACAACGAGGACTTCTCCGGACTCGTTGTCTCAGAGGGGCACACCGTCGCATGGGAGTATCGGCAGAATGAAGTGGTGCAAGGCGCTAGATACGCCGAAAAAGCACAGTTGACAGAGGCTGTGAAGATGTGGGCCGTGTCACTTGGGAGGGAGTTCTGGGTATCAAAGTCCACCAGATCAGTGTACGAAGTGAAATGTGCAAGTTCAAGCGATGGATGTCCATGGAGGATGTACGCATCCAGGAAGAAATATGACGATTGTTGGTCCGTGTCAATCGTGACGGAGCACAACTGCCATCTTCCGGGTGTTCAGAGGTACCACAGGAACATATCATCTGCATTCATCGCTTCAGAGCTGTATTATGCTGTTGTGGAGAACCTCCGGTTCGAGCCCAAGTCAATTATCAGGCGCATCGAGGAGAAGTACAAGTACACCATTACATATGCCAAGGCATGGAGCGCCAAACAGAAGATAATTGAAATGAGATTCGGCAGTTTTGAAGCTTCGTACAATAATTTGCCTCGTCTACCGCAAACCATCTATGCGAGGAATCCTGGCAGCTACTCCGAAATCAAAAGTTTCCCATCGTTAGCAAATCCTGGGCAGAGCGTCCTTCAGCGGGCCTTCCTCTCTCTGCAGGCGTGCATGTTTGCATTTCTTCATTGCATGCCCATTCTCTGCATCGACGGCACGCTTCTAACTAGAAAATACAGAGGGCAAATGTTGACGGCAATCGGAGTTGACGGGAACAACCAAGTGTTGCCGTGGCCTTTGCCTTTGTCGAGGGCGAGAACACAGAGAGTTGGTACTGGTTTCTGAAGCTGGTTAAGGAAAAGGTGGTGGGGATGAGGCCAGGTGTATGTCTCATACATGACCGTCATCCAGGGATGCTGCGTGCAATTGAGGAGCTGCGAAATGGCTGCGCAGATAAGGGATACCCTCCGGTATGGGAAGATGTAAAGAGCAGATGGTGCATGCGTCACATGGGCGCAAACATTTATAAGCAGTTCAGAAACAAGGAGCTGATGGCCATGTTCAAACGTTTGTGCGCCCAGAATCAACAGAAGAAGTTCAATGAGTTGTGGAGGAGACTTGATGAGCTGACAACCAAACATAGACGCGAGAGTTCTGCAAGACCCCTAGCTAGAGGTGTTGACGGCCCTGAAGCTCTAGGTGCACTTCCCTCCGATGACGGTACATTCAGAAGGAGGCCCGGTTTCTCGGTTAGTAGATTTTTGCAATGGATCGAGCACGAGCCGAAGGAGAAATGGGCATTGCTGTACGATGAAGGTGGAGCAAGGTACGGCATAATGACCACGAACCTTGCAGAGGTCTACAACTGGGTCATGCGTGGTGTGAGGCAACTCCCCCTTGTTGCCATCGTGGAGTTCATCCTACATAAAACACAGACGTACTTCCACGACAGGTGCAGACAAAATGGCCCATCTATGGCCGATGGAAACCTTTGGTTCAGCACCAAAATGACAGAGTACCTTGAGGAGAAATGCAAGAAGGCAAGAGAGCACCGAGTCCGAGTGCAAGGCACACGAGAGCGTAGATTTGAGATATTGTGTGCCGACAGGTCCAGGCGTGGCATATTCGCAAGGAAACCTATATAAGAGTGTGTCCTAAAGGAAGATGGGACATGCACGTGCTCCTGCCAAAAACCAAGCTTGTACCGCAAGCCCTGTTCTCATGTCATTGCCGCTTGCGGGGAGTGCGGCATTGATGAACGCCAATATGTGTCTCCGTACTTTAAAAAGGAAGCAATCATGCATACATGGAGTACCGAGATCTTTGGTTTCGGCATCGTCGGCACTTTCACTGAAGACACAAGTCCAGTTTATTACATCCCTGACCCGACGAAGTCAAGGAACAAGGCAGGCCGACGTCGGACACGGAGCATACGTAATGATATGGACGAATCTGAGGCCGGCGTTAGCGCTCAACGTTGCAGTAGGTGCGGAGAGGAGGGACATACCTACAAGAAGTGCACGAAAGACGCCGAGGCCCCAAGTGCAGCGGAAGTTCCTATGGAAGGATCAGGCGCCGACGGAAGGCAGCCAACTGGGGAAGGCACCACTGATCGGGAGCGTCATCGCAGGCGTCCTCGTGCACCTTCGGGTTATGTTGTCTAGTATAGCCGCTGGTTGCTGATGTAATCTCCCTGTAATGTGTACCAATATGCATGTACTGCTATCTGATTTTCGTTTTAGTTTGGGTCTTTTAAAGGTACATTGCTGTCTGTTAATTTTCTGAATCCGTTCCGCTTCTTTTTCCTTGCAGGTATGGACTACCAGACGCCTGAGCTGCTGGATCACGCCACCAATCAGTCCCATCGGTCGTTTCTCTCGGCGGTGCAGAACCTCGAGCTCGGTACCTTACGTCCTTGACCTTCTAGGCGACTACTTCCCGTGGACGACAGGTTCACGAGTAGGTACGTATGAACTTTGTACTGTGAATCTGTATATGTCAACTTACTAACTTGCTTTGTTTTGATTGTCAGGTTGCGGGAGGCAGGCCTTCTGCCGCTGTGTAGGCTAGTAGCAGCCGCAGTGGAGCTGAATGACCCGACGAAGAAGTGGGGTATCGACCGGTCGCTGATCACAGCTCTTGTGGACCGGTGGAGACCGGAGACGCACACCTTCCACCTCCCATGCGGTGAGATAGCCCCCACGATGCAGGATGTCAGCTTCCTCCTTGGGTTGCCTCTAGCCGGCGATGCGGTGGGCCCAGTTGACGGGCTCCAGGCATGGCGAGAGGAGATCCTGCAGCGGTTCGCCCCGGTTCACCGTGCTTCGGGGCTTCCCCTCGTCGGCGACATCTCCCCGTACACACATGCAGGCCCCCCTCAGGCTTGGGTATTGAGCTACACGGTAAAAATGCTTTCTTGTTGTTTTATGTTCGTCCTTCAGTCCGTACTAGAATTACAGTGTCAACTTCCTTATATGTTACCACAGTCTGATCAGCTAGACCCGGAGGCCGACGCGTACTCACTGCAGAGGAGCCTGGAGGCGTACCTGTTGTGGGTGTTCGGGTGGGTGATGTTCACCAACTCGCACGGCCACGCAGTCGACAAGGGCTTGATCCCTTACGCGAGGGAGATAGCCGACGCCGAGGACGGTGCTGTTCCCCAATACAGTTGGGGATCGGCAGTCCCTGCCGCCACGTATAGGGGTCTGTGCGACGGCTGCAGGAAGACCGAGCCAGAAGCGGTCTTCACGGGTTGTCCACTCCTCCTACAGCTCTGGGCGGCAAAGTGGTTCGCAATCGGCCGCCCCGTTGTGGACCACAGTCCGTACGAGGCGAGCCTGTACGTGGGTGTCCCACCGGAGGACTATCCGACGATGGGGATGGTGTGGTGTCGTCCTGAGGTATGTTCGGTGTTAGAACCGTCTCGGTTTTTTATGTTACTTGGACTGACGAGAACTCTTTTCCTGTTTGTAGCGTCGGTACGCTCACGTGCAGGTGCAGAAGTCGTACCCAGACTTCGTCATGGAGTTCGACAGGATCACGGACGACGACGTTGTCTGGGAGCCGTACAGCGCCGAGGCGAGGCACGCGCTGCGCCGCACGGGCTGTCGTCCCTCTGCACCAGGGACCAGGCGTACTGGCTGACGATGACGCCGATGCTGTTCGACATTTCTGTCCAGCCGCACTGCCCGCAGAGTGTGATGCGGCAGTTCGGTATGCGACAGACCTTCGGCCATCAACAACGCAGGGGCGTACCGCAACACGTTCACAGGTATATGTGGAAATGAATATTCTGTATTGTTATGCATTGTGTCACCGGTTGTGCTCTGCAGGTTAAATCGGCGTGGCCAGGCCGCCGGTAGGCTGTGGAGACCCACCGTCGTCGACTACATCAACGACTGGCTCATAGCCACGGAGGACATCATCACGGAGCTGCACCCCTACACAGCCGCCAGGTACGAGCAGTACCTTTCCTGGTACCAGGCCCGTACCAGACTACGGGTGACGTACACTCCCGAGGCTCCACAGGCGCACGTCGTGGGGGTGCGAGACGCATACTCGACACACCGCGACCAAGACTACTTCCGCGCGGTGAGTCAATGGTTTTCATACTATTTTCAACGGTAGGTACCACACGCAACTAACCACGCATGTCCTGCTAAACAGGCAGACGATGCTAGGCAGGTCCACACGGAGCTGGACCTACTGCGACAGCACCTACAGGCTGGCATCCCTCTCATGCAGCAGGAGCAGACGATCACGTTCGACCGGATGTGCAACACGATGCGCTCGGTCGTCCGTGCTCTGACTTGTCGCCGTTCCGATGCAGTCCCACCGATGCAGATACATATGCGAGGTCCCCATGGTGAAGGGACATCGGCAAGAGCGGCGGGTTCTGCAGGGGCCAATACGTCGTGGGGAGCAGGTCCTTCTGGTACCGCCGGAGGATCGAGGTCGGCAGCCTCCATGATCGGGCGAGGATTGTCAGGTACGTCAGGATTGAACCTATTCTCTATAACTAACTGCACTTTTTATGCGGCTGACGCGAGCTTTTCTTTACCAGACCCATGCGGCGGATCTCACCACCACCTGAGGGACACTGGGCGGGGATCTGCCCCGAGCACCTCTGCTTGGATCTCTACCGAGGACGACCTCGTTCCGGAGCAGGACGTGATCGGGTCGTCACAGCTCGGAGGTGCACCGTACACACAGCCGCACGACGCCGGTGCTTCCCCTGCTGCTCAGGCGATCCGAGCCACCCGTGGGGTACCGGCGGACCGCCTGACGTACTCGCGCGGGCATGTGCGAGCGTAGCCTAGGAGGACGAGGAGGCGTATGACCTAGGGGCTATTGTTGTATTTATTTATTTAGAGGTCTCGCATTACTTGTTTAAATTTGTCATGTCCATATTCACCCCCTGTAGACTCGATTCCATCCTTCAGATACATTGTACTGCTAACAATGTAGTCTCCCTTGTTGTATTTCGTACTATGGGTGTCGCATTCATCATGCCGCAATGCGAACGGCTCGCATCTAGCTAATATCACTATGCTATTGTACGTGCATTGCGTTAAGTATCGACCGAGTGGATGATGAATAATAGAATATATCGTCTTCCAATGTCGAATTAAAAATCATTCAGTCCGTACATTGCGCAAAAATTTGGGAAAAAAATTCATAGGCCCTAACATTCCGTTCGCCTGGGGTCCTAAGCCCCTCACGTAAAACGGACCAGCCTATTACCATGTCATTAATTAAGTTTTACCGAAAATAAACTTGAAAAAATGATCAGTACAATTTTACAAACCAACGCCCACCATCGTCGGATTATAAAAAAAAACTTTAAAAAACATACCCTAAACCACGATTAAAACTAAATTTTGTGATGCGTGTAGGTGAAAGACGGGGAGGAGTAGATTGTGAGTGCCGATCCAGATATACAAGGAGTGGAATGCGAGTGGCGATCTGGAAATACCCTCAGTTTGACAAGTTCTTTTCACGACGTGAACAATCTATGATATTTGGTTTTTTTTAAACATCGACCCAATAAATGCAATGGCACAATAAATAGAATTTAAGAATTTAATTTTGACAAATAAATTTTCAAAAATTTTGGGGTTAAAAATTAGCATTCGGAGGATTCGGACCGTCCGATCGCTGTGCAGACGGTCCTATGCATTCGCCGCCATCCCCCAGGGCGGCAAGGCCACGTGGCCTCCCGGGCTAACGGCGGCCGGCGCCGTTAGCCGCGTCTGACGGGGATGCCATTCGCCGCCCTGGGCCACGGCGGTTTTTAAATACCGCCGTGGCCCATGGTGGCAAGAGGCTACTTCTGCAAAAAGTTCAAATCAAAAATTAGTTTTGTAAATTAAAAAAAAATTAAATTAGTAACAGTAAAAATTCTCGCCCATGCCCTCTCCCTCATGCGGAGCGCCCTCGTCTGGCTCTTCCACGTAGTGTGGGCCTGGGCAAACTGTGCCAGGTGTGCCCTCTACCACGCGCCGCGCCCTCGTCTGGTTACCTCGCACGGTGTGGGCCCGAGAGAACTAGGGTAGCACACGCTGTGTGTCCTAGCCGCCGAGTTCACTGATTCATTGTTGGGCCTAGTTTGCGATTGATCCCGCACGTCAGTTGGTGCTTTCGCATGTTCCTCTGCGTCGGCCTTGTCCTAGAGGCTTTTCGAGACGACGTGCTAGGGTTGACTAAGGCCATTTACAACGCGTTTCTTTGAGCAGTGGTGTTAGAATCTGGATTCTGTGAATGATGTCTTTGATTCCTTGGTGATTATACTATAGCGATTATATATATATACTGTGGGAACGGATACGAGATGCATCCGTTGCCAATAGTTACGTTGGTTCGAGAGGAACATATCCCCTCCAGAACCAACGGTTTCTTGAGACATATTGATCACATGATAAATATGTTGTAACACTCCCCCTTGATCAATTGTCATCTGGTAATCATCCTTGAGTCATCACTTAGAAAAACTCCTTGAAAAACCCTGTGGGAAAACTTGAGGAGAAACCATTCTATAGATATACCATTAAAACTCCTTTAAAAAATAATGGAAAAAATAAGGAGAAGATGATATGACATATATGTGAAATCTCGCTGAGAAAACCTTGCAGAAGAACCATAGAGTCATAATCCTGTATAACTTCTCTAAAACCATATAGGAAAATATGAGAAGTTAATATATATCATTGATATCTTCTCAAAAACTCCTGTGGGGAAAATAGAGATATGATTTATTTATTTACACTGTTATATTGCCTCATTAAAAACCTCTATTAAAGAGGGAAAAAGAGTACAATATATGCTTTGGACAGGTTTAGTCTAGGAGATTTACTCCCCCTACCTCTTGCAAATTATGGAGTCGTTGCATACCAATTCCTTTAATATATTTCTGAAAAATGGAATTTGGTAAGGACTTAGTAAACAAGTCTGTGAGGTTATCGCAGGATTTAGTTTGCAAGATACTAATTTCCCCATTTTCTTGTAATTGATGTGGGAAAAATAGTTTTTGGACAATATATTTGGTGATATTGCTCTTTATATAACCTGTCTGTATTTAAACAACGCAAGCAGTATTATCTTCATAGATAATGGTAAGTGGTTCAATAGAACCAATACCACATAATTGTTGGATGTGGTTAATCATTCTGCGAAGCCATACACATTCATGTGATGCTTCGTATAAGGCAATTATCTCAGAATGATTAGTGGATGTAGCCACTAGAGTCTATTTAGAAGACTTCCATGAGATGGCTATTCCACCATGTAAGAATACAAAGCCGGTTTGTGATCTGGCATTGTGGGGATCTGATAGGTAGCCAGCATCAGTATATCCTATGAGATCCATGTTTTTGTTTTTATTGAAAAACAAACCAAGATCAGGAGTGCCTTGGAGATATTGAAGGATATTCTTCACTCCCTCCCAATGGCGTTTAGTTGGAGCTGCGCTATGTCTAGCTAGAAGATTTACCGTAAATACAATATCCGGCCGGGTGTAATTTGCAAGGTACATTAGCGCTCCAATGGCACTGCGATACGGAACCTCTGGTCCTAGTATCTCTTCACCTTCATCTCGAGGTCTAAAATGATCTTTCTCCCTGTCAAGAGATCGAATAACCATTGGGGTTTTCGATGGATATGACTTGTCCATATTGAATTTCTCTAATATTTTCTGGACATAGGCGGCTTGATGTATAAGTATGCCTTTTGGAAGGTGCTCAAGTTGAATACCTAAGCAAAATTTGGTTTTACCCAAATCCTTCATCTCAAACTCCGTCATTAGATAATTGAGTGCTTTATCTATATCTTATGTGTTGCCAATGATGTTTATATCATCAACATACACTGAGATTATGCAGAATCTTGTTGATGACTTCTTGATGAATACACATGGGTACTCATCATTGTTGGAGTACCCTTTTTTCAAAAGAAACTCACTTAGTGAATTGTACCATATTCTTCCCGACTGCTTCAAGTCGTATAATGACTTGTTAAGCTTTACACAATACAAATTGCGATTTGCATTTGGATTCGGAATTTGGATTCCATCGAGAACCTTCATGTATATGTTCGAATCAAGTGACCCATAAAGATATGTGGTCACTACATCCATCAACTGCAAAGATAGATGATTTTGTACTGCCAGAGATATTAGATATCAGAAAATAATTCCACTCATTACTGGAAAATATGTTTCATTGAAATCAATGCCGGGTCTCTGCATGAACCCTTGTGCTACAAGCCTCGCCTTATATCTCACCACCTCATTGTTTTCGTTCCGTTTGTGGACGAAAACCCATTTGAATCCAACAGGGAATATTTTGGGAGGTGTTGGTATCACTTTTGTGAATACCTCTCTTTTCTCGTGAATACCTCTCTTTTCATAAGCGAGGCAATTTTCACTTGGATTGCTACCTTCCATTGATTCTAGTCCGAGCGCTTTCCGCACTCTGCCATGGTCTTAGGATCTGGATCATTTTGGAGGTTGCTTGCAATCATTGTAGAAAAATAGTTATCGACAATTATAGTCTTTCTATCATATGATTCTCCAGAATTAATGTAATTTGTGGAAATTTCACAGACCCCTGTAGACTCATTGTTATTTCCCAAAACATTTGAGTCAGGGTTTTCTGATGTCTCAGCATCAGTAATAGAGTGCACTGTTGATCTGGGTTCATGGATCCTAAGGCTTTCATCAACTTGATGTTGATCTGCATTTACTGTGTCAGAAGATTTATTCTTCTATTTCCTTTGTTGCTTGCAAGAAGCTGTATCCGCCTTGGGTGCCGTACTTCTCCCTCTCTTATTTTGAATTGGAAGTTGAGTGGTTTTTGATGGTACCTTCACTCTTTTTGGCACGTTTCTGGCAGAATTATAGGATTTTGTAATGCCTCTATAATCAGTAAATGCATCTGGCAGCTTATTTGCAATGTTTTGCAAATAAATGATCTTCTGAACTTGAAGTTCAGTTTCTTGAGTACGTGGATCCAATGCTGAAATGTCTTGAGCATTCCAATCAATTTTTAGGCATTCTTTTTGGTACTTGAAATCTTCCCTTAATGCCGGAAAATGTTCTTCATTGAAGATACAGTCAGCATACCGGGCTGTAAACAGGTCCCCTGTAAGGGGCTCAAGGTATTTTATTATTGACGGAGATTTATATCCCACATAGATACCAAGCTTCCTGTGTGGGCCCATAACAGTACGCTGCGGTGGTGAGATCGGTACGTATGTAGCGCAACCGAACTTCCGCAGATAGAAAATATCTGGTGGATTTCCACGTACTAGTTGTAGGGGGGAGTTCCTATGGTAAGCAGTTGGACGCAATTGTATTAAGTCAGCAGCGTGTAAAACTGCATGACCCCAACAAGATGTTGGTAAATTGTAATTTTGCAACAATGGTCTTGCTATGAGTTTTATTCTCTTAATAAGAGATTCAGCTAAACCATTTTACGTGTGGACATATGGAATAGAGTGCTGAACTTGAATTCCTATGGCCATACAATAATCATTGAAGGCACGCGATGAGAATTCAGCAGCATTATCCATTCGAATTGATTGAATTCGATGTTTAGGATGATGTGCTCGCAATTTAATAATTTGAGCAATCAATTTAGCAAATGCATGGTTTCGTGTGGATAAAAGACACACATGTGACCATCGTGTAGATGCGTCAATTAAAACCATGAGGTACCTGAACGGCCCACCTAGTGGTTGTATAGGACCACATATATCACCTTGAATGCATTCAAGGAATTTTAGTGGCTCAGCTCTAATCTTAAGGTAAAAGAGGCTTAAAATCAATTTCCCAGTGGCACATGAGGTGCACATAAAATCCAAAGATTGTGGAAATTGTTGCTCTTAAAAGCATGATCAATTGAATTGCTGATAATTTTTCATATCATTCCTATACCAGGATGGCCAAGGCGATCATGCCAAGTTTGGAATGTGTCAATATTTTGAAAAATTACCTTATATGCAATGTGTTGTACGGGTTTGATGTACGTGTAGTATAATTCAGAGGATAAAGATGGAATTTTTTCAAGCACTTGTTTACCATATCCGTTGTTTTTGGTCAAGAGGAGATATTCCTCTTTGTTGTCATCTTGCGTTTCGATATGGAAACCATTCTGACGGATATCTCTATAACTTAGTAGGTTACGAGTGGAATCAGGATAAAGTAATGCATCCTCAATTGTCAATTGCGTACCCATCGGGAGGGTGATAGAGGCACGACCAAAGCCAACTATCGTTGCATCGCGTCCAGCGATTGTCAAAACACTTCCTTGTCTCTTTGTAAGAGTCAAGAAATATTTTATGTCCCGAAGTATAGAGTTTGTGGTTCCACTGTCCACAAGGCATAATTCCTCCTCCATTAGATTGAATCCTGTAGATCTATATATAGAAAGAATTTGATATAAAATTCTTGTCAGATATATAGACTATGTACAAACATTTATTCAATACTGAATATATTCGGTACATTATTGTAGCATACTAGCATACAATATAGACGACAACTTAGTATTATTACAACACATACTAGGACATAATTAACATAGTATCTTTGTTATTGGGAGACTATATAAGGTCTCCAAATAGATCTTGTGAAGCAAACTCCACAAGCATGTTGTCATTGGTCATGGGTTCACCCTGCTAAGGAGAGGCCTCAGTGCTCTTGAGTTCCTCTAGAAACTTCTGAGAACAGCTTGCTCCACCGGTGTTGTCGGTTTGGAGGTTGAAGTGTGATTCAATCCTCTTGTCTTGAGCAGGCTTGACTTTGGCCACAGATTGAAGGTATAAGTTGATAAGATGTCTGGGGGTACGACATTTCTTAGTTGTATGACTGTGACAGCCATACTTCTGACAAATGTCAGATTTATTTTTGTTCTTGAAATTGCCTTTCCCCTTTTGGAATCCACGAGATCTTTGCTTCCTGCTGTGTTTGCATTTACCCCTGAAGTTCTTTGGATGGTTTCTATTACCATCGAACTTCGGTTTATTCTGATCATGTATATTCGTATGTACTTCAGGCAAGGGTGCCACCCCAACAGGGCATTGCTGATTATTCCTTAAAAGGAGTTCATCATGCTTTTCAGCCTGAGTTATTACGTGCATCAGATCAGAATAAGTTTGGTAATTTGCAGCACACCATTGGTGCTGTAAAACCCAGTCTGTAGGGAGCATGGTAGAGAGTATCTTCTCTATCTTCTCCGCATCAGTGGGTTCTTTTTCACAAAATTGCAACTTTGAGCAAATGTTATGAAGAGCATGATTGTATGCTCCGACTGTCTTAAAATCTTGCAGCTGGAGATGTGCCCATTCATAGTTAGTCTCTGGAAGTATCACAGCTTTCTGCTGTTCATACCTATTTTTGAGGGCTAACCATTGGTTTCGTGGATTCTCCTCGTAGAGATACTCTGCCTTTAGATCTGGATGTATATGATTTCTTATAATATATAAGACAGTATACATCACATTAGAAACAATATTAGGCTAAGCTTCTTCTTCAGGAGGATCAAGTATCACTACCAACATACTCTGAGTGGCTAGGCTGACCTTAACATCCATTGCCCATGTAGGGTAATTGTGGCCATCAAGAGCAAGAATCTCAAACTCTTTGGCGGCCATCTTTGTCCTATGTAAGAAATACTATGAATTGATTAATTTATAAGGAGTAAATTAATTTTGTATGGTAATGGTTGTAATAATATGCAAATATCTGAATACAAGATGAGTTTTGTATCCATAATAGCATAGACCTCAAATATGGAATATAACCCTATGGATGAGGTGTCTAGTTGCTAATGGCATAGTCTACAAAACTTGTAGTAAATGCCTTTAGTCTCCATAGTTTTGTGTTATATTCATGTTTATCGAAAATCATGTCTTGGTGGTAAACACCAATTTTGAATGAGTTGCCTCGTTAATTTGGGCATAATCTACAAAGGTTGTAGTAGATGCCAAAAAGGCATAGTCTACAAGTTGTAGTAGATACCGTTGACATAATCTACAAAGTATTATAGTAGATGTCGGTGGTATAATCTACAAATATTTTGTAGTAGTTGCCATTGCCATGATTTTCAATAAGTAGAGGAATTTCTATTGATATTATGCATATGAATTCCAAAGGAATTAAGTAAAATAACTTAAATAATGGGAATTCAAAATTTAAATTTGCAAAAATTAATAATTTGTAAAATTTAAATATGGTCGATAATTAAATTGCGAGTAAATAAGTTAACTACAATAAAATAATAATCCCAAATATGTAAAATGTTATTGGGAATGCACATGGACATCCACTTTGAATATTTATATAAAATCCAGTACTCATAGGGTCTGGAATGTAAAACTGTTACGATTAGTAACAAGTATAAGGACTTTAACATAAAATAGAAGGGTATTCTGTAGTTTTATTTAACTATAGGGCCTAAATTGCAAAATATACAGTGCATACAATGGGGGGGTGTTAATGGGCCTTGGCGGCTGGCCCATTTGGTCGGTATAGATGGGATCGGGGGGGAGGAGCAAACCCTAACTGCTCCTCCCCCCACTGTTCAACCGTCGCCGTCGCCACCATGGGACGCGGCTTCTCCAGCCGGCATGGGCCGGCCAATGCTGGCGCCGGAGAGAGGCCGCCTCCCCCCCGCTGCTTCCCTGTCTTCCTCTAGTCCGTTGAGGATGACTCCCTCGACAAGCAGTCACGCTCTTCTTCTTCCTCCTCGATGAATCCATTGGAGGTCTTGGGTGCCGGCGACGGGCGGTTGAGGCCGGGGCGGCGGTTCGCCACGGCTCTGGCTTGAACTCACCGGCGGTAGAGGGACGAGCGCCACGGCGAGCGGCTAAGGTCCGATGCGCGTCGGCGGCCGTCCTTCCTCTTGGCAAGCTTCCTTCGGCACGGGCGGCTCGCGATGCCGGCGTTCCGGTGACAGGCGGCGCGACGGAGGAGGCCAGGCACGGGGTCACCATCACTCTACGCGAAGTGCCGCCGCTGACTGGCGGCGCGACGGAGTTGGCCGGGCACGGGGCTGTTGGGGCGACGCGCGGCGTCGCGGTGCTCCCCGGCAGCCTCGCCAGCGTCGGATTGTAGACACCGTGCTCCGCCCACAGTCGACGGCGCTTCAGCGTCGACCGGTGCCCGGTGGCGATGAAGATGCCCTTCGGTGGTGGAGGTGGTGCCGCAACGGGAGCCTCGGCGCGGGCGTGAACAGCGTCCACAGCAGCTTCTACTGTGGCGGCCTCCACATGTGACTGCGCCAGTGTCCATGCCATGCCGGAGCGGCAGCGCTCCACAGCGGCACAAACTCGGTGGCGAGCCTGCATCCGTCGGCTTCTGGGCCTTTCTCCGAGACGGCGACGAAGAAGATGGCGAAGTATATCACCGAGGGATTGGATGGAGGACATTACGCCGCGCATTGCTACACGGTGGTGTTCACAAAGGTGAAATTGTTCAATGTCATCCATACTTGTTTTGCCTTTCCTTTCTTCTTCTTCTCTGTCTCGGCTTCGGCCTTCTTTTGCTTTTGCCAACTCAGTGGAGATCAAACGTGACTGATAACGTGTTAGAATTTGGATTTTGTGAATGATCTCTTTGATTCCTTGGTGATTACACTGTAGCGATTACATATATATACTGTGGGAACGGATACGAGATGCATTCGTTGCCAACAGTTGCGTTGGTTCGGGAGGAACATATCTCCTCCAGAACCAGCGGTTTTTTGGGACATATTGATCACATGATAAATGAATTGTAACAGTCTCGTAGGGTCAGCTAGGCCCGGATGTCACCGTGGCAGCATGGAGTCACCCCACAGGCTGTCAGTGTGTCTTCTTCAGGGTACAGGTGCTTCAAGTAAAAGCACTGATCCATGTGAGAGAAGAAGATGTACAAGTAGGGATGGTATCTGATGGAAAGCTGTTTTTTACTGTTAATAATTTAATTTTTTTAATTTACAAAACTATTTTTTAATTTTTTTTGCAAAAATACCCTCTTGCCGCCGTGGGCTAGGGCGGTATTTAAAAACCGCCGTGGCCCAGGGCGGCAAATGGCCTGGCCATCAGTGGGCCGTGACGGCGTGGGCCGCCATTAGCTGGGGGGGCCACGTGGGCTTGCCGCCGTGGCCCAGGGCGGCGAATGCCTCACGGGCCCCCCATGAGGCCGGTAGAACTGCAGGGGGCAAAATGCAAATTTGCATTCGCCGCCCTGGGGGAGGGCGGTTTTTAGCCCTCCCCTATAAAACCCCTTCGCGCACTCGCCGGCGCGTCATTTCCCCCTTCCGCCTCTAGCGTTCGTCCGATAGAGTTGAGGCAAAGGAGGAGCAGTACAGCGGCGAAGCCCTCGCGGATTTTTGAGCCGAACCCAGGTATTTTTTGCTCTCCCTCCGTCATGTAGTCAATTTTTTAGATAAGTGTTAATTAGTACTAGACGCGTAGTGTAATACCCGACATAGTATGAAAATATTAGCGGTTTGGCATAACCATCGTTAGTGTTAAATTTATTTGACTGTACTAGAAGAACATAGCGGACAGGTGGTAAATTGTAGATATTTTAGAAATAAATATGCTCCGCCATGGCCATCGTTGGTATACGTCATTTCGACACGTTAGATAAACCTAGTGTATAACTTTATTAGCACCGCTGGGTTAGTTTGTAAAATGTAGAAACGGTAATGGTTTGACTCATACCTATAGCCTTTTTATGGAACGAATATTGATTAGTACAGATTAATAACTGTAGTGAAAATCTTTTTTGTCAACAGAAATGGCAAATAGAGTTGTATTCGCGATATATCACGGTGAAGGAAATGTCAGAGAAGGACAATATGGGGTAGATTTATCGGGGTTCAACGTAGCACAAAAGGGAATTATAGCTTCAGCTGAGAGAAGTTTTCCTGAAGTTTACAATTGGTTAATGAGGGGATTCGGAGTAGATCCTCAAGTTAATGCAATTACGGTGTACGCACTGGTTAGCTGGGCTGTGGAAGGTTTTTGGTGGGAATTGATGCCAATAGATTCGACGGCCAGCTGGGTATTTTTTGTGGAGAGTGCAGTGCAGCGAGGATGGGCACCTAGCATCCTAGTGGTAGTGCATGACAGGGTCAGCATTGATCAGGCTGGTCCAAGTACAGCGGAAGGGCCCGATGAAACAGGGGAGCAAAATGAGGCAGAAGACGAGGGTACCGGAGAGGAAGGAGGCCAAGAAGACATGGGACCGGGAGGGGTTTGCAAATGAAAGGGAGAGACACCCAGGTCTAGTATAGGAGTTGGAAATTGAAGACTCAGAACGTGAGCATATGGAGGATGATGATTCTTCGGAGGACGATGTATACCCGGCAGAATGGGACAACGAGGACTGCTCCGGACTCGTTGTCTCAGAGGGGCACACCGTGCCATGGGAGTATTGGCAGAATGAAGTGGTGCAAGGCGCTAGGTACGCCGAAAAAGTATAGTTGACAGAAGCTGTGAAGATATGGGCCGTGTCACTTGGGAGGGAGTTCTGGGTATCAAAGTCCACCAGATCAGTGTAAGAAGTGAAATGTGCAAGTTCAAGCGATGGATGTCCATGGAGGATGTACGCATCCAGGAAGAAATATGACGACTATTGGTCCGTGTCAATCGTGACAAAACACAACTGCCATCTTCCGAGTGTTCAGAAGTTTCACAGGAACATATCATCTGCATTCATCGCTTCAGAGCTGTATTATGCTGTTGTGGAGAACCTCCGGTTCGAGCCCAAGTCAATTATCAGGCGCATCGAGGAGAAGTACAAGTACACCATTACATATGCCAAGGCATGGAGGGCCAAACAGAAGATAATTGAAAGGAGGTTCGGCAATTTTAAAGCTTCGTACAATAATTTGCCTCGCCTACTGGAAACCATCTGTGCGAGGAATCCTGACAGCTACTCCGAAATCAAAATTTTCCCATCGTTGGCAAATCCTGGGCAGAGCGTCCTTCAGCGGGCCTTCCTCTCTCTGTAGGCGTGCATGTTTGTATTTCTTCATTGCAGGCCCATTCTCTGCATCGACGGCACGTTCTTAACTAGAAAATACAGAGGGCAAATGTTGACGGCAATCGGAGTAGACTGGAACAACCAAGTGTTGCTCGTGGCCTTTGCCTTCGTCGAGAGCGAGAACACAGAGAGTTGGTACTGGTTTCTGAAGCTGGTTAATGAAAAGGTGGTGGGGATGAGGCCAGAGGTATGTCTCATACATGACCGTCATGCAGGGATGCTGCGTGCAATTGAGGAGCTGCGAAACGGCTGCGCAGACAAGGGATACCCTCCGGTGTGGGAAGATGTAAAGAGCAGATGGTGCATGCGTCATATGGGCGCAAACTTTTATAAGCAGTTCAGAAACAAGGAGCTGATGGCCATGTTCAAACGTTTGTGCGCCCAGAATCAACAGAAGAAGTACAATGAGCTGTGGAGGAGATTTGATGAGCTGACAGCCAAACATAGAGGCGAGAGTTTTGCAAGACCCACAGCTAGAGGTGTTGACGGCCCTAAAGCTCTAGGTGCACTTCCCACCGATGACGGTACATTCAGAAGGAGGCCAGGTTCCTCGGATAGCAGATTTTCGCAGTGGATCGAGCATGAGCCGAAGGAGAAATGGGCATTGCTGTACGATGAAGGTGGAGCAAGGTACGGCATATTGACCACGAACCTTGCAGAGGTCTACAACTGGGTCATGCATGGTGTGAGGCAACTCCCCCTTGTTGCTATCGTGGAGTTCATCCTACATGGAACATAGACATACTTCCACGACAGGTGCAGACAGAATGGCCCATCTATGGCCGATGGAAACCTTTGGTTCGGCACCAAAATGACAGAGTACCTTGAGGAGAAATGCAAGAAGGCAAGAGAGCACCGAGTCCAAGTGCAGGGCACACGAGAGCGTATATTTGAGATATTGTGTGCCGACAGGTCCATGCGTGGCATATTCGCAAGGAAACCTGTGCAAAAGTGTGTCCTAAAGGAAGATGGGACATGCAAGTGCTCCTGCCGGAAACCAAGCTTGTACCACAAGCCCTGTTCTCATGTCATTGCCGCTTGCGGGGAGTGCGGCATTGATGAACGCCAATATGTGTCCCCGTACTTTAAAAAGGAAGCAATCATGCATACATGGAGTACCGAGATTTTTGGTTTCGGCATCGTCGGCACTTTCACTGAAGACACAAGCCCAGTTTATTACATCTCTGACCCAACGAAGGCAAGGAACAAGGTAGGCCGCCGTCGGACACGAAGGATTCGCAATGATATGGACGAATCCGAGGCCGGCGTTAGCGCTAAACGTTGCAGTAGGTGTGGAGAGAAGGGACATACCTACAAGAAGTGCACGAAAGACGCCGAGGCCCCAAGTGCAGCGGAAGTTCCTGTGGAAGGATCAGGCACCGATGGAAGGTGGCCAACTGGGGAAGGCACCACTGATAGGCAGCGTCATCGCAAGCGTCCTCATGCACCTTCGGGTTATGTTGTGTAGTATAGCCGCTGGTTGCTGATGTAATCTCCCTGTAATGTGTACCAATCTGCATGTATTGCTATCTGATTTTTGTTTTAGTGTGGGCCAGATCGGCGTGTCATATCTATTGTCGTCTGTTGAAATGTGCTCTTTGTTTTCACTTTGCCAGTGCTGACCTTTTAAAAGTACTTTGTTGTCTGTTAATTTTCTGACTGTAATTGTAACGCCCAGAAATTCGCACCGAAATTCTGAACATTAATGTGTAATAAATCCCTGCCCAGGAAAGCCAGGGTACACAAACCAAGTTGCCATACAGAGTGTCTTACAAACAGAGTAAACTGTATATTACATAAATGCAGTGGAAAAAGGTAAAACGGAGTCTATAAACATCTGGCCAAGCAGCCGATTCCATTCCCACAGGCACCTTGACGGCGGAGCCGGCCTATTCCTCAGGATGATCTTCATCTGACGCGTCCTCCAACACTGGGGGGGGGGGAAATTGGAGCAAGACTGAGTACCACCCACAGTACTCAACAAATCACACCCACAATTATGCATATGCACAGGGTACAAAGATGGGATAGGGTTTATTTGCGGAAAAACAGTTGCAAAGGGAAGTAGTTCGCAAACAGTAAAAAGTTGTTTTATTTAACAATATTATTCTCCACTGATTAACGTTACACCACGTTAACCAGGCCCAACCATTCCCAACCGATTGACGCTAAACCACGTCAACCAGTCTCCACTGATGAACGCTACACCACGTTCACTAGACACCTCCGGGTACCGTTACACCACGTTACCCGGACTCCACTGATTAACGCTACACCACGTTAACCAGTCACCACCGGACAACGTACCACGCTGACCAGTTTTTCCCGACCAACGCTAAACCACGTTGACCAGGCCGCGCTGATGGAGGTTACACCACAACCACCAGGCATAACTGATGAGAGTTACACCACACTCACCAGTCTCCACCGATTAGCGTTAAACCACGCTAACCAGTCACCCCCGGTCAACTCAACCACGTCGACCGGACTCACACCTTCCACGACACCGGTTTGATAAAACAGGATTAATTATCTAGGGTGAGACTAATCACGGTGAGTCTTGGCCAATGTGCCCATAACCGCGGGCGCGGCTATTCGAATAGTTTTACTCTGATCAGAGGTGTACAACTGTACCCACAAGACACAGCCCCCACACACGTTCCCGTGTGCCAGTACATCACCACGATGTCCCGTGCGAGGCTGTGACAGGACCGTTCACGCAACCCCTCCCTAACCATCCACACCACGCTGAGGTTGCACCTGCCGACAGGGCACGCCATATTGGCCAGGCTACCCCCCTTGCGCCACGGTGAATCCGGCAGCCGATCAACCCTACCCCGGGCCGACCCAACTCCATCACGCCCACCCTCTTCATCGGTGCCTAGGAGAGGGAGAAGAAACGCTTCAAGCCCAGCCGTTGCCCACGCTGGCTTGTGGCAAGTACGGGAAGTTGCCCAAGTGGTTCCCGCGAACCGGTCCTTAATTGCCATGGGTGTGACAAGCAAAACCATACACCCACAGCCCACCATTTAGGTCAAAATTTTAGGAATTTAACAACAACCTATCCAAGGTTCCATTTTTCCGACATTGAGTCGAATCATATAAAAAGACATTATTTAATTCCCAGGTGAGCTATGTTGCTAAGCATGGCTAAGCATCCTAGGGATTATATTCTACTCATATTATTACCCAGGTGACAAGGATTTAGTCATCAAAACTAAGGCTTCATCCTGACATTGTATAGGCAATACCAATCCACATGAATTATTAAAATAATGCAGTTTATTTGCGTAAACAAAGCAATTTAACGAAAAACGGGTACAAATTGATCAAAGTATCAGTGCGACTTGCCTTGCTCCGGCTCAAGGTATTCGGCTACGATCTCGAAATACGCAGGAGAATTACCAGCGTCGGATTCTACAACAAACAATGCATAAATAATTAAAAACAGTACATGGGGGTCAACAAACATGGGCTGAAAGTATTTTTAATGGATTCTTGGCATTTTTCTGGATTTAATGAAATTTGAATGGACTTAATCGGAGTTCGCATGAATTAGTTATGATTTATTGAATCTTACTACTATTTTCAGAGTGAATATAATTAACCAGTGATTTAATGCGCATTAACCGATTAAAAGACGTCACCCGAGAGGGAGGCGACGGCGCACAGGGGCGGGCGCACCACGTGGCGCCACCGCGGGCAACCACGCGGGCGAGCGAGCGGGCGGCCCCGATCTGCCACCCGGCAGATCGGACGGCCCCGGGGAGCGGCGGCCGAAGCCAGCCGTCCCGAGCGGGAGGCGGCGGCACGCACGCGACCCGATGGTCGACGACGGCGACCACCCGGCGCGGCGGCGACCACACAGAGGGGCGGAAAGGAACGGGAAAACGAAAGGGGTTCTCACCGACGGCTCGCGACGGCGAGCGACGGCGCGAAGACGACGGTGGCGACGAAAAAGCGGCGGCGGCCTCGGGACGACGTCGGCGACGGAACTCCGACGGCGGGGAACGGGCGAGAGGCGATTGCCGAGGTGTCCTGGAGGATGAGGAGGACGGGAGAGGAGTTAGAGCGGAGAATAGTGACGCGGCGCGGCGGGAATCACCGGCCGGAAAGGAAACGGAGGGCCGATACTCACCGTGCGCGCGGGCGAGGCGGTCCGGCGAGCTTCGGCTTCCACGGAGTGGCGGCCGAGATGCGGCGTGGCGCGGCGGAGGTGCAGGCGGTGGCGGAGTGTGGGAGCCATGGGCCCCGGGTACCTCACTACAAGCACATGGGCCACTCGGATAGAGGATGGGCCAGATCATGTAATTAGAGATAAGATAGCACCCGGCAGGCTGTGCCTTGTACAATAAGGAAACATAGCCTTAGTCGGATAGGATTTTATCTCTAATATGGAAATCCCTTGGTCGTATCCGACTGGGATCCTTACCATGTACCCCTGTCCCCTAGTATATAAAGGGAGGCAGGGCGCCCCATGAGGACACACCAGATCATTGATCACAAATCTACTTCAGAGGAATAACACCTCAACTGGACGTAGGGTATTACCTCACATTGAGGGCCTGAACCAGTATAACTCTCTCGTGTTCCTCTGCAATCCACCGAATTCCAGGTCGCCGAGTACCCCCATAGTATTATTGCCGGTGCAAAGCATCGACAGTTGGCGCGCCAGGTAGGGGACCGGCGAGTTCTTCATCAACAGATTCGATGGATCCCATCAACGGAGTCAAGGGCGACAAGTTCTCCAATGGAGACACCATCACCTTCGGGAGCCTTGATTTCGTCGCCGATCAACTCGGCAACCTTTCCTTGGCTGAGGCAGATCCGATCTTGCCAGCTGAGGAGCTAGCCGGCGTTGCGCCAGTCGGCCCCAGGGACGTCGCCATCTCCTTCGACGATCTACTACGACAGTCCCTCACATCGCCGGACATCGGGACAACTCTCTCCTTCGGCGTCCGACTCGCGCTAGGCCTTGAGCCAGCGCGGGTTAGGCCGAGAGGGGGAGAGATCGTCAATCTCCCGTACGGATTCGGCGACGCTGTGCATCTACAACCCGCGCAGCAGACCCGACCTCCAGCGATTCAGTTTGGACACGGTCATGAACCGTTTCAGATTGGATCTAGGGAGGTCGGAGTCGTCCTAACTCCGATAAACTACTCGGAGTCCGACACTAAGTCGGATGGTGGTTCGAGCATCAACTCGGACTCCACCTTGGCAAGCTTCCTCCTCCCCCGCGAGATCTTCATGGCTTCAACCCCCTTCCGAGGTGCGCCGACTGCAAGAGGAGCAGCATGAGGAGGCGCGCCGAATACAACAACAAGAGGAGGCCAACCGACAAGCTCGCAATGACGGGCTTCGACAAGCTGGGCGAGCCGCCCAGCAGCAGATCCTCCAAACCAAAGTCGGCGACCACGATGTCTTCGTCACGCCACAACAGAACGTCGTGGCCGCCGCAACTCTGCTGGACACGCTCCAGTTTGGGCCGGACCATCAGGCCACACCAACCATCGCCAAGATCAAGGCGATGATTACTGCTGCCGCCTGCCAGCAGCAAGAACAGTCAGGCAACACTCACGTACCGACCCGTCGAACGGGCTCCCCAGCGGCGGAGTCATCTGCATCAGCATGACGACGGGCAGCCGGCTCCACCCGGCAGCATGAAGAATCCCGCCAAACAACACTCGGCAATACCAACTACGACAACCGGCGGCGTCACCAATATGACCGCCGACCCAATCAAGACCTCCGATTGAGGTTACAACGCGATCTTCGCCACACCCTAAGGGCCCGGCGCGAAGAACGCGAAGAAGACGAACGCCGCCGGCTGGAGGATGAACACGAGCGCTTCGGTCTCCATTACGAGCGGCTACACCGCCAAAACCGAAGCCCAAGTCCTCACGATAATGAAGGCATTCCAGCCTTTACTCGGGAGTTACAGGACGTCCGATGGCCAGTCGGCTTTAAGCCTACCGGAATTGAAAAGTACGACGGCAAGACCAACCCAGAGTCCTGGCTCACCGTTTACGTCCTAGCAGTTCAAGCTGCTGGGGGCGACAGCAGAGCCATGGCTAACTACCTCCCAGTCGCGTTATCCGACTCGGCGAGGACATGGCTGACAGGCCTCCCAAGGCGGTCGATCGGTTCCTGGGGACAACTCAGGGAGCGGTTCATCGCTAACTTCCAGGGACCTACGAGAGACCGGCTTCCGAGCACGACCTCTACCAACTGCATCAGAAAAAGAACGAGTCTCTACGGGAATTCATCAAAAGGTTTTCCGAGAAGCGCAATCAAATCCCAAGCATCAAAGACGAGGTCGTCATCGCCGCCTTCCGCAAGGGAGTAAAAGACGCCCCGCTCATCGCGAAGTTCACTCGGAAGCCACCATCCACTGTCCGGACTCTCTTCGACATGGCCAACAAATACGCCGACTCAGCTGAAGCCGTCGCAGAGGCCTTCGACGAGAAGAAGGAGCCCCGACAAAAAGACAACAGGGCAAAAGCCGACAACGAGCCGCCTCAGAACAAGCCTGGCAGCCGCAAGCGGAAGTCAGACAACGAGGTGGCTAACATGGAGCGCAGTCGGTCGCGGCCCCAGCGGAACAACGACTACCAGAAAGTCATGAGCGGGCCTTGCCCCTTTCACCCCAAGGGCCGGCACGCGGCCAAAGACTGCCACATGCTCAAGAAGTTTGCCTCCGAGCAGGCTTCATCATCTGGCGCCGACAAGGACAAGGACAAGCCAGACTCGGGTCCGGCTGATGACTTCCAGGACCCCCAAGCTGAACTCAACCATATCTTCGGGGGGCCACTCGCGTACGAATCCAAGCGCAAGCAGAAGCTATCAGCGCGGGACATTAACGCGGTCTCCACAACGGATACCCCCCAATACCTGCGCTGGTCAGAGATGGCCATCACTTTCAACCGCGCAGATCACCCAGATCGGGTTTCCCACCCGGGACGATACCCACTCGTCCTAGACCCGGTCGTCAAAAATATTAGGCTGAAGAAAACCCTCATCGACGGAGGCAGTGCGCTCAACATCCTGTTCGCCAAGACTTTGGACGAGATGAGAATCCCTCGTTCAGAACTACGGCCGAGCACCGCGCCCTTCCATGGGATAATCCCCGGCTTGTCATCAACCCCACTCGGGCAGATAACCTTGCCGGTGACCTTCGGCACGCGGGACAACTTCCGCACAGAAAACATCTCCTTCGAGGTCGCCGACTTCGAAACCGCGTATCACGCGATACTCGGACGACCGGCCCTCGCCAAATTCATGGCGATACCGCACTACACATACATGGTGCTGAAGATGCCCGGGCCAGCAGGAGTCCTCTCCCTCCGCAGCGACGCTAAGCAAGCCTTCACCTGCGACAAGGAAAGCTGCGAGCTGGCTCAAACACAAGAAGCGGCAGTCGGGCGCAACAGCATCCGGCAAGCCGCTATATCTGAAGTCGATCAAGATCCAGTTCCGGCGAAAAAAGCAGCAAAGTCTGGAATTTCAGCGGACTCTGACACGAAGAAGATCCCCCTGGACCCTTCCGACCCCTCCAAGACTGCCTTAGTCGGGACCGGACTCGACCCCAAATAGGAAGACGCGCTCGTCACCTTCCTCCAAGCCAACAAAGATATCTTCGCGTGGAAACCGTCCGACATGCCGGGCGTACCAAGGGAGGTGATCGAGCACGCCCTACACGTAAAGCCAGACGCCAAGCCGGTCAAACAACGGCTGCGGCGCTTCGCTCAAGACCGCAAGGACGCTATCCGGGAGGAAATCACCAAGCTCCTCGCAGCCGGCTTCATCAAGGAAGTCTACCACCCGGACTGGCTGGCCAACCCAGTCCTGGTCCGGAAGAAAAACGGTAAATGGCGCATGTGCGTCGACTACACCGACCTCAACAAAGCGTGCCCCAAGGACCCATTTGGTCTTCCCAGGATAGATCAGGTGGTTGACTCCACGGCGGGGTGCGACCTACTCAGTTTTCTCGACTGTTATTCGGGATATCATCAAATTAGCTTGAGGGAACAAGACTGTTTAAAAACATCTTTCATCACGCCGTTTGGAGCGTATTGCTATATCACAATGCCGTTCGGTCTGAAAAACGCAGGCGCAACCTACCAAAGGGCTATTCAGCGGTGTCTGCACACTCAGATCGGGCGCAACGTGGAAGCCTACGTCGACGATGTGGTGATCAAGTCTAAATCCAGACAAGACCTCATTGCCGACTTGGAAGAAACCTTCCAAAACCTTCGAAGATTCAAGATGAAGTTGAACCCGGACAAGTGCACCTTCGGGGTGCCGTCTGGGAAGTTACTCGGCTTCATCGTCTCGCACCGCGGCATCGAGGCTAACCCGGAGAAAGTCAACGCCATCAAGAACATGGCGCCCCCGACCAACCTCAAAGACATCCAGAAGCTGACAGGCTGCATGGCGGCACTCAGTAGGTTTATCTCCCGACTGGGCGAACGGGGCATGCCCTTCTTCAAGCTCCTCAAAAAGGCGGACACCTTTCAGTGGACCCCGGAAGCCCAGCAAGCCTTCGAAGACTTCAAAGAATTCCTCACATCACCCCCCGTGCTAGCGTCACCCCTGCCCCAGGAACCACTAATGCTTTATCTGGCGGCAACAACACAGGTAGTCAGCACGGTGCTGGTAGTGGAGCGATCCGAACAGGGTCATCTTCAAAAAATACAACGGCCAATCTATTTTGTCAGCGAGGTCCTTGCCGACTCCAAAACAAGATACCCACAGGTCCAGAAGCTGCTATACGGCCTACTCATCACAGTCCGAAAGCTGGTGCACTACTTTCAAGCACATCAAGTCACGGTGGTCACAGCGTTTCCACTCGGGGACGTCCTTCATAATCGCGAGGCCACCGGCCGGATCGCTAAATGGGCACTCGAGCTGATGGCGTTTGACATCACCTTTCAGCCACGGACAGCTATCAAATCTCAAGCTCTAGCCGACTTCGTGGCCGAGTGGACAGAAGTTCAACTCCCAACACCAACAACAAAGCTAGAGTACTGGACAATGTACTTCGACGGTTCCCTACGGATCGGCGGTGCCGGGGCTGGAGTCATACTGACATCCCCCACTGGCGAAAAGTTGAAGTACATACTACAAATCCACTTCCCGGCTTCCCACAACGTCGCCGAGTACGAGGCTCTTGTTCACGGGCTCCGCATCGCCATATCACTCGGCATACGTCGACTGGTTGTGCGCGGAGACTCCCAACTCGTGGTCAACCAAGTCATGAAAGACTGGACCTGTCTCGACGACACAATGGCGGCATACTGTCAGGAGGTCCGCAAGTTGGAAAACAAGTTCGACGGGCTGGAAATCACACACGTCCTGCGTCAATACAACGACGCGGCCGATGAGCTGGCAAACATGGGATCCAAGCGAGAAGCGGTTCCGACTGGAATCTTGTCGAGCAACTTATGGAGCCATCAGTCAAGAAGAAACCGGCACAAGAGCAGTCGGGAGGCGAGCCTACCCCGACCACCGACGAAGTGCTGCACATATGTCAAGACTGGAGGGGTCCTGTTCTCAAATTCCTCCTGGACGATGAACTCCCAGAAGATCGCAATCAAGCCGAGCAAATCAAGCGTCGAAGCAAAAGCTTCCTGCTAGTCGGAGAAGACCTGTACCGAAGGAGCGCATCCGGTGTCCTCATGCGCTGTGTCACCACCGAGGAAGGCAAGCAGATCCTGCATTCAATCCACTCGGGCATATGTGGCAACCACGCTGCATCCAGGACGTTAGTCGGAAAAGCTTACCGGCAGGGATTCTTCTGGCCCACCCAGTCACAGACGCCAAAGATATCGTTCGCAAGTGCGAGGGTTGCCAGTTCTTCGCAAGACAGACAAATCTTCCCGCCCAGGAACTCCAGACTATCCCCATCTCTTGGCCATTCGCAGTATGGGGGCTCGACATGGTCGGGCCATTCAAGAAAGCGCCAGGAGGGTTCACACATTTATTCGTCGCAGTGGATAAATTCACCAAGTGGATTGAGGCTAAACCTGTCGCAACAATCACAGCGGCACGAGCAAAGGACTTCATCTTGAGTATACTATACCGGTTTGGGGTCCCTAACCGCATCATAACCGACAACGGCACTCAGTTCGCGGCAGGCCTATTCCAAGATTTCTGCGACGACTTCGGCATCAAGATCTGCTATGCATCTGTGGCACACCCGCGGAGCAACGGGCAGGTCGAGCGAGCCAACGGCATGGTCTTACAAGGCATCAAGGCCAGGATATACGACCGACTACAACCATATGCGGGTCGGTGGGTACAAGAACTACCATCCGTTCTCTGGTCTCTCAGAACCACGGTTAGTCGGGCAACAGGGCAATCCCCTTTCTTCCTGGTCTACGGTACTGAGGCCATGCTACCAACTGAGATACAGTTCGGCTCTCCGCGAGTCCGGGCTTACTCCGAAGACGATTCCAACAGCACCCGACTGATCGAATTAGATCAGCTGGAAGAAGCAAGAGACGCCGCAACAATCCAGTCGGCAAGGTATCTTCAAGGCCTGCGTCGCTACCACAATCGCAATGTCCGTGGCCGCGCCTTCTTGGTCGGGGATCTCGTTCTAAGGAAGATACAAACCACCAAGGACAGGCATAAACTATCCCCCATCTGGGAAGGGCCGTTCATTATAGCCGAGGTCACGCGGCCAGGCGCCTACCGACTGAAGACCAAAGACGGCGTCCTCATCACCAACTCATGGAATATAGAACAGCTACGTCCTTTCTATACCTGAGTTTTACTTTTTCCATGTGTACAGTTTTTCCTGACTCACTACGCCGCTTGTTCCAATCGAGTAGTGAGTCGGGGGCTGCATGTATATATGTGTTCTGTCAATAACATACAAGCTTATCTCACCTCGGTTATGAAGCCTTGCCACGACTGATGCGTTCGCCCGAGCATAGCATCTTCCTCCGAACGATTTTTATCAAGTTCTATCGAACTAGCTCGGTGCATGCTACATGGTCGGGTAAAGCTAATGACAACCGAATAATAAGTTTGGCGGCACGACACATATATTCACACATGATCGTATATGAAAGCATATGTATACACCGACTACAAAATATATTGCCTTTACAGACCCAGGTCTCGGGTAATCGCTTCAGCAGTCGGCTTCGCCTGCGAGATCAGCTCCAGCGCTTCCTCGGGCGTCGTCTCCTCGGAAAATCCCTCCCCGATGGCCTCAATGTCCGCCCTCGGGTAGATGGACTTGGTCATTGCTAGGGTCTGGGCCACGCCGGCGGCAACCCGCTCGTCTGAGTACCTTTTCAGGGCACTCGGCGCGTCCTCGAGACGCCCCATTATTTGAGGAATTCTGCTACAGCTGGTCCCCACTGAGCGGGGATCCACAAGGTCAAGGAGCCCCTTCACGGACCCGACGAGGGCCTCCCGTGACTCCCTGATTGACCTTATCTCCTCCGTGTAGAACCGATACTGGGCCTGGACGTTGGCTCTCATGCCTGCCCAGATCGGCCGGCAAGTAAGCTTGTCAGGTTCGGCTACACACAGGGTGACTAATGTATTGGCTGAGATCACAGTCGGGTTGAGGACTTACTTTCGTAGTCGGCCTCCCACCCGGCCACGGTCTTCTCCAGTTCGGCCTTCTCCTTACCGAGCTCGACGACGGCCTTCTCCAACTCGGACTTCTCCCGGTCAAGCTCGGTGTTGGCCTTTGTCAGGTCGGCCTTGACCCTTTCAAGCTCGGCCTTGGCTTCTTCGGCCTCCTTCAGCTGCGACTCCCTCTCCGCTTCGAGGTCTGCACCACAGATTAGCCAAGAGCTCAATCACGCAGTCATGACACCACCAAGCAGTCGGATCGACGTAGCTGGATGATTACACCAACGGTCCAGTCGGGGAGATATGCTCGAGGATTTTACCTCTGATCTTCTCGGCTAGGGCCCATGTCTCAGCCCTGAGCTGATCAGCGCCGCTCTTCAGCCAGGCCTCCCTCCTCGTGTGACGCGCCTCCATCTCGGCCTTCAATGCCCGGAGCTGTTGTAATTCCGCGAGGTGGGGAGCCATCTCGACCAGGATCTCTGTCATCGCCTCGTTGCGGTCGACGAGCTTCTGCTCAGGACAAGGAACAAACCGACGACAGAGTCAAACATCAAGACAAGAAGATTGCTGGAGCTTCACTACAAGAATCATACCGCGACCCCTTGGGACCCGTTGATGGCGGCACGAAGCAGGCTCTCGCGCTCTCTCCTTGCGACGACTTCATCGAGCCTGAAGCTTTTCATAGTGCCGTCGCGAGTGGTCCACGAGAAGGTCCGGGCATCACACGTGGGGGAGCTTCGATCCGAGGCAAATGTGGGATCTCCGGTGGCGGCGGCAACGGCGACGATGGCGACGACGATAACCACGATGGCGACGGGGTCCTGGCCTCGCACCGCCTTCCCCTACAACATTGGGGACCGGCTCGGGGATCCGTCCCCCGCTTCCGCGACGTATGGTGCCTCGGGGGCTGGGGCCTCAGTTTCAACAGCCACCTCTCGGTCGAGTGGCGGTAGTGGCCCTGTAGTCGGAGCCACCTCGGTTTCAGCGACCGGGCTGGCCGCCGGCTCAGCAGGTGTGTTCGCTGCGCTGACTCGGCTGGGGCGACTCATCAAGCAGAGCAGATGGGTCGACCTTTTGAGGTCGATATCGGCCCGCTTCCTGCACAACGAAGCAAGACATCAGGACTGTATTTTAACATACAACGACTACAGAATGCTCGGAGTAGCGCACCTCTTGGAAAACTTCAGCTTCCTGCTAGCGTGCCCGCTCCCCGGCGAAGCGCTAGCATCGGCACTCGCCCCGGTCGGGGTCGTCGACGGCAGAGGCATATCGGCCTGAGTCGCCTCGGCTCTGGTACGGTTGGTTCGGGTTCCTTCACCCCAATCGGCCTCTGCACTGGTTGGCCCCTTGGCGGCGCTGTTGCTGAGTACGACAATGTCGAGCCCAAGCCAGCTGCTCTCAGCCTGGGACTCGACCGCGTGGGCGTTATGGCAGCGGTGTCCTTTATCTTCAAGCTACCGCTCACGGCACGCGCTGTCATGGCCCCCTCGCCCCGATATAAAATTGGCTTCTTCCCCGCTCTCTTCGAGTCGGGTTGAGCATCGGAGGGGCTCCTTGGCCTCTTCCTCGACGTGACGGCAGACAATGGACGAGAATCTTCATCAAATTCCTCATGCCACTACAATCAAGTTGACAAGATACCATCACGCAAGGTTGAACAATCATCGTTCCACAGGCGTTCACCACAGAAGAGAGTAGAAGGTTACCTTGGTCCGCGGCCGGATGAAGCTATAGGCAGCAACTCGGTGGTTATCATCTTCGGTGGCAACGACCCCTTCGGAGAAGAAGCCAAACAAGGTATCGGTTACTGCCCCCTTGTCCGCTGTCTCGCTGCTCACCCGGTCGGGATCGTGTTTACCTCTGAAGGCCCAGCCGAAAGCGCTTCTCAGCTTCAGCGGCTGGACGCGCCTCGTCAGGAAACGACGAGCCACCCAGGGCCCTGTCAAGCCGGCCCTCTTGAGGTCATCTATCTTCGTCAGCAATATGTGTGCCTGGCCCAGTTCTTCAAAGGTTGGCTCCGAAGACCAGCTTGGCAACACCGCTGGCGGCATACCAGTAAACGGGCGCAAGGAAGGAGCTATATCGGCACAGTAAAACCACTCCTTGTGCTAGCCCTTCAGAGAAGATTTCAAGGGCAAATCGATATATGTTTTCTTCCCATCACTCCTTAATTGAAGACCAGCCCCCCCAATCACACTGATATTACTCTTGGAAGGCTGGGGCTTGACATGGAACAAGTGTCGGAAGAGGATGAAATGGGGCTCAACACCCAGAAAGCACTCGCAAAGGTAACGAATATGGAGATCTGAAGGATCGAGTTGGGATTTAAATGCACCAACTCCAGCCCGTAGAAATCAAGGATGCGGCGGAAGAAATCAGACGACGGAAGACACAAGCCCCGATCAAAGAAAGAGGCGAAAACTACCGTTTCACCAGGCCGGGGGTTGGGGCTCGACTCATCCCTCGCCGACCGCCAACGGATCACTTCTTGGCTGGGCAACTTCAGCTCGCTCTCCAGCCGTCTCAGCTTCACCGAGCCGCAATCCGAGATCGGCCAAGACTCCCTGGCGCACCCGCAGGATTCGTCGCCTTCGGCATGACTGGAGGTGGTGAGATTTGGGGGAAAGCAAATCGGGGCTTGGATTAAACGAAGAGGATTGAAATCGACCGAGTCCGGGTGGGGAACAGCTGTTGCTAACCCTAGCCGGGCGAGAGGCGAAAAGCTAGGCGCGAAGGTGGAAGACGAAGAGATTGGCTGCTTTGGGGAAGACGATGGAATCTTTTTCTCTCTCCCCATCCTTTTATAGCCTGAACCGACTAGATGGGCCCAGGCCTACACAGTTGGTATTGGGCCGACAAGATATGAGTTCCTACAGTAGCATGCTCCATGTGGGCCGCCCGCAGGCTGAGTTGAAATTATAGCTCTGGTGCTACTCACAGGAATCGATGAGGTAAACAGATATGCTTCATGAGAGCCTTACTGCTAAACAAATATGTTTGGGTATCTGTTTTATCCACCAGGTCTCGAGGATATATCCTTACAAGGATCACAAGCTGGTCTTCATTAAAATTGGGGATGCAGGTATCTTTCTCGGGAACACCTGACCACATAATGGATTTATTTTCATAAAGTGGTACTCGGCCTACATGCATGGCCATCAGTTGCCATGAGCAACATTATTCCAGCCGACATGACGCTGAAGAGTCTAACTTTCAAGTAGTGCACTACTCGGGAGAGACTATAAATATCTATTCCCGCTGACATGATGCGGAAGAGTCTAGCTTTTGAGTGGGACGCCACTCGGAAAAGACTATAAACTCATATTCCGACTGACATGAAGTCGAAGAGTCCTATATACGAGTAGCCTCCTACTCGGCAAGACTATAAATTATATTCCGGTTGACATGATACCGAAGAGTCTCATATACCAGTAGTAATCTACTCGGGAAAGACTTCCAGGTTAAAGATCTTTGACTTTATGTTTAATTGTCTTCACAATTAAGCACAAAGTCGGGGGCTACACCTAATAGGTGCGCCTATTCGGCGCACACTATTCATTTATCTACATGAAGCCCTTCATAGCCTCGCTGCCAGCTGACATGAAGCAGGACTCGGGAAGACTTACTCGGACAAAGAGTACTCGGGAGCATCGCACTCGGGTAACCTTCACCGTGGAGGAAGAGCACTCGGCATCAGCTGTGACTCAACTATGAAGGACTCAGGGGCTACTGTGGGAGCCATGGGCCCCGGGTACCTCACTACAAGCACATGGGCCACTCGGATAGAGGATGGGCCAGATCATGTAATTAGAGATAAGATAGCACCCGGCAGGCTGCGCCTTGAACAATAAGGAAACATAGCCTTAGTCGGGCAGGATTCTATCTCCAATAAGGAAATCCCTTGGTCGTATCCGACTGGGATCCTTGCCATGTACCCCTGTCCCCTAGTATATAAAGGGAGGCAGGGCGCCCTATGAGGGAGAACCAGATCATTGATCACAAATCCACCTCAGAGGAATAACACCTCAACTGGACGTAGGGTATTACCTCACAACGAGGGCCTGAACCAGTATAATTCCCTCGTGTTCCTCTGCAATCCACCGAATTCCAGGTCGCCGAGTACCCCCATAGTATTATTGCCGGTGCAAAGCATCAACACCACCGAGGAGGGCAAGCAGATCCTGCAGTCAACCCACTCGGGTATATGTGGCAACCATGCTGCATCCAGGACGTTAGTCGGAAAGGCTTACCGTCAGGGATTTTTTTGGCCCACAGTAGTTACGGACGCAAAAGAAATTGTTTGCAAATGCGAGGGTTGCCAGTTCTAGGCAAGACAAACAAATCTCCCAGTCCAAGAACTCCAAACTATCCCTATTTCTTGGCCATTCGCCGTATGGGGGCTCGACATGGTCGGGCCTTTCAAGAAAGCGCCAGGAGGGTCACACATCTATTCGTTGCAGTGGATAAATTCACCAAGTGGATTAAGGCAAAACCCATTGCAACTATAACAGCGGCACGAGCAAAGGACTTCATCATGAGTATACTATACAGATTTGGGGTTCCTAACCGCATCATTACCGACAACGGTACTCAGTTCACGGGCGGCGTATTCCATAACTTTGCGAAGATTTTGGCATCAAGATCTGCTATGCATCTGTGGCACACCCACGGAGCAACGGGCAGGTCGAACGAGCCAATGGTATGGTCTTACAAGGCATCAAGGCCAGGATATTCGACCGACTACAACCATACGCGGGCCGGTGGGTACAAGAACTCCCATCTGTTCTCTGGTCTCTCAGAACCACGGTTAGTCGGGCAACAGGGCAATCCCCTTTCTTTCTGGTCTACGGTGCTGAGGCTATGCTACCGACAGAGTTACAGTTCGGCTCTTCGCGAGTCCGGGCTTACTCAGAAGACGTCTCAAACAATACCCGATTGGTTGAGCTAGATCAGTTGGAAGAAGCAAGGGACTTCGTGACAATCTAGTCGGCAGGGTATCTTCAAGGCCTGCGTCGCTATCATAATCGCAATGTCCGTGGCCGCGCCTTTTTGGTCGGGATCTCGTCTTGAGGAAAATACAAACCACCAAAGATAGGCACAAATCATCTCCAATCTGGGAAGGGCCGTTCATTATATGCGAGGTCACGCAGCCAGGCGCCTATCGACTGAAGACCGAAGACGGTGCCCTTATCAACAACTCATGGAACATAGAACAGCTACGTCCTTTCTATACCTGAGCTTTATAATTTTTCATGTGTACAGTTTCTGACTCACCACGCCGCTTGTATCAACCGAGTAGTGAGTTGGGGGCTGTAGGTATATATGTGTTTTGTCAATAATATACGAGCTTGTATTACTCTAGTTATGAAGCCTTACTACGACTCACGTTTGCCCAAGTACAATTTCTTACATTGAGCGATTTTATTAAGTTCTAACAGACTAACTCGGCGTAGACTACACAGTCAAGCAAAGCTAATGACAACTGAGTAATAATTCAAAGCTTGGCGGCATTACACATATATTTACACATGTTTTCCACAAAAGTTTATACATACCGACTACATGATATGTTGCTCTTATAGACCCAGGTCTCAGGTGATTGTCTCAGCAGTCGGCCTCGCTCGTGCTATTAGCTCCAGCGCCTCCTTGGGCGTCGTCTCCTCGGCAAACCCCTCCCCGATGGCTTCAATGTCTGCCCTCGGGTAGATCGATTCGGTCATCGCCAGGGTCTGGGCCACGCCGGCAATGACATGCTCATCCGAGTACCTCTTTAGGGCACTCGGTGCATCCTCAAGACGCGCCTCCACTTGGGGGATTCGGCTGCAGCTGGTTCCCACAGGGCGAGGATCCATCAGATCAAGGAACCCTTTCACGGACCCGACGAGGGCCTCCCGTGATTCCATATAACCCTTATCTCCTCTGTATAAAACCGATATTGGGCCTGGGCATTGGCTCTGAGGTCTGCCCGGGTCCACCGACAAGTAAACTTGTTAGGCGCGGCTACAGATGGAATGATTAAAGGATTGGTTAAGATGGTTGTCGAGGTGGAGACTTACTCGCGTAATCGGCCTCCCACTCGGCCACGGTCTTCTCTAGTCTAGCCTTTTCTTCGCCGAGCTTGATGGTGGCCTCTTTTAACTCGGCCTTCTCCCATTCGAGCTCGGCGTTGGCCTTTGTCAGGTTGGCCTTGTCCTTCTCGAGCTCGGCCTTGGCTTCCTCGGCCTCCTTCCGCTGGGCTTCCCTCTCTGTTCGGGTCTTAAACTTGGCTTCGAGGGCCGCACAACAGATTAGTCAAGAACTCAACCTTACAGCCATGACACAACTGGGCAGTCGGGAACAACACAGCTGGAGAAATACATCAATGGTTTAGTCGGGACGACGCATTCGGGGGATTTACCTCTAATCTTCCTGGCTTGGGCCCAAGTTTCATCCCTAAGTTGGGTGACGGCATCCTTCAGCCAGGCTTCCCTCCCCGCGTGGCGCTCCTCCATCTCGGCCTTCAATGCCCAGAGCTGCTCTAATTCCGTGAGATGGGGGGCCATTTCGACCAGGATCCCGGTCATCTCCTCATTACGATCAACAAGCTTCTGCTCAGGCAGAAAACAAGTCAAGAACGGGGTCAGACGTCAGAACAAGAAGACCACCAAGGCTCCATCGCAAGAATCATACCCGAACCCCCTCGGACCCGGCAATGGTGGCGCGGAGCAAGCTTTCATGTTCCCTTCTCGCCGCGGCCTCGTTGAGCTTGAACCTCCTCACAGTTCCATCAGGCGCCGTCCAGGTGAACGTCCGGGGGAACTTACGTGGAGGAGCTTCAATCCGAGGAAGGTTCGGGATCTTCGGCGCCGCCGACGACGATGATGACCATGACGGCGACGGGGTCCTGGCCCCCACACCGGCATCCCCTGCGGCCTCGGGGGTCGACTCGGGGGCTCCAGCCACGGCCTCGGTAGTGGGCGTCGACTCAGGGGCTGGGGCAGCAACCTCAGTAACCGCTCCTTGGTCGGGCGGCACCAGCGGCCCCACAGTTGGGACCACCTCAATCTCTCCGACTAGGCTGGTCACCGGCTTAGCGGGTGTGCTCACCAGCACCGGCTCGGCTGGGGCAGGCTCTTCAAGGGGAGTAGTCGGAGCGGTCTCCTTGAGATCGATATCGGCACGCTTCCTGCATGGCAAAACAGACATCAAAATACTACTGCAACAGACAAGAATCTCAGAAGATGCAGAGTAGCTTACCTCTTGGAGAACTTGAGTTTCCTGCCGGGCGATCCGGGTCCCGGTGGAGCGCTATGCTCGGTTGTCGGCCTGGTCGGCGAAGTAGTTGGCGGCGGCGCGGCAACTGGAGGTGGCCCTACTGGTGGTGTGGCCGACTCGGGCACCTCTGTGCTTGGCGGCGCCCGCTTGGATCGTCTACTCGGTGATGCTTTTGCTGGGCTCGGCAATGTCGAGCTCGGCCGTACTGGTCCCAACCTGGGACTTGATCACCTGGGAGCCGCGGCGGCGGTGTCCTTTATCTTCAGGCCTCCTACCACGACACCCGGCGTCAGGGCCCCCTCGCCCCGATATAGAACAGGCTTTTTCCCCGCTCTCTTGGAGTCAGGTTGGGCAACAGCAGGGCTCCTCGGCCTTTTCTTCGATTTAACGGCAGACAACGGGTGGGAGTCTTCATCGAACTCCTCGCATTCCTATAGAAGATTCAACAATATATATCACATAATGCTGGGCAATCGCAGATACAGGCCCACAGGTATTCGTCAAAGAAGAAGGACAAAGATTACCTTAGGACGGGGCCGAATGAAGCTGAAAGCCGCGATCCGGCGTTTATCGTCCTCGGTCTCGATCACCCCCCCGGAGAAGTAACCAAACAGGGTCTCGGTCACCTTGAACTTATCGGCCGACTTGTGGCTTACTCTGTCAGGATCATATTTGCCCTTAAAATCCCAGCTGAACACGCCCCTCAGCTTCAGCGGCTGGATGCGCCGAGTCAAGAAACACCGGGCCACCCAAGGCCTGGTCAGGCCAGCTTCCTTAAGCTTTTCTAACTTCTCCAACAATTGATGCACCTAGCCCATCTCCTCAAAGGTTGGATCTGCTGACCAATTTGGTAAAACTACCGGTGGCAAGCCGGTGAATGGACGCAAGGAGGGAGCCAGATCTGCGCAATAGAACCACTCCTTGTGCCAACCTTTCAAGGAAGATTTCAAGGGGAGATCAAGATATATTTTCTTCCCATCACTCCTCAACTGGAGACCAGCCCCCCCAATCACACTGATATTATTCTTAGAGGGCTGGGGTTTGATGTGGAACAGATGCCTAAAGAAATTAAAGTGGGGTTCCACACCCAAAAAGCACTCGCAAAGAGTAACAAATATGGAGATTTGAAGAATTGAGTTGGGATTCAAATGCACCAACTCCAACCCATAGAAGTCAAGGATGCGGCGGAAGAACGCAGAAGAGGGAAGGCACAAACCCCGGTCGAGAAAAGAGGCAAAAACTACTGTTTCACCAGATTGGGGATTTGGGACCGACTCACCCTTAGCCGGCCGCCAACGGATCACCTCCTGGCTTGGAAACTTCAATTGACTTTCCAACAGCTTCAGTTTCACCGTGCCACAATCCGAAGTTAGCCAGACTTTCCCCGACGCACCCACAGGATCCGAAGCTTTCGACCTGGTTGGGGGCGGAGAAATTTGGGGGAAAAGCGATTGAGGGCTTGGAACAGACGAAGAGGTTTGGAATCGCCCGAGTTTGAGCGGGGAACAGCAGTAGCAGCTAACCCTAGCCGAGCAGGAGGCAAAAAGTTGGGCGCGAAGGCAGAAGACAAAGCAATTGGCTGATTTGGGGGAAGATGAAGGAATCTTTTTCTCTCTCCCTGCTTTTTATAGAGCTGATACCGACTAACGGGCTTGGGCCTACATAGTTGGTACTGGGCCACCAAGACATGAGTTCCTATAGTAGCATGCTCCACGTGGGCCGCCCATAGGCTGAGTTGAAATTATAGCGCTAGTGCTACCAACAGGAGCCGATGAGGTAAACATATATGCTTCATGAGAGCCTTATTACTAAACGTATATGTTTGGGTATCTGTTTTATCCACCAGGTCTCGAGGATATATCCTCATATGGATCTCAAGCCGGTCTTCATTAAAATTGGGGATGCAGGTATCTTTCTCGAGTACACCTAATCACGCCATAGATTTATTTTCATAAAGTGGTACTTGGCCTACATGCGTTTCCATCAGTTGCCATGAGCAACATTATTCCAGCCAATATGATGCTAAAGAGTCTAACTTTCGAGTAGTGCACTACTCGGGAGAGACTATAAATTCCTCATTCCCATTGACATAATGTGGAGGAGTCTAGCTTCTGGGTGGGACGCCACTCAGGAAAGACTATAAACCCCCCTTTCCAGCTGACATGAAGCTGAAGAGTCCCATATACGAGTAGCATCCTACTCGGTAAGACTATAAACACATATCCCGACTGACATAAAGTCGAAGAGTCCTACATACGAGTAGTTCCCTACTCGGCAACACTATAAAGTTTATTTCGGTTGACATGATACCGAAGAGTCTCATATACCAGTAGTATACTACTCGGGAAAGACTATGAGGTTAAAGATCTTTGACTTTATGTTTAATTGTCTTCACAATTAAGCACAAAGTCGGGGGGGGGGAGGGGGGGGGGGCTACACCTAATAGGTGCGCCTATTCGGTGCACGCTATTCATATATCTACATGAAGCCCTTCATAGCCTCGCTGCCAGCTGACATGAAGCAGGACTTGGGAAGAAGACTCACTCGGACAAAGAGTACTCGGGAGCATCGCACTCGGGCAATCTTCACCGTGGAGGATGAGCACTCGGCATCAGCTGTGACTCAACTATGAAGGTCTCAGGGGCTACTGGGGAGGCCATGGGCCTCGGGTACCTCACCACCAGCATGTGAGCCACTCGGATAGAGGATGGGCCGAATCATGTATTTAGGATAAGATAGCACCCGGCAGGCTTTGCCTTGTACAATAAGGAAAACATAGTCTTAGTCGGATAAGTTTCTATCTCTAAGAAGGAAATCCCTTGGCCGTATCCGGCTGGGATCCTTATCCTGTACCTCTGCCCCCTAGTATATAAGGGGAGGCAGGGCGCCCCTCAAGGGGCACGAGATTACAAGATCATTGATCGACAAACACCTCAGAGGAATTACACTATAACTGGACATAGGGTATTACCTCACCTCGAGGGCCTGAACCAGTATAAATCTTCTTTGTGTTCCTCAGCAATCCATTGAGTTTCCCCTTGCCGAGTAGCTCTATAGTTCTATTGCCGGTGTAAAACATCGACAATGACGAACAAATACGCCGACTCGGCCAACGCTATTGCTGAGGTCCTCGATGACAAAAAAGGCACCCCGACAGAAGAAGCGGAAGGACACCGATGACGTAGCCCCAACTAAGGCTAGGAACCGCAAACGCAAGTCCGACGACTTCATTGTGGCAGTCGGTCACAAGCGTCTTCGACCTCCTACAACTGAAGATTATCAGAACAACAAGTGACATGCTCGGGGCTCAAAAGCTCAACTGCAAGGATGGCATCCCCACTCCCAAATACCGAACAACTAAGTCACTTTCTGATAAATATTTCTTCACTCGGCCTCGCCAATGCCGCAGCCGCTTACACCTAATAGGTGTACAAGCTGCACATTTTGTCTGTTTTTTCTCTTAATGATTACAAAAGTACTCGAGTAGCATAAATTCCAATCCGTGAAACTTTGCTCCATGAAAGATGAACTCAAGTCACCCAAAACACGTGTCTAGGAAAGAGCCATGAGCCAACTCCCAACGCTAGGGGGCTATGACTAGTCGGGCAGAGTGCTTAAACGTAAGGGGTCAACTACTCGGGGAAATTAATATTGATAAGAGGAAGAACACGTATTTACATATATTGTAAAATATATAAATTTTATTCGGGTGATTGTTTTCATCATCAGATGCTACTCATCCGATATGTTTATAATGCAGGGCCAGTTCCGGATATGCGTGACAGGAACTCGGGGCTACGAGCCTATCTCCTACGCTTGGGGGTTGGACGAGTCTGCCAAGATACACTTGGAGTGCGATGCTTCAAGAATCACTCGGAATGCTCCATGAGGGCTACTGACTGAGTACTTGCGCCAGTCGGGACATCATCTTCCCTGGCTATGCTCCATGTGGGTTAATAATCGACCTCCGGCACCAGTCGAAGTTCGGGTACCACTCTGCTGGGTGAGGTACGCCCCATGAGGGTCGCCAGCCGAATCCTATGCTAATGCGAGGTTCGGGTACCTTATTCGGCTAACAACTGACCTCCGGCACCAGTCGGAGCTTGGGTACCACTCGGCTGGGTGAGGTACGCCCCATAAGGGTCGCCAGCCGAATCCTACACTAATGCTAGGTTTGGGTACCTTATTTGGTCACAACTCCGCTGAGCTGGGTACTCCCCATGAGGGTTGCTAGCCGAATCATATGCTAATGCGAGGTTCGGGTACCTTATTCGGCTAACAACTGACCTTTGTCACCAGTCGAAGCTTGGGTACTACTCGGCTGGGTGAGGTACACCCCATAAGGGTCACTAGCCAAATCCTACGCTAATGCTAGGTTCAGGTACCTTATTTGGTCACAACTCCGCTGAGTTGGGTACGCCCCATGAGAGTTGGGTACCTTATTCGGCTAACAATTGACCTCCGGGTGTCGGAGCTCGGGTACCACTCTGTTGAGTTGGCTATGCCCCATGAGGGTCGCCAGCCGAATCCTATGCTAATGCAAGGTTCGGGTACCTTATTTGGCTAATATAACTGACCTCCGGTGCCAATCGGGCTCGTGTGCTACTCGGCTAGGTAGGGTACGCCCCATAAGGGTCGCCAGCCGAATCCTATGCTAATGCTAGGTTCGGGTGCCTTATTTGGTCACAACTCTACCAGGTTAGGTACGCCCCATAAGGGTCGCCAGCTGAATCCTATGTTAATGCAAGGTCTAGGTACCTTATTTGGCTATAATTCTGTTGGGTAGGGTACGCCCCATGAGGGTCGCCAGCCGAATCCTATGCTAATGCAAGGTTCGGGTACCTTATTCGGCTTTATCGAAGTCAGAGAAGATCAATATTGTCAAAGCGCATCTGGAGTTCTCATGCACTGCGTCACACCTGAGGAGGGCAAGCAGATCCTGTAATATACCTACTCGGGCATTTGTGGCAACCATACTGTATCCAAAACATAAGTCAGAAAGGCTTGTGGACAAGGATTCCTCTAGCTGATTGTGGTTACCGACGCTGAAGTACTCATCTTGACATGTGAGGGATGCTAATTTTATAGGGCCGCGCTAGGTAGGTCGGTTTAGGCCGGCTTATTCGGTAGTAGGCCAAAGATATGAGTTTCTCGATAGCACGCTCTATTGGGCCACTCGCTGGCTGTGTTAAAATGATAGTGAATGTGCTATTCACAGAAACTGATTAAATAATCAGATATGCTTCATGCTAAGCCTACAGCCGGGTGTATACATTCGGGTATCTGCATTATTTACTAGGTTTTGAGAATATATCCTTATAAGGATCGACAGTTGGTCTCCATTAAAATTGGGGATGCATGTATCTCTCAAGTACACCTGATGTGGAGGCCATGGGCCCCGGGTACCTCATTACCAGTATATGGGCCACTTGGATAGAGGATGGGCCGAACCATGTAATTAGAGATAAGATGGCACCCGGCAGGCTTTGCTTTGTATAATAAGGAAACATAGTCTTAGTCGGATAGGTCTCTATCTCTAAGAAGAAAATCCCTTGGCCATATCCAACTGGGATCCTTATCATGTACCCCTGTCCCCTAGTATATAAAGGGAGGCAGGGCGCCCCATGAGGGCAGACAGAAGATCATCGATCAACAAACACCTCAGAGGAATAACACATCAACTGGACGTAGGGTATTACCTTACATCAAGGGCCTGAACCAGTATAAATCTTCTCTGTGTTCCTCTGCAATCCACCGAATTCACCTTCGCTGAGTAGCCCTATAGTTTTATTGCCGGTGCAAAGCATCGACAGTTGGCGCGCTAGGTAGGGGCTCTGGCGAATTCCTCATCAGCAGATTCGATGGATTCAACCAACGGAGTCAATAGCAACAAGTTCTCCCCTGGAGACGCAATTACCTTCGGGAGCCTAGATTTCGTTGCCGATCAACTCGGCAATCTCACCTTGGCTGAGGCAGACCCAATCTTGCCAGCCGAGGAACTAGCCGACATTGCGCCAGTCGGCCCACAGGACACCGCCGTCTCCTTCAACGACTTACTGCGGCAGTCCTTCACATCGCCGAGCATCGGGACAACCCTCTCCTTTGGCTTCCGACTCGCGCTAGGCCCTGAGCCAGCCCGGGTTGGGCCGAGAAGGGGAGAGATCATCAATCTCCCGCACAGCTTCGGCGATGCTGCGCATCTACATCCCGCGCAGCAAACCTGACCTCCAGTAATTCAGTTTGGACACGACCAAGCGCCGTTTCAAATTGGATCTAGAGAGGTCGGAGTCGTTCTTACTCTGAGAAACTATTCGGAGTCCGACACCAAGTCGGATAGCGGTTCGAGCGCCAGTTCGGACTCTAGTTTGGCAAGCTTCCTCCTTCCCCGCGAGATCTTCATGGCTTCAACACCACCTTCCGAGGTATGCCGACTACAAGAGGAGCAACAGGAGGAGGCGCGCCGACTACAACAAGAGGAGGCCAACCGTGAGACCCGCAATGACGGGCTACGCCAGGTTGGGCGAGTCGCCCAGCAGCAGATCCTCCAAACCAAAGTCGGCGACCACGACGTCTTCGTCACACCACAACAGAACGTTGTGGCTGCCGCAACCCTGCTGGACACACTCCAACTCGGGCCTGATCACCAGGACACCCCGACTATCGCCAAGATTAAGGCGATGATCACAGCTGCTGCTTGTCAGCAGCAACAGCAGTCGGGCGACATAGTTATACCGACCAACCGATCGGGTTCTCCGGCGGCAGGTTCATCTGCATCAATGCGACGCTGGGTGGCCGGCTCCAGTCGGCAACGCGAAGAGTCCCGGCAAACAACGCTCGGCAATACCAACAATGACAACCGGCGGCGTCGCCAGTACGATCGCCGACCCAATCAAGACCTCCGAGTATGACTGCAACGCGACCTTCGCCACACCTTAAACGCTCGACGCAAAGAACGCGAAGAAGATGAATGCCATCGACTGGAGGATGAAAATGAGCGCTTCGGTCTCCACCACGAGCGGCTGCACCGCCGAGATCGGAGCTGGAGCCCTCACGAAGATGAAGGCATCCCGGCTTTCACTCGGGAGCTACAGGACGTCTATTGGCTGACTGGCTTTAAGACCACTAGGATTGAAAAGTACGACGGCGAGACAAATCCCGAGTCCTGGCTCACCATTTATACCCTAGCAGTTCGTGCTGTTGGGGGCGACAGCAAAGCCATGGCTAACTACCTCCCAGTCGCGCTAGCCGACTCTGCGAGGACATGGCTGACAGGCCTCCCGAGGCGGTCGATCGGTTCCTGGGGACAACTCAGGGAGCGGTTCATCGCTAATTTCCAGGGGACCTACGAGAGACCGGCTTCGGAGCATGATCTTTATCAGCTGCACCAGAAGAAAAACGAGTCTCTGCGCGAATTCATCAAAAGGTTTTTCGAGAAGCGCAACCAAATTCCAACTGTCAAAGACGAGGCCGTCATCGCCGCCTTTCGCAAGGGGGTAAAAAACGCCCCGCTTATTGCAAAGTTCACTCGGAAGTCACCATCCACAGTCCGGGCTCTCTTCGACATGGCCAACAAATACGCCAACTTGGCCGAAGCGGTAGCCGAGGCCCTCGACGAGAAGAAGGAGCCCCGACAGAAAGACCAGAAGGCGAAAGCCGACAACGAGCCGTCTCAAAATAAGTTTGGCAGCCGCAAGCGGAAGTCGGACAACGAGGTGGCCAACATGGAGCGCAGTCGGCCGTGGCCCTAGCGGAACAACGACTACCAGAAAGTCATGAGCGGGCCATGCCCCTTCCACCCCAAGGGCAAGCACGCGGCCAAAGACTACTACATGCTCAAGAAGTTTGCCTCCAAGCAGGCTTCATCGTCTGGCGCCGACAAGGACAAAGACAAGCCAGATTCGGGTCCGGCTGATGATTTCCAAGATCCTCAAGCCGAGCTCAACCACATCTTCGGGGGGCCGCTTGCGTACGAGTCCAAGCGCAAACAGAAGCTTTCAGCGCGCGACATCAACATAGTCTCTACAACGGACACCCCTCAGTACCTGCGCTGGTCAGAGATGGCCATTACCTTCAATCGCGCAGATCACCCAGATCGGGTTTCCCACCCGGGATGCTACCCACTCATCACAAACATCAGGCTGAAGAAAACCCTCATCGACGAAGGTAGCGCGCTCAATATCCTGTTCGCCAAGACTTTGGACGAGAGGAAAATTCCTCGTTCAGAACTACGGCCGAGTACTGCACCCTTCCACAGGATAATTCCCGGCCTGTCATCAACCCCACTTAGGCAGATAACCTTGCCGGTAACCTTCGGCACGCGGGATAACTTCCGCACGGAAAATGTCTGCTTCGAGATTGCCGACTTCGGGACCGCGTACCACGCAATACTCGGACGACCGGCACTCGCCAAATTCATGGTGATACCACTCTACACATATATGGTGCTCAAGATGCCTGGGCCAGCAGGAGTCCTCTCCCTTCGCAGCGACATCAAGCAAGCCTTCACCTGCGACAAGGAAAGCTACAAATTGGCTCAATCACAAGAGGCGGCAGTCGGGCGTGATAGCATTCGTCAAGCCGTCACAACAGAAGTCGAGCAGGATCAAGTTCCGGTGAAAAAGGTAGCGAAGTTGGGAATTTCAGCGGACTCTGACACGAAGAAGATCCCCCTGGACCCTTCTGACCCCTCCAAGACTACTCTAGTCAGGACCGGACTCGACCCCAAATAGGAAGACGTGCTCGTCACCTTCCTCCAAGCCAACAAGGATATCTTTGCGTGGAAACCGTCTGACAGGCCGGGCGTACCAAGGGAGGTGATCGAGCACGCCCTAAATGTGAAGACAGACGCCAAGCCAGTCAAGCAACGGCTGCGGCGCTTCGCTCAAGACCGCAAGGATGCTATCCAGGAGGACATCACCAAGCTCCTCGCAGCCGGGTTCATCAAGGAGGTCTGTCACCCGGATTGGCTGGCAAACCCAGTTCTGGTCCGGAAGAAAAACGGTAAATGGCGCATGTGTGTCGACTACACCGATCTCAACAAGGCATGCCCCAAGGACCCATTTGGTCTTCCCAGGATAGATCAGGTGGTTGATTCCACGGCAGGGTGCGACCTACTCAGCTTTCTCGACTGCTACTCGGGATACCATCAAATCAGCCTGAGGGAGGAGGACTGCTTAAAGACGTCTTTCATCACGCCGTTTGGAGTGTACTGCTATATCACAATGCCATTCGGTTTGAAGAATGTTGGAGCAACCTATCAACGGGCCATTCAGCGGTGTCTGCACACTCAGATCGAGCGCAACGTGGAAGCCTACGTCGATGACGTGGTGATCAAGACCAAGTCCAAAGAAGACCTCATCGCTGACCTGGAAGAAACCTTCCAAAATCTTCGATGATTCAAGATGAAGTTGAACCCGGAAAAATGCGCCTTCGGAGTGCCATTCGGCAAGTTACTCGGCTTCATCGTCTCGCACCGCGGCATCGAGACCAACTCGGAGAAAGTCAACGCCATCAGGAACATGGCACCCCCGACTAACCTTAAAGACGTCCAGAAGCTGACAGGCTGCATGGCGGCAGTCAGCCGGTTTATTTCCCGACTGGGTGAACGGGGTATGCCCTTCTTCAAGCTACTCAAAAAGACAGACAATTTCCAATGGACTCCGGAAGCCCAGCAAGCCTTCAAAGATTTCAAACAATTCCTTAAATCACCTCCCGTGCTGGCATCACCCATGCCCCAAGAACCGCTAATGCTATATCTGGCGGCAACCACTCAGGTAGTTAGCACGGTACTGGTTGTTGAGCGACCCAAACAGGGTCATATTCAGAAAATACAACGGCCAGTTTACTTTGTCAGCGAGGTGCTTGCCGACTCGAAGACGAGATATCTGCAGGTCCAGAAGCTGCTATATGGCCTACTTATCACAGTCCGGAAGCTGGTGCATTATTTCTAAGCACATCAAGTCACGGTGGTCACAGCGTTTCCACTCGGGGATGTCCTTCATAATCGCGAGGCCACCGGCCGAATCGCTAAATGGGCACTCGAGCTGATGGCGTTCGATATCACCTTTCAGCCATGGACAAAAATTAAATCACAAGCTCTAGCCGACTTTGTAGCCGAGTGGATAGAGGTTCAACTCCCTACATCAACAGCAAAGCTAGAGTACTGGACAATGTACTTCGGCGGTTCTCTATGGATCGGCGGCGCCGGGGCTGGAGTCATATTGATGTCCCCCACTGGCGAAAAACTAAAGTACGTTCTACAAATCCACTTCCCGGCTTCCCACAACATCGCCGAGTACGAGGCACTCATCCACGGGCTCCGCATTGCTATATCACTCAGCATACGTCGACTGGTTGTGCGCGGGGATTCTCAACTCGTGGTAAACCAAGTCATGAAAGACTGGACTTGCCTCGACGATACCATGGCAGCATACTGTCAGGAGGTCCGCAAGCTGGAAAACAAGTTCGACGGGCTGGAAATCACACATGTCCTGCGTCAATACAACGGCGCGGCAGACGAGCTGGCAAACATGGGATCCAAGCGAGAAGCAGTTCTGACTGGAATCTTTGTTGAGCAACTCATGGAGCCATCAGTCAAGAAGAAACTGGCGCCGAAGCAGTCGGGAGGCGAACCTACCCTGGCCACAAATGAGGTGCTGCACATATGTCAAGACTGGAGGACTCCTGTTGTCAAATTTCTCCTGCACGATGAACTCCCAGAAGATCGCTGTCAAGCCGAGCAGACAAAGCGTCGAAGCTAAAGCTTCCTACTAGTTGGAGAAGACCTGTACCGAAGGAGCGCATCCGGTGTCCTCATGCGTTGCGTCACCACCGAGGAGGGCAAGCAGATCCTGCAGTCGATTCACTCAGGCATATGTGGCAACCATGCCGCATCCAGGACGTTAGTCGGAAAGGCTTACCGGTAGGGATGTTTCTGGCCCACAGCAGTAACAGACGCCAAGGACATTGTTCGCAAGTGCGAGGGTTGCCAGTTCTACGCAAGACAAACAAATCTCCCAGCCTAGGAACTCCAAACTATCCCTATTTCCTGGCCATTCGCAGTATGGGGGCTTGACATGGTCGGGCCTTTCAAGAAAGCGCCAGGGGGGTTTACACATCTATTCGTCGCGGTGGATAAATTCACCAAGTGGATTGAGGCTAAACCCGTTGCAACAATTACAGTGGCACGAGCAAAGGACTTCATCATGAGTATATTATACCGCTTTGGGGTCCCTAACCGCATCATCACCGATAACGGTACTTAGTTCACGGGCGGCGTATTCCAAGACTTCTGCGAAGATTTCAGCATCAAGATCTGCTACGCATCTATGGCACACCCGCGGAGGAACGGGCAGGTCGAACGAGCCAACGGTATGGTCTTACAAGGCATCAAGGCTAGGATATTTGACCGACTACAACCATATGCGGGCCGGTGGGTACAACAACTCCCATCCATTCTCTGGTCTCTTAGAACCACGGTTAGTCGGGCAACAGGGCAATCCCCTTTCTTTCTGGTCTACGGTGCCGAGGCTATGCTTCCGACAGAGATACAGTTCGGCTCTCCGCGAGCCCGGGCTTACTCAGAAGATGACTCAAATAACACCCGACTGGTCGAGCTAGATCAGTTGGAAGAAGCAAGGGACACCGCAACAATCTAGTCGGCAAGGTATCTTCAAGGCCTGCGTCGCTACCACAACCGCAATGTCCGTGGCCGCGCCTTTTTGGTCGGAGATCTCGTCCTGAGGAAAGTACAAACCACCAAAGACAGGCATAAATTATCCCCAATCTGGGAAGGGCCGTTCATTATAGCCGAGGTCACACGGCCAGGCGGCTACCGACTGAAGACTAAAGACGGGGTCCTCATCAGCAACTCATGGAACATAGAACAGCTATGTCCTTTCTATATGTGGGTGCCATGGGCCCCGGGTACCTCATGACAAGCATATGGGCCACTCGGATAGAGGATGGGCCTAGCCTTGTAATTAGAGATATAGCTAGATTCGGCAGACTTCGCCTTGTATAGAAAGGAATATACAGTCCTAGTCGGGTGCATTATATCTCTAAGGGGAGATCTCCTAGTCGTGATCCGATGGGGACTCCTACCTTGTAACCCTGTCCCCCAGTATATAAGGGGAGGCAGGGCGCCCCATGAGGGAAGAAGAGCACTCATAAGCTCATAGGTGCACACAAGTTCATCAGAACCACCACCGTATATCCTCAAAGGAATACATATAAACTGGACGTAGGGTATTACCTCACATTGAGGGCCTGAACCAGTATAAAATCTCTCTGTGTTCCTTTGCAATCCACCGAGTTTACATCCGCCGACTAGCCCCATATATTTATTGCCGGTGTAAAACATCGACAGTTGGCGCGCCAGGTAGGGGCTTCGGCGCGATCTACATCTACAAGCTCGATGGATCCAGCAACTAAAGTCGACGGCGGCAAACTCTCCCCCGGAGATACAATCGCATTCAGAAGCCTCGACTTCATCGCTGACCAGATCGGCAATCTCACCTTGGCCGACTCGGACCCGATCCAACCGGCCGAGGAACCAGCCGACTCCGCGCCAGTCGGCCTACACGATGCTGCAGCAATTTTTCACGACATGCTGCGGCGATCTCCAATACGCCTGAGTCCAGGGACAACTCTTTCTTTCGGTGTTCGACTCGGACTCGGTTTTGAGCCGGCCGAGATCGGGCCAAGAAAGGAAGAGATCGTCAATTTCCCGTTCGGACTCGGCGACGCCGCGGATATCTACAATCTACATCCGACGCGGCAAACCCGATCCTCTGGAGTCCGACTCGGATACGGCCCAGAGCCGCTCGAGATCGGATCTAGGGAGGTTGGAGTTGTAATCACCCCCATCAACTATTCCGACTACGACTCTCAGTCGGACTACGACTCCCAGTCGGATTCCGACTCTAAGTCGGACAGCAGTTCGGCAAGCTTCTTCCCGCCACGAGAAATCTTCATGGCATCCAAAGGCTCTACTCCTACTCAGGAATCACGCCGACTACACGAACAGCGAGAGGAGGAGGCCTGCCGACTGCAAGAACAACAGGAGGAAGAAGCAAGACGCCCGCACGCCCGCAACGACGATCTACGCAGGGCTGGGCAAACCGCTCAGCAGCAAATCCTCCAAACCCGAGTCGGCGACCACGATGTCTTCGTTACTCCCCAACAGAACATCGTGGCCGCTGCAACCCTACTGGACACAGTCCAGCTTGGGCCTGATCATCAGGCCACCCCAACGATCGCAAGGATAAAAGCCATGCTTACCGCTGCTGCATGTCACCAGCACCAACAGTCGGGCGATACCCTCATACCGACCAACCGGTCGGCATCCCCAATGGCAGTCTCGTCTACCTCAAAGCGACGCCGAGCGGCCGGCTCTAGTCGGCTGCACACGGAGTCGCGCCAAACGTCACTCGGCAACCCAAGCAACAACCGGCAACGTCGAAGTGACCGTCGGGACAATCGGGATCTCCGAGGCCAACTATGGCGTGATCTTCGGCAGGACACCAATGCTCGGCGCCGCGAACGAGAAGGAGACGAGAACAAGCATTTCGGCCTCCACCACGAGCGGTTTCGCCGCCGTAGTCGGGGTCGGAGTCCTCATGAAGACGGAGGCATACCAGCCTTCACCCAAGAGCTACAACAGGTCGACTGGCCGTCGGGTTTCAAGCCTACAGGCATCGACAAATACGATGGCAAGACCAATCCCGAGTCCTGGCTCACGGTCTACACTCTGGCGATCCGAGCAGCTGGGGGAAATCACAAAGTCATGGCTAACTACCTCCCAGTCGCTTTAGCCGACTCAGCGAGGACATGGCTAACAGGACTTCCCAAGCAATCAATCGGCTCCTGGAGAGAACTCCGGGAACGCTTCATCGCCAACTTCCAGGGAACATACGAGAGGCCATCTTCCGAGTACGACCTATATCAGTTGCGCCAAAGGAAGAATGAGTCTCTTCGTGACTTTATCAAGAGGTTTTCTGAGAAGAGGAACTCAATCCCGAAGATCATGGATGAGGTCGTCATCGCCGCCTTTCGAAAAGGAGTCAAAGACACCTCGTTCATCGACAAATTCACGCGGAAGCCTCCCAACTCTGTCAAGGCCCTATTCGACATGGCAAACAAGTACGCCGACTCGGCCCACGCTGTTGCCGAGGCCCTCGACGACAACAAGTCACCCTGACAGAAGAAACGGGACGACACCGACGACGCGGTCCCGACTAAAGCTGGGAATCGCAAACGCAAGTCAGACGGCTCCATTGTGGCAGTCGGTCACAACCGTCTCCGACCTTCAACAACTGAGGATTATCAAAACAACAAGTGACATGCTCGGGGGCTCACAAGCCCAAACACAAGGATGGCATCCCCACTCCCAAATACCGAACAGCTAAGTCGCTTTCTGATAAACATCTCCTCACTCGGCCTTGCTAGTGCCGCAGCCGCTTACACCTAATAGGTGTACAAGCTGCACATTTACTTTTTTCTGTTTTTGCTCTTAAACAATTACAAAAGTACTCGAGTAGCATAAATCTCGATCCGTGAAACTCTGCCCCATGTAAGACAAACTCAAGTCACCCAAAACGCGTGTCTGGGAAAGAGCCATGAGCCAACTCCCGACGCTAGGGGGCTATGACTAGTCGGGCAGAGTGCTTAAACGTAAGGGGTCAACTACTCGAGGAAATTAATATCAAAAAGAGGAAGAACACGTATTTACATATATTGTAAAATACATTTTATTCGGGTGATTATTTTCATCATCAGATGCTACTCATCCGATATCTTTATATTGCAGGCCCAGCTCCGGATATGCGTGACAGGAACTCAGGGCTGCGAGCCCATCTCCTACGCTCGGGGGCTGGACAAGTCTGCCAAAATACACTCGGGATGCTCCATGAGGGCTACTTACCGAGTACTTGCGCCAGTTGGGACGTCATCTTCCCCGGCTATGCTCCATACGAGCTAATAATCGGCCTCCGGCGCCAGTCGGGGCTGTGTACTACTCGGCTAAGTAGGGTACGCCCCATGAGGGTCGCCAGCCGAATCCTACGCTAATGCTAGGTTCGGGTACCTTATTTGGTCACAGCTTTGTCAGGTTGGGTACGCCTCATGAGGGTCGCTAGCCGAATCCTATGCTAATGCAAGATTCGGGTGCCTAGCTTGGCTATAACTCTGTTGGGTAGGGTACGCCCCATGAGGGTCGCTAGCCGAGTCCTATGCTAATGCAAGGTTCGGGTATCCTGCTCGGCTCTCCTGAAGTCAGAGAAGACTTACATCGTCAAAGCGCATCCGGAGTTCTCATGCACTGCGTCACACCTGAGGAGGGCAAGCAGATCCTGCAACATACCTACTCAGGCTTATGTGGCAACCAGGTTGCATTCAGAACGTAAGTCGGAAAGACTTGCGAGTAAGGATTTCTCTGGCTGATTGTGGTTACCGACACCAAAAAACTCATCCTGACATGCGATGGATGATACTTCTATAGAGCTATGCCGGATAGGTCGGCTCAGGCCAGCTTATTTGATGGCAGCCACCAAGATATGAGTTCCTACAGTAGCATGCTCCATGTGGGCCGCCCGCAGGCTGAGTTGAAATTATAGCGCTGGTGCTACCCACAGGAACCGATGAGGTAAACAGATATGCTTCATGAGAGCCTTATTGCTAAACATATATGTTTGGGTATCTGTTTTATCCACCAGGTCTCGAGGATATATCCTTACAAGGATCACAAGCTGGTCTTCATTAAAATTGGGGATGCAGGTATCTTTCTCGGGTACACCTGACCACGCCGTGGATTTATTTTCATAAAGTGGTACTCGGCCTACATGCGTGGCCATCAGTTGCCATGAGCAACATTATTCCCGCTGACATGACGCGGAGGAGTCTAACTTTCGAGTAGCATACTACTCGGGAAAGACTATAAACATTCTTCCAGCTGACGAGCTGAAGAGTCTAATTTCCGAATGGGACGCCACTCAGGAAAGACTATAAACACCTTTTCCAGCTGACATGAAGCTGACGAGTCTAATTTTCGAGTAGTATATTACTTGGGAAAGACTATAAATAATCATTCCGGCTGACATGATGCCGACGAGTCTGATTTTCGAGTAGTATACTACTCGGGAAAGACTATAAACCCTTCTTTCCAGCTGACATGACGCTGAAGAGTCTCATATACGAGTAGCATCCTACTCGGCAAGACTATAAACACGCATTCCGACTGACATGAAGTCGAAGAGTCGCATACACGAGTAGTATCCTACTCGGCCAGACTATAAAGTTTATTCCGGTTGACATGATACCGAAGAGTCTTATACACCAGTAGTAATCTACTCGGGAAGGACTTCCAGGTTAAAGATCTTTGACTTTATGTTTAATTGTCTTCACAATTAAGCACAAAGTCGGGGGCTACACCTAATAGGTGCGCCTATTCGGCGCACACTATTCCAACATCTACATGGAGCCCTTCATAGCCTCGCTGCCAGCTGACATGAAGCAGGACTCGGGAGAAGCAGCACTCAGACAAAGAGCACTCGGGAGCAATGCACTCGGGAAGACTTCACCGTGGAGGATGAGCACTTGGCATCAGCTGTGACTCAACTATGAAGGTCTCGGGGGCTACTGTGGGTGCCATGGGCCCTGGGTACCTCATGACAAGTATATGGGCCACTCGGATAGAGGATGGGCCTAGCCTTGTAATTAGAGATATAGCTAGATTCGGCAGACTTCGCCTTGTATAGAAAGGAATATACAGTCCTAGTCGGGTGCGTTATATCTCTAAGGGGAGATCTCCTAGTCGTGATCCAATGGGGACTCCTACCTTGTAACCCTGTCCCCCAGTATATAAGGGGAGGCAGGGCGCCCCATGAGGGAAGAAGAGCACTCATAAGCTCATAGGTGCACACAAGTTCATCAGAACCACCACCGTATATCCTCAAAGGAATACATATAAACTGGACGTAGGGTATTACCTCACATTGAGGGCCTGAACCAGTATAAAATCTCTCTGTGTTCCTTTGCAATCCACCGAGTTTACATCCGCCGACTAGCCCCATATATTTATTGCCGGTGTAAAACATCGACACTATACCTAAGTTTTATAATTTTCATGTGTACAGTTTCTCTGACTCACTACGTCGCTTGTATCAACCGAATAGTGAGTCGGAGGCTGCATGTATATATGTGTTCTGTCAATAACATACGAGCTTATCCTACTTTAGTTACGAAGCCTTACTATGACTGTCACGTTTGCCCTAGTACAGCTTCTTACGTTGAACGTTTTTATTAAGTTCTGACAGACTAACTCGGCGCAGACTACACGGTCAAGTAAAGCTAGTGACGACTGAGTAGCAAGCTTGGCGGCATTGCACACATATTTACACATGTTTCTTCACAAAAGTTTATACATACCGACTACATAACATGTTGCCCTTACAGACCCAGGTCTCGGGTAATTATTTTAGCAGTCGGCTTCGCCCGGGCAAGCAGCTCCAGTGCCTCCTCGGGCGTCGTCTCCTCGGCAAACCCCTCCCCGATGGCTTCATCTCCCCTTGGGTAGATGGACTTGGTCATCGCTAGGGTCTGGGCCACGCCGGCAACAACATGCTCATCCGAGTACTTCTTCAAGGCACTCGGTTCATCCTCAAGGCGCGCCTCTATCTGGGGGATCTTGCTGCAAATGGTTCCCACAGGGCTGGGATCTATGAGGTCAAGGAGCCCTTTCACGGACCCGACGAGGGCTTCCCGTGACTCCCTGATCACTCTTATCTCCTCTGTGTAAAACCGATACTGGGCCTGGACATTGACTCTCATGACTGTCCAGGTCCGCTGGCAAGTAAACTTGTCAGGCTCGGTTGCAGATATAATGACTAATGTATTGGTTAAGATCATGGTCAGGTTGGGGACTTACTCTCGTAGTCGGCCTCCCACTTGGCTACGGTTTTCTCCAGTTCGGCTTTTTCTTCGCCAAGCTTGACGGTGGCCTCCCTTAACTTGGCCTTCTCCTGTTCGAGCTCGGCGTTGGCCTTCGTCAGGTCGGCCTTGACCTTCTCAAGCTTGGCCTTGGCTTCTTCAGCCTCTTTCAGCTGGGCTTCCCCCTCCGTTCGGGTCTTCAACTCTGCTTCGAGGGCTGCACAACAGATTAGCCAAGAGCTCAACCGTGCGGTCAAGACGCAACTGGGCGGCCGGGAACAACGCAGCTGGAGGAATACACCAACGGTTCAGTCGGGAAGATGCATTCGGGGAATTTACCTCTAATCTTTCCGGCTTGGGCCCAAGTCTCGTCCCTGAGCTAGTCGGCGGCACTCTTCAGCCAGGCTTCCCACCCCGAGTGGCGCTCCTCCATCTCGGCCTTCAATGCCCGGAGCTGCTCCAATTCTGCGAGGTGGGGAGCCATTTCGACCAGAATCTCTGTCATCGCCTCATTGCGGTAGACAAGCTTCTGCTCAGGATAAGAAACAAATCAAGGATGGAGTCAGACGTCAAAACGAGAAGATCGCCAAGACTCCGCCACAAGAATCATACCCTGACTCCCTGGGACCCGCTGATAGTGGCGCGAAGCAAGCTTTCGCGTTCCCTTCTCGCGACAACTTCATCAAGCCTGAAGCTCTTCGCGGTCCTGTCAGACGCTGTCCAGGTGAACGTTCGGGGCATCCTACGTGGAGGAGCTTCAATCCGAGGCAGGTTCGGGATCTTTGGCGACGGCGACGACGACCACGACGGCGACGGGGTCCCAGCCCCCATGCTGCCGTCCCCGCCGGCCTCGGGGACCGGCTCGGGGGCTCCGACAGCGGCCTCCACAACGGCCGACGCTTCACTGGCTGGGGCCTCAACCTCAGCAGCTGCCTCTTGGTCGGGTGGTGGCGGCGACCCTGCAGTCAGGACCACCTCAGTCTCCGCGACTGGGCTGGCCACTGGCTCAGCGGGTGTGTTCGCGGCCGTCGGCTCGGCTAGAGCAGGCTCCTCAAGGGGAGCGGTTGGGTCGGTCTCCTTGAGATCGATATCGGCTTGCTTCCTGCATGACGAAACAGGACATCAAAACACTACTGCAGCACGCAAGGATTTCAGAAGATCTAGAGCAGCATACCTCTTGGAGAACATCAGTTTTCTCCCGGGCGACCCGGGCCCTGACGGGGCGCTACCTTCAGCTGTCAGCCTAGCCGGCGAATCAGTCGGTGTCACAGTCGGTGGCGGCGCATCGGCTCGAGTCGGCCCCGATTCCGGTGTGACTGGCTTGGGTGCATCCGTGCTTGGCGCCTTCCGCTTTGGCGGTCCACTCGGCGGCGCTATCGTCGGGCTCAGCGGCGTTGGGCTCGGCCCCGCAGGTCACAACCTAGGGCTTGATCGCCTGGGCGTCACGGCGGCAGTGTCCTTTATTTTTAGCCCCCCTACCGCGACACGCGGCGTCATGGCCCCTTCGCCCCGATAAAGAATAGGCTTTTCCCCGGCTCTCTTGGAGCCGGGCTGGGTGGCGGCGGGGCTCCTCGGCCTCTTCTTTGATGCAACAGCCGACAACGGGCGGGAGTCTTCATCGAACTCCACGCACCACTACAAGAGATTCAACAAGATACATCATATATTGCCGGGGGATCACACATCCAAGTCCATAGGCATGCGCTACAAAGGAAAGACGGATGTTACCTCGGAGCGGGGCCAGCTGCGCCTGTAGGACGCAATGCGTCTCTTCTTGTCTTCGGTTTCAATTACCCCACTGGAGAAGTATCCGAACAGGGTCTCTGTCACCTTCTGCTCATTGGCCGACTCCTGGCTGACCTGGTCAGGGTCATGTCTTCCTTGGTAATCCCAGCCGTACGCGCTCCTCAGCTTCAGGGGCTGGAAGCGCCGAGTCAGGAACCGCCTGGCCACCCAGGGTCCAGTCAGGCCGGCCTTCTTGAAGTTATCCAGCTTTGTCAGCAGTTGATGCACTTGACCCATTTCCTCATAGGTCGGGTCTGCCGACCAATTCGGTAAAACTACCGGCGGCGAGCCGGTGAATGGCCGCAAGGAGGGAGCCAGATCTGCGCAATAGAACCACTCCTTGTGCCAGCCCTTCAAGGAGGATTTCAAGGGAAGATCAAGATATGACTTTTTCCTATCACTCCTCAACTGAAGACCAGCCCCCTAATTACGCTGATGTATTTTTGGAGGGCTGGGGTTTAATGTGGAACAAATGCCTAAAGATGTTGAAATGGGGTTCCACGCCCAAATAGCACTCGCATAGAGTAACAAAGATGGAGATATGAAGAATTGAGTTGGGATTCAAATGCACCAACTCTAGCTTATAGAAGTCAAGAACGTGGCGGAAGAAATCAGAAGATGGAAGGCACAAGCCCTGATCAAAAAAAGAGGCGAAAACTACTGTTTCACCAGATTGGGGATTGGGGACCGACTCACCCTTAGCCAACCGCCAGCAAATCACCTCTTGGCTGGGCAACTTCAGTTGACTCTCCAGCAGCTTCAGCTTCACCGAGCCGCAATCTGAAATCGGCCAAGCACTCTCCTGCTCACCCGCAAGATCCGAAGCTTTCGGCATGACTGGAGGCAGCGAGATTTGGGGAAAAACAAATTGGGGGCTTGGAACAAACGAAGAGGATTGCAATCACCCGAGTTCGGGTGGGGAATAGCAGCAGCTAACCCTAGCCGGGCGGGAAGCAAAAAGTTGGGCGCGAAGGTGGAAGACGAAGCGATTGGCTGATTTGGGGAAGATGAAGGAATCTTTTTCTCTCTCCCCGCTTTTATAGAGCCGATGCCGACTAGATGGGCTTAGGCCTGCACAGTTAGCACTGGGCCATCAAGATATGAGTTCCTACAGTAGCATGCTCCATGTGGGCCGCCCGCAGGCTGAGTTGAAATTATAGCGCTGGTGCTACTAACCGGAGCCGATGAGGTAAACAGATATGCTTTATGAGAGCCTTATTGCTAAACATACATGTTTGGGTATCAGTTTTATCCACCAAGTCTCGAGGATATATCCTTACAAGGATCACAAGCTGGTCTTCATTAAAATTGGGGATGCAGGTATCTTTCTCGAGTACACCTGACCACGCCGTGGATTTATTTTCATACAGTGGTACTCGGCCTACATGCGTGGCTACCAGTCGCCATGAGCAACGTCATTCCCGCTGACATGATGCGGAAGAGTCTAACTTTTGAGTAGTGCACTACTTGGGAGAGACTATAAATATCTTTTCCTGCTGACATGATGCGGAGGAGTCTAACTTCTGATTGGGACGCCACTTGGAAAAGACTATAAACCCCCTTTTTCTAGCTGACATGACGCTGAAGAGTCCCATATACGAGTAGCATCCTACTCGGCAAGACTATAAACACATATTCCGACTGACATGAAGTCAAAGAGTCCTACATATGAGTAGTTCCCTACTCAGCAGGACTATAAAGTTTATTCCGGTTGATATGATACCGAAGAGTCTCATATACCAGTAGTAATCTACTCGGGAAAGACTTCCAGGTTAAAGATCTTTGACTTTATGTTTAATTGTCTTCACAATTAAGCACAAAGTCAGGGGCTACACCTAATAGGTGCACCTATTCGGCGCACACTATTCATACATTTACATGAAGCCCTTCATAGCCTCGCTGCCAGCTGACATGAAGCAGGACTCGGAAAGAAGACTTACTCGGACAAAGAGTACTCGGGAGCATCGTACTTGGGCAATCTTCACAGTGGAGGACGAGCACTCGGCATTAGCTGTGACTCAACTATGAAGGTCTCAGGGGCTACTGTGGAGGCCATGGGCCCCGGGTACCTCATTACCAGTATATGGGCCACTCGGATAGAGGATGGGCCGAACCATGTAATTAGAGATAAGATGGCACCTGGCAGGCTTTGCTTTGTATAATAAGGAAACATAGTCTTAGTCGGATAGGTCTCTATCTCTAAGAAGGAAATCCCTTGGCCGTATCCGGCTGGGATCCTTATCATGTACCCCTGTCCCCTAGTATATAAAGGGAGGCAAGGCGCCCCATGAGGGCAGACGGAAGATCATCGATCAACAAACACCTCAGAGGAATAACACCTCAACTGGACGTAGGGTATTACCTCACATCGAGGGCCTGAACCAGTATAAATCTTCTTTGTGTTCCTCTGCAATCCACTGAATTCACCTTCGCCGAGTAGCCCTATAGTTTTATTGCCGGTGCAGAGCATCGACACCTGACCACGTATTAAAATCCATAAAGTGGTACTCGGCTTACATGCTTAGCCATTATTTGCCGTGAGCAAAAATCATTTTAGCTGACATGATGCTAAAGAGTCTCATATACCAGTAATGCACTACTTGGGAAATACTACAAGGTTAAAGATCTTTGACTTTATGTTTAATTGTTTCACAATTAAGCACAAAGTCGGGGGGCTACACCTAATAGGTGCACCTATTCAGCGCACACTAATCATATTTCTACATGAAGCCCTTCATAGCCTTGTTGCCAGCTGACATGAAGCAGGACTCGGAAGAAGAAGCACTCCGACAAGGAGTACTCGGGAGCAATGCACTCGGGAATTCTTCACCGTGGAGGACGAGCACTCGGCATCAGTTGTGACGTGACTATGAAGGTCTCAGGGGCTACCGTGGAGGCCATGGGTCACGGGTACCTCATGACAAGCATATGGGCCACTCGGACAGAGGATGAGCCTAGCCTTGTACTTAGGGATATAATGGGACTTGGCAGACTTAACCTTGTACGACAGAGAAAATACTGTCCTAGTCGGGCACATTGTATTCCTAGAAGGAGATCCCTTGGTTGTAGTCCGACTGGAACTCCTACTTTGTAACCCTGTCCCCCAGTATATAAGGAGAGGCAGGGCGCCCCCTAAGGGCAAAAGAAGAAGTCATACATCCCTAAAGGAAATACACCACAACTGGACGTAGGGTATTACCTCATCTCGAGGGCCTGAACCAGTATAAACCTTTCGTGTTCATTTGCAATCCATCGAGTTTTGGTCCGACGAGTAGCCCTATATATTTATTGCCGGTGTAAAACATCGACAGCTAGTGTGTGCTTCTCAACAATTAGGACGAGGTGAGTCTCGTCTGATCGGAATGAAAGATGCATCAATCTTTATTTCTCCAGTTTTCACAATCAAGAATCACATCAAATGGCTTCCCGAGCCAAAGCATTTTCCCGGACTTTTCGAGTCCTGCTGTCCATGATAGCCAAGCCATTTCATCGGGCCTCCAGCGTCCTTAATGGCACTTCCTTCTCATAGTTCCCAAAACCACACACGCATTTGCAAACAAGGGGAAATAAAACTACACTAAGGAATCACCTCACATCCGCCCATGACCATGGGCACGGCTGTTCAAACAGTTGAGACCTCTACAGAGGGGGTACACTTTACCCACACGATGCGACTCACTCTAGCCACCAGCTCACACTGAGCAGGCACGATTGGTGGCCTAGAGGTTTTCGCGACAAGGCATTTCCCTAGCCCTCTCAGGTTACCCCATGCCAATTGGAGGGGTCCTCGAGACCAATCACAGGGTAGGTCCCAGACCATGTTGTACCAGGAACCTAGGAGGCAACCCTGACGCCCTTCCGCACGATCCACAGTCCAATGGCACGCAAGGCGTCCCTGAGAGTCTAGTTACTCGGCCAGGGGCTTCCCAATTCATCCATGTGGTTGTACTGTCATATGCTCGGATGAAATTCCTTAAAGCAACCACACAGGCATCTCACACACCAGATCGGCCTTGTGTCGCAAATCTCCATTTTAAAATTTATTTTGCTTTCACAAGGCACTAACCCAGGTGTTGGGTTTTCCAAACGTTTCGTAAAATCATATTTTACCCAAGAAGTTGCTCAAATTTTTAAGTTAAAGAGGTGGCCATTGGTACTCGTACAATGGTGCACGAATACCAAGGCACGGCAGCTGTGGTTACAATGGAACAGGGTATTTCAATCATCAAGGAAGGATTTAATGCAGCAAGGGCTGGTCCACCGGTTTGGCTCGCAGACGAGACCGGACGACTTAGTGCACGCATATCGATGCAGGATTTCACAAATAAAATAATTAAAGTTCACATATCGGCTCGATTGATCAAAGGTGACTTGCTTTGCTCTAGGTTTTCACTGATCGTCGAGAAATCGTTGTGAAATCCGCTCCGAAACACTATTTTTCGGCGACCGTTACTATGCGTAAACACACAAAAATCTACACAAGGTCTAAGAAACAGATCCTATTTAGTGCTAATAATAGTGCCATTAAATAGATCTCATTTTTAGAAAATTACTAGAGTTGGAACGGAGTCAATCGGAGTCACGGATTAAAAGATATGATTTTTAGAAGATTATTTGAATTTGTGGATAGCTGAAAAAAATATTATTTGGAATTTCTAAAGATATTTGCTCTAGGATCACTGTCAGTTGGGGCCCACTAGCAGCATGGGCCCACAGGTCAGTGAAGGAGACGGAGCGCTGGGCAGTGGGCCAGGTGGCCCACTGATCAGTGACCCATAGGGGGAGATCACATCGGCCACTGGGGCCCATCTGGCAGTGGTATAGAGGGGGTGATGCACGGTGAACCGAGGGATCATGGCCCATCCGTCAGCAGTCCATGGTCCATGGACCGGGCGCGCAGGGTACGAAAGGATGGGACGGCGCACGGGCTCGGTTCGCGATGGATTGAGGTGTGTGGCCCACCGGTCAGCGTCGGTGAATACAGGGGCTGGGTGCACAGCTCGGGGAACGGCAATGGTCCTTGTCCTAGCAGGGCCGCATGGTAGTGGCGGGCGGCGCGAGGGGACACCGTGGCGTTGCCACTCGGGATCAACAGCCGACGGCGGCGCAAGTCGTCAAGGTGAGCGGCGGCGAATGGGGATGAGCGGCGGGGCCAGTGGGGAGTGGAGGAGAAATGGAACCGACGGGAAACGCGGATGGTGCCAGGAATAGTGACGGCGGAGAGAGGAGGGAAGCGAACCAGGCGTCCATGGTGGCTCTCGGCGTTCCGGTTGGCAGCGAAGGAGAAGGAAGGAAGGAGGAGTGAATCGGCCACAGTAATCCGAGGAATGGGTTGGCCCATAGGGCGAGGTCGATGGCTTGACGCAAAAGGAAGTATTTGGCGGCGCGGGATTTGGCTATTTGAACTTCACAATGATAGCAACGTAAGCCTTGCGGTACTTAGCTGACTGAAAGGTGGCAATCTTTTTGGCTTCTTTGAGCAGATTGAGATTAACCAGTCAGTCTTTAGAAGAATTGCCTTCATTGTACATCCAGACCCATAAAAAGCCGAACTCCAATTTTCGTCAAGAACCTCTTGGATTCTTCAAAAGCTTGCTTGGCTTCTGGCATCCACTGGAAATTGTCTACTATCTTTAAGAGCTTAAAAAATGGCATACCGCATATCCCTAGTTAGGAAATGAATCGACTGAGTGCTGCCATGCAGCTAGTTACCTTCTGGACATCTTTCTAGCTAGTTGGACTCATGATCTTCATGATTGCGTTGATCTTTTCTAGGTTAGCCTCAATGCCACGATACAACACGATAAAATCAAGTAACCTCCCCAAAGGCATTCGGTAGACGCTCTTTGATAGATATAGGTGGCCTTGAGGAGTCTGAGGTCCCCGCTCCCTTTCCACGGCATTACCATAGGGCAAACTGTCCCCTCGGGCAGATCGAGGTACCCATCACCTTCGGGAGTTGGGATAATTTTCGGACGGAGAGTGTCATCTTTGACATCACCAGGTTCAGCCACCCGTACAACACCATCCTCAGCGCTCGCCAAGTTCATGGTGTCTGTGCACTATGCCTACCTCACCGTGAAAATGTCGGGCCCTGCCGGCGTGATCACGGTGCCCACCAACTTCCAGGGCTCCATCTTCTGCACCACGCAGTTGTACTCTACTAGAGCTTCTACCGCCCCCTGACGAGGGCAGGCGCCCCGAGAGCTTGGGCCCCCTGCCTCCAAGCCACGCCTCGCCACCAGTGACTTCATCCCCATCAAGGAGGTCACGCTAGGCTACGACCCTTTCAAGGTCACCAAGATCGGCGGCGGCCTAGGCGCCAAATAGGAAAGTGCGCTCGTTGCCTTCTATTGGGCTAACACTGATGTGTTCACATGGCAACAGTCAGACATGCCTGGGGTCCATAGCGAGGTGATCGAGCACTGCCTCACCATGCACCCGAATGCACGGCCCAAAAGACAAAAGGTTCGGCGATAGGCGCCCGAGCGCTAGAGCTTCATCCGGGAGCAAGTCGACAAGCTGCTCCAGGCTGTTTCATCAGGGAAGTCATCCACCCGGAGTGGCTTGTGATGTCGTCGTCCCCAAATCAAACAGCAAACTGAGGATGTGCCTCAACTACATCGACCTCAATAAGGCATGCCCAAAAGACCCTTTTTGTTTGCCTCGCATAGATCAGATTGTTGACTCCACCGTGGAGTGCGACCTCTTCTGTTTTTTGGATTTGTATTCGGGTTACCATCAGATCCACATGGCCAAGGAAGATGAGGAAAAAACTTCTTTTGTTACCCCGGTCGGGACTTATTGCTATGTTTTCATACCTTTTGTGTTGAAGAACGCTGGTCCTTCGTACTAGCGCATGATGCACATCACCTTGAAATCACAGACAGGTCGCAACGTGGAGGCCTACGTCGACGATTTGGTGTCAAGACCCGTGACCGAGCCACACTGCTTGAGGACTTAGCCAAGAAGTTCGATAGTGTCCACAACACACACATGAAACTTCATCCTGAGAAGTGCATCTTCGGGGTGTTGGCGGGGAAGCTCCTGGGCTTCTTGATTTCCTGCCACAAGATTGAGGCCAATCCCAAGAAGATTCAGGCCATACAGCAAATTTGCCCCTAGCTCACCTCAAGGACATGTAGCACCTCACGGGCTGCATGGCAGCCTTGGGGTGATTTATCTCTAAGCTCAGAGAACAGGGGCTCCCCTTGTTCAAGTTGCTTAAGAAGGTCGGCTGCTTCGAGTGGACACTAGAGGTTGAGCAGGCTCTCCAAGGCCTGAAGAAGTTCCTGACCTCACCACTAGTCCTAGTGGCACCAACGGAAGGTGAGCCACTATTGCTATACATCTCAGCCACTCTATAGGCCGTGAGTATGGCCTTGGTCGTGGAACACAAAGAAGAAGCTGTGTAGGTCATCAGGCTCGAGTTCCCGGTTGGCCCCGAGCAACACCAAGAGTTTAGGGCCTAGTACCTGGACTAGAACCAAGAGCAGCATCGGGCGGTGGGCTGGGTCCGAGCTCTTGGCCAGTCCCAAGCGGATTTTTACTGTTAATAATTTAATTATTTTTTTATTTTACAAAACTAATTTTTAATTTTTTTGCAGAAATACCCTCTTGACGCTGTGGGCCAGGGCAGCATTTAAAAACCGCCGTGGCCCAGGGCGGCAAATGGCCTAGGCCCACAGCGGCGTCACCAGGCCGTCACGGCGGCCCACGGTGTCAGCGGGCCGGGGGCCACGTGGCATTGCCGCCCTGGGCCACGGCGGCGAATGGCTCCAGGGGGCCAAATGCAAAAATGCATTCACCGCCCTCCCCCAGGGCGGCGAATGCATTTTTGCGTTCGGTCCCTTGGAGCCATTTGCAAATTACCAAATTTGCAAATTTGCGAGTGAATTGCGAGTGCTAATTTTCCTGCCTTATTTTCTTGCTAATTTTTAACCCCAAAAATTTTGAAAACTTATTTCTCAAAATTAGATTCTTAAATTCTATTTATTGTGCCATTGCATTTATTGGGTTGATATTAAAAAAAAAACCAAATATCATAGATTGTTCACGTCGTGAAGAAAACTTGTCAAACTGAGGGTATTTCCGGATCGCCACTCGCATTTCACTCCTCGTATGTCCGGATCGGCACTCGCAATCCACTCCTCCCCGTCTTTCGCCTACACGCTTCACAAAATTTTGTTTTAATCGTGGTTTAGGGTATGTTTTTTGAAGTTTTTTTTTATAATCCGACGATGGTGGGTGTTGGTTTGTAAAATCGTACTGATCATTTTTTAAGTTTATTTTCGGTAATACTTAATTAATGACATGGTAATAGGCTGGTCTGTTTTACGTGAGGGGTTTAGGACCCCCAGGCGAACAGAATGTTAGGGCATATGAATTTTTTTCCAAATTTTTGCGCAATGTACGTACTGAATGATTTTTAATTCGACATTGGGAGACGATATATTGTATTATTCGTGATCCACTCGGTCGATACTTAACGCAGTGCACGTACAATAGCATAGTGATATTAGCTAGATGCGAGCCGTTCGCATTGCGACATGATGAATGCGACACCCATAGTACGAAATACAACAACGGATACAACTTGTGAGCAGTATAATGTATCCGCTCGTTCTAGTCACCGGTTCCTAGAAAAGCGGGCGATTCGTTCATGGTACGATCTAGATAGGCTGTAGTTGGCTGGTGATTCTGGTTGCATTTCCAGTGCCGTGATAGATCTGACGGCGTGAAATTGTCACTCCATTGTTTGAATTGACACCTCCTTGGAGGATCCTGTGGGACGAGTTTGATTAGTAAATTCGTCACGTTTGGTGAAGGTAAACTATCTGCAGGAAGTAAGGTGCGACTTGAACTTACATCGATATCATCGTCAAGAATGTTCGGACAAACAAAGCTTCTGCATCGCAGAGTTCCTAGCCTTCTCGACCTGATGACCTGGCAACGATCACCACAAGCGCACGTTGGACGGTCCTCCCATCGTGGTAATCCGAGAGGTCGATTTCTCCAGTCTGCCCCTTCTAGCTCTAGATGTTGTTCGTGCTCCGCCCTCCTGGCCATGTATTGCGCCATGCTTTCGTCTAACGGGAGGTAGTCATATTCTGGGTTGTCGTTGTCAATCCACTCGATGAAGCCGCAATATCTTCCCTCGGTCTGTTAAGGTAAATATCCTGGTGTAAGAGTCGTGGGCGTAAAAACGAATATGACAAAGACTTGAACGTGTTGCGGTACGGCCTGGAGGTGTGGATGGCCGAAGGTCTGGTGCATACTGAACTGCTGCATCACACGCTGAGGGCAGTGCGGCTCGACAGAAATGTCGAATAGCATCGGCGTCATTGTCAGCCAGTACGCCTGGTCCCTAGTGCAAAGGGACGACAGCCCAAGCGGCGCACGCGCCATCACCGCCTCGGCACTGTACGGCTCCTAGACAACGTCGTCGTCCGTGATCCTGTCGAACTCCATGACGAAGTCTGGGTACGACTTCTGCACCTGCACGTGAGCGTACCGATGCTACAAACAGGTAAAGAGTTCTCGTTAGTCCAAGTAACATAAAAAGCCGAGACAGTTCTAACACCGAACATACCTCACGACGACACCACACCATTCCCATCGTCGGATAGTCCTCCGATGGGACATCCACGTACAGAATCGGCTCGTACGGACTGTGGTCCACCACGGGGCAGCCGATCATGAACCGCTCTGCCGCCCAGAGCTGTAGGAGGAGTGGACAACCTGTGAAGACTGCTTCTGGCTCGGTCTTCCTACAGCCGTCGCACAGACCCTTGTACGTGGCGGCAAGGACTGCCGATCCCCAACTGTATTGGGGAACAGCACCGTCCTCGGCGTCGGCTATCTCCCTCGCGTAAGGGATCAAGCCTTTGTCGACTGCATGGTCGTGCGAGTTGGTGAACATCACCCACTCGAACAGCCACAACAGGTACGCCTCCAGGCTCCTCTACAGTGAGTACGCGTCGGCCTCCGGGTCTAGCTGATCAGACTGCAGTAACATATAAGGAAGTTGACACTGTAATTCTAGTACGGACTGAAGGACGAACATAAAACAACAAGAAAGCATTCTTATCGTGTAGCTCAGTACCCAAGCCTGAGGGGGGCCCGCATGTGTGTACAGGGAGATCTCACCGACGAGGGGAAGCCTCGGAGCACGGTGAACCGGGGCGAACTGCTGCAGGATGTCGTCTCGCCACGCCTGGAGCCCGTCAACTAGGCCCACCGCCTCGTCGGCTAGAGGCAGCCCAAGGAGGAGGCTGACATCCTACAGCGTGGGGGCCATCTCACCGCATGGGAGGTGGAAGGTGTGCGTCTCCGGTCTCCACCGGTCCACAAGAGCTGTGATCAGCGACCGGTCGATACCCCACTTCTTCACCGGGTCATTCGGGTCCACTGTGGCTGCTACCAGCCTGCACAGCGGCAGAAGGCCTGCCTCCCGCAACCTGACAATCAAAACAAAGCAAGTTAGTAAGTTCACATATATAGCTTCACAGTACAACGTTCGTACGTACCTAGTCGTGAACCGAGGGTCCACGGGAAGGAGTCGCCTAGAAGGTCGAGGACATAAGGTACCGAGCTCGAGGTTCTGCACCGCCAAGAGAAACGACCGATGTGACTGATTGGTGGCGTGATCCAGTAGCTCAGGCGTCTGGTAGTCCATATCTGCAAGGAAAAAGAAGCGGAACGGATTAGCTCAATTAAACATAGTGCATTACAGTCAGAAAATTAACAGACAACAAAGTACTTTTAAAAGGCTAGCACTGGCAAAGTGAAAACAAAGAGCACATTTCAACAGACGACAATAGATATGACACGCCGATCTGGCCCACACTAAAACGAAAATCAGATAGCAATACATGCAGATTGGTACACATTACAGGGAGATTACACCAGCAACCAGCGGCTATACTACACAACATAACCCGAAGGTGCATGAGGACGCCTGCGATGACGCTGCCTATCAGTGGTGCCTTCCCCAGTTGGCCGCCTTCCATCGGTGCCTGATCTTTCCACAGTAACTTCCGCTGCACTTGGGGCCTCGGCGTCTTTCGTGCACTTCTTGTAGGTATGTCCTTCCTCTCCACACCTACTGCAACGGATAGCGCTAATGCCGGCCTCGGATTCGTCCATATCATTGCGAATCCTCCGTGTCCGATGGCGGCCTGCCTTGTTCCTTGCCTTCGTCGGGTCAGGGATGTAATAAATTGGGCTTGTGTCTTCAGTGAAAGTGCCGACGATGCTGAAACCAAAAATCTCGGTACTCCATGTATGCATGATTGCTTCCTTTTTAAAGTACGGGGACACATATTGGCGTTCATCAATGCCACACTCTCCGCAAGCGGCAATGACATGAGAACAGGGCTTGTGGTACAAGCTTGGTTTCCGGCAGGAGCACTTGCATGTCCCATCTTCCTTTAGGACACACTCTTGCACAGGTTTCCTTGCGAATATGCCACGCCTGGACTTGTCGGCACACAATATCTCAAATCTACGCTCTCGTGTGCCCTGCACTCGGACTCGGTGCTCTCTTGCCTTCTTGCATTTCTCCTCAAGGTACTCTGTCATTTTGGTGCCGAACCAAAGGTTTCCATCAGCCATAGATGGGCCATTCTGTCTGCACCTGTCGTGGAAGTACGTCTGTGTTCCATGTAGGATGAACTCCATGATGGCAACAAGGGAGAGTTGCCTCACACCACGCATGACCCAGTTGTAGACCTCTGTAAGGTTCGTGGTCATTATGCCGTACCTTGCTCCACCTTCATCATACAGCAATGCCCATTTCTCCTTCGGCTCGTGCTCGATCCACTGCGAAAATCTGCTAACCGAGGAACTGGGCCTCCTTCTGAATGTACCGTCATTGGTGGGAAGTACACCTAGAGCTTCAGGGCCGCCAACACCTCTAGCTGCGGGTCTTGCAGAACTCTCGCCTCTATGTTTGGCTGTCAGCTCATCAAGTCTTCTCCATAGCTCATTGAACTTCTTCTGTTGATTCTGGGCGCACAAACGTTTGAACATGGCCATTAGCTCCTTGTTTCTGAACTGCTTATAAAAGTTTGCGCCCATATGACGCATGCACCATCTGCTCTTTGCATCTTCCCACACCGGAGGGTATCTCTTGTCTGCGCAGCCATTTCGCAGCTCCTCAATTGCACGCAGCATCCCTGCATGACGGTCATGTATGAGACATACCTCTGGCCTCATCCCCACCACCTTTTCCTTAACCAGCTTCAGAAACCAGTACCAACTCTTTGTGTTCTCGCTCTCGATGAAGGCAAAGGCCACGGGCAACACTTGGTTGTTCCCGTCTACTCCGATTGCCATCAACATTTGCCCTCTGTATTTTCCAGTTAGGAACGTGTCGTCGATGCAGAGAATGGGCCTGCAATGAAGAAATGCAAACATGCACGCCTGCAGAGAGAGGAAGGCCCGCTGAAGGACGCTCTGCCCAGGATTTGCTAACGATGAGAAAGTTTTGATTTCGGAGTAGCTGCCAGGATTCCTAGCACAGATGGTTTCCAGTAGGCGAGGCAAATTATTGTACGAAGCTTCAAAACTGCTGAATCTCCTTTCAATTATCTTCTGTTTGGCCCTCCATGCCTTGGCATATGTAATGGTGTACTTGTACTTCTCCTCGATGCGCCTGATAATTGACTTGGGCTCGAACCGGAGGTTCTCCACCATAGCATAATATAGCTCTGAAGCGATGAATACAGATGATATGTTCCTGTGGTACTTCTGAACACCCGGAAGATGGCAGTTGTGCTCCGTCATGATTGACACGGACCAATAGTCGTCATATTTCTTCCTGGATGCGTACATCCTCAATGGACATCCATCGCTTGAACTTGCACATTTCACTTCGTACACTGATCTGGTGGACTTTGATACCCAGAACTCCCTCCCAAGTGACACGGCCCACATCTTCACAGCCTCTGTCAACTGTACTTTTTTGGCGTACCTAGCGCCTTGCACCACTTCATTCTGCCGATACTCCCATGGCACGGTGTGCCCCTCTGAGACAACGAGTCCAGAGAAGTCCTCGTTGTCCCATTCTGTCGGGTATACATCGTCCTCTGAAGAATCATCATCCTCCATATGCTCAGGTTCTGAGTCTTCAATTTCCATCTCCTGTACTAGATCTAGGTGTCTCTCCCCTTCATCTGCAAACCCCCCCGGTCCCATGTCTTCTTGGCCTCCTTCCTCTCTGGCACCCTCGTCTTCTGCCTCATTTTGCTCCCCTGTTTCATTGGGCCCTTCCGCTGTACTTGGACCAGCCTGATCAATGCTGACCCTGTCATGCACAACCACTAGGATGCTAGGTGCCCATCCTCGCTGCAGTGCACTCTCCACAAAAAATACCCAGCTGGTCGTCGAATCTATTGGCATCAATTCCCACCAAAAACCTTCCACAGCCCAGCTAACCAGTGCATACACTGTAATTGCATTTACTTGAGGATCTACTCCGAATCCCCTCATTAACCAATTGTAAACTCCAGGAAAACTTCTCTCAGCTAGAGCTATAATTCCCTTTTGTGCTACGTTGAACTCCGATAAATTTACCCCATATTGTCCTTCTCTGACATTTCCTTCACCGTGATATATCGCGAATACAACTCTATTTGCCATTTCTGTTGACAAAAAAGATTTTCACTACAGTTATTAATCTGTACTAATCAATATTCGTTCCATAAAAAGGCTATAGGTATGAGTCAAACCATTACCGTTTCTATATTTCACAAACTAACCTAGCAGCGCTAATAAAGTTATACGCTAGGTTTATCTAACGTGTCGAAATGACGTATACCAACGATGGCCATGGCGGAGCATATTTATTTCTAAAATATCTACAATTTACTACCTGTCCGCTATGTTCTTCTAGTACGGTCAAATAAATTTAACACTAACGATGGTTATGCCAAACCGCTAATATTTTCATACTATGTCGGGTTTACACTACGCGTCTAGTACTAATTAACACTTGTCTAAAAAATTGACTACATGATGGAGGGAGAGCAAAAAATACCTGGGTTCGGCTCAAAAATCCGCGAGGGCTTCGCCGCTGTACTGCTCCTCCATTGCCTCAGCTCTATCGGACGAACGCTGGAGGCGAAAGGGGGAAATGACGCGCCGACGAGTGTGCGAAGGGCTTTTATAGGGGAGGGCTAAAAACCGCCCTCCCCCAGGGCGGCGAATGCAAATTTGCATTCTGCCCCCTGCTGTTCTGCCGGCCTCACGGGGGCCCCGTGAGGCATTCGCCGCCGTGGGCCACGGCAGCAAGCCCACGTGGCCCCCTAGCTGAATTTTTTTATTTTTATATTTATTTAATAAAATATTTACAAAACTACATTTTCATTTCAAAAATTTACTCCCACCGCCCTCTAGGAGGGCGATTTTTATGAAATCGCCCATCTAGAGGGTGATTTGATGACGTGGCTGACGGCTGTTGGCCGGGTGGCCCATGGCCGTCAGCTATTTGCAGGCGGCCCCCCCGGCGGCCCAAAAACCGCCCTCTGAAAGGGCGGCAAGGGGGCCGCCTGTAAAACGGCCGGCCCCTCGGCTGGATTTTTACAGGCGGCCCCCTTGCCGCCCTCTCAGAGGGCGGTTTATGGGTGGCCAGGGGGCCGCCTGCAAATGGCCGACCCACGGGCCGGCTATTTTGCAGGCGGCCCCCTTGCCGCCCTCTGGAAGGGCGGTTTTTAGCAGCGCCGGTATAAAACCTCCTCCCAGACTCCAAAAATGTCATAAAATTCACTGAAATCACAGAAAAAAAGAAGAGAGCTGAGAGCGAACCTGAACGGAAGTGCCGAAGCCCTGCCGGTTTACGGATTCATCTGCAGGTAATATTTGATGTCTCTTTGCAATTTCTATTTATATTCATCAAATAATATAGTATGTATAGTATTAGACCAATTTTTTCACAGATAAATAAATGTTAGGTTTGTTTCACATAGTGTAGATCTATTGTAGTTGAGCATAACGGCTAAGGACATTGATAGAGCGCATGAGAGAAGTTAGCTTTTTTTACTAGATGAGTAGCACTAGTTTGAGAAACGCTTGGGAGATGGAAATGTGGACGATGAAATTTCATTTTTTGTAGTCATATGTAGTATACCCTAGGTAAGTAGTTGTATAAGTTATTTTTGGCCTAGTGAGTTATAACTTGCGTTTATTTGGTTATAATGTAGGTTGCTATGGATGGATCCGGTATGTCCATTCATCTACGACCTCCGATTGACGAGCCTCCGCCAATGTGTTGGTGTGGAGATAATTGCAAAGTTGCAATAAGTGAGAAGGATTACACAAACCGGCAAAGGTATTAGATGTGTGCAAATTACGCCTACTCCCCGGAGAAGCTGAAACCACAAGGGAAGAAGGGGAAGGCGAAGAAACCAGTGGAGGTAATATGAATTATTTTGTACTACGAAATATTTGAACCTTTGAGCTAACAAATTTGTATATGTGAAGGCACCGAAGCCTCCTTCGCCTCTGTGCGACTTTGTGCAGTGGATAGATACGGAGATCCGTCCACAGGATGCACGGTATCTTTGCATGTCGAAGGAATGGCACAGGGACCACCTTGAACGTCTTTGGGCGGCAGAAGAAAAGTGGGAGGCTGAGCAGAAGAGGAAGGAGGAGAAGGAGCGGCATGAGAAGGAAGCCCGTGAGGCAGATAGGGAGAGGAAGCGGGAGAGGGCATGGCGTGCAAAGGAAGCTGGCCCGGAGGCGGCGAGGAAGGGGAAGTATCCACGCTGCACACAGTAGTTGCATCTCTGGTTGGTTATCTATTTAAAATTCCCCAAGGCATGTAATAACGATAACTAGAAACGTTTGATGTGCCGTTTGTACTCTTTGGATGGATAATTTCATTATGTTCGTAAGCAATTAACGTGTGTTTGGTTGTCACCGCTCGGAATAGACTTTCGCCGTGAAATAGAAACTCGAAAATTCATGTTTTTGATCAGTTTCGTCACAAACATAGATCGTGAGGAGCACATCATTTGATCGACGAGCGTAAATAAAGTAAAGGGGTTTCTTCAGTATACGTAGAATTAATAAAACATGATATACAACAGACAAACTATCACTGATACAATGTACTATAGGCCCTGACCGTAACATCTAGCTCTCTTTGTCTTCCTACCCTGCGCTCGCACCTGCCCCTGGGAGTACGTGAGCCGGTCTGGTGGTACGGCTCGGCCAGCGTGGGTCGTCTGCACGGGTGTAGCAGCTGGTGGGTCCTGTGTCTGTGGTGGCAGAGCTCCTTCGAGCTACGAGGTTGCTAGTATCTCCTGGATCTCCTTGCCCGAGTCCTCCAAGTCGTCCCCCTCGAAAGGATCTGGTGCCCAACCGCTGCCGCGTGCGCCGTGCGTGGAGGAGCCAGCGCCAGCAAACATCCCCGGTGCTGTAGAGTGGAACCCTGTACATCAAAATATTGATAATCGCAAACCAAAATTTTGCAAGGCAAAAATAAACATTGATATAACTTGAAGGACCTCCTGTGGTGGCCCGGGGGGCACTTGTCATGCCCAGCTGCGCGTGTGGTCGTGTGTGGTACACTCCATGCGTCGACGTGCTAGCTCCGAAGGGACGTAGGTATGGTGTAGCGAAAGCTGCAGGGAAGCATATTGATGTAGAACGGTACATGTCGTAGAAGGAAACATGTTATGAACCGATGGTTAGTTGAATTTACCTCTGGAGGGGCTGACTAGAACCCTGTGGTCGCACTCCTGCTCCTGCTCCTGTTCCTGCTGGCCGTGGCTGTTGCTGCTGTACAACTACGGGAGGTACCGCATCGACCGCACGACAAGTGAGTGGACGAATCACTGTGAGCATCGTCTGACGAATCCTTCGGAAGGTCGTCCTCTGCTCATTGGCATTAGCACGATCCCACTGTCCAACCGTCCGAACGCCGCGTTTACATCAGCCTGAACCTGTCGCGCTGCGTCGGCCTATTTCAAATGTGACATGAACATGTGTTAAAACCGTGGACACGTACAAAGAGAATAGCAAAGTGCAAAGATAATGTAATGTACTGCGCGGAAGTAGTCTTGGTCACGGTGTCTAGGATACGTGTCCGTCGTAGCGGCGACGTGTGGCTGTGGATCATCTGGGGTGAACATTACGCGTGTGTGGGTGTGGGCCTGGTACCACGTGAGGTAATCTAGGTAGGTCTCCTCAGTGTGTGGATGTATCTCATCGATCACCTCCTCCGTCGCCAACAACCAGTCCTCCACGTACTTCTGCAGTTGAGGATACCACTGAACGCCAGCTGCCTGTCCCCTACGATTATATCTATTTGTAGAGAGTGCATTAGACTACATTAAATAGTTGTAGTACTAAACAAAGATCGTAGTTGTACTAACCGGTGCACATCACGCAGCACAACGATCTCCACGGGCACAGGGAGTGCTGACGTAGTCCGAACTGTCACATCACGCGCTGTGGAGAGTGGTGCTCGATGAAGATGTCGAACACCAATGGCACTGTCGTCATCCAGTACGCCTGGTCGCGCGTGCAAAGAGTAGAGAGTCCGAGCGGTGCACGGGCCACGATGGCCTACGGACTATACGGCTCCCAGACGACGTCGCTGGGCAGCAGGCGGTCGAACTCCATAACGAATTCGGAGTAGGCCCTCCTAACCTGCCTGTGGGCGTAAAGACGTTGCAAAATAGGAAAAGCTTACACGTCAGTGTTTGTGCATAAGTGCTAAATATAGAATTTCACATTTTGTACCTCACGGCGACACCATACGGTCCCCATAGTCGGATGGTCCTCGGGCCACTGCCCGTACAAGCCTCCAAGGCCGCCCTTGTAGGAAGAGTGCTAAATCAGAGGACGGTCTATTGCGAACCGCTCGGCCGCCCATAGCTGCAGAAGGAGGGGGCAACCGGCGATAATCGCACCTGGATCGGTCTTTGTGCACGCGTCACAAAGAGCACGGTACGTCGCCGCTAGCACAGGAGATCCCCAACTCCACTGCGGTACGCGGCCGTCTTCGCTGTCAGCGATCGCACGAGCGTAGTGGATCAGTCCCATGTCCACCACATGCCCGGGAGTGCTGGTGAACATCACCCACCCGAACAGCTACAACAGGTACGCCTCCATGCTCTGCTGCACCGAGTAGTTGTCGGCTTCATCGTCTAGCTTATCAGGCTATAAAGGAAGATTATAGTCAGCAGCTCTGTTGCTTTGTAGATCGGATGATTGTGAATGAAAGGAATCCACGACTTACGGTGAACTGTAGCAGCCAAGCCTGTGAGGGGCCGTTCGTGGTGTAAGGCGGTAGCGAACCCAGGGGTCCAAGTTTAGGTCGACGATGCACGGGCTCGAACTGAGCAGTGATGTCCTGCGACCAACCGTGCGCCTCGTCGATCGAGCCGACTGCGTCTCCTGCGAGGGGAAGTCCTAGCAGGTATGACTCGTCCTGGAGTGTGGGAGTCATCTCGTCGCACGATAGGTGGAACGTGTGGGTCTCCAGTCTCCAGTGATCCACTAGTGCTGCCAGAAGTGACCGATCAGCGTCCCATCGCTTGGCGGGGTCCCTCTCGTCCGGTGCGGGCTCAACTAGCCTACACAGCGGAAGAATTCCAGCCTCACACAACCTGCACAATATAGCACTGTAATCAATATTGGGGAACATAGATATGCACAAACGATGTGAATGAATATTCGTACAGCTCTTACCTCTCTCGGAACTGAGGGTCTATCCGCAGGAGGTGACATGAAGGCCATGGACGGAAGGTGGCTAGGTGGGCACCCTCCACAGCTGACAGGTAAGATCGGTGGGACTGGTCGAGACCTCGGTCCAACAGCTCCGGTGTATGATACGCCATACCTGCATGCAAATAGAGAGTTAGCGTTAATTATTGTTAAAGTTTATAGCATTGTTACATGATAATAAAAAACAACAGTACGATACATATCCTTCTATGATAAAGAACTAGTATAGACTTACACTACACCGTAGCACCACCAATTGTTCGAAAACGCCTAAGACGGGGTCGTCTTGAAGTTGTGCCTTCACCCGTAGGACGACTGCCATCAGCGGCTAAACCCGACGGTCCAGCTTCCGCCGCACTTCGACCGGTTGCATCCTTTGGACATTTCTTATATGTGTGACCTGTTTGGTCACACTTTGAACAATGTTTATGCCTTGCACCGGCTTCTGACTCATCCATGTCATTACGGATGCGTCTTGTCTTGCGGCGACCTGCTTTATCCCTCAATTTTGTTGGGTCAGGAATGTACATAGCTTGAGGATGCTCCATAGTAAAAGTACCCGCAATACCGAAACTGTATATCTCTCCGCTCCAGGTATTATAGATTGCTTCTTTCCTGAAATAAGGTGAGACAAAATAGCGTGCTTCTATCCCGCACTCACCGCTCGCGGCAATAATGTGAGAGCATGACTTGTGGAGCAGAGTAGGTTTTCGGCATGAGCACTTGCAGGTCCCGTCTTCCTTCAGCACACACTCCTGCACAACTCTTTTGCGGTAGATTCCACGCATGCCCTTGTCGACACACAATATTTTAAATCTGTGTTCTTGTGTGCCTTGAGGTAGAGCACGATGTCTTCGGGCTTTTTTACTTTTATCTTGCAGATACTTCGTCAATAGTGTGCCAAAGAAAAGATTATTGTCCGTCATTGAGGGCCCAGCTGCTCTGAACCGATCTCTGAAGTACTTGCATATGCCATGCAAGATAAATTCAACTATGCCAACAAGTGGGAGCCCTCGAACACCACGCATCACCTAGTTATAAACCTCTGCCAAATTTGTGGTCATTATGCCAAATCGAGAACCATCCTTGTCATACAACAATGCCTATTTCTCCTTTGGCTCATTCTCAATCCAATCTGAAAATTTTCTAACTGAGGATGCAGACCTTCTTTTCATATGTGGTCCGTCACTTGATAGAGGTTCAAGAGCTTGTGGAGCCTCATCCCCTCCAATGGTAGCCCTCCTGGACTGCTCATCTGTTAGTTTAGAGGTCAGCTCATCTAACCTCCTCCAAAACTCATTGAATTTCTTCTCTTGATTCTAGGCGCAAAGTCTCTTGAAAAGATCCATAAGGTGCTTATTCTTAAATTGTCTGTAGAAATTAGCACTCATATGACGTATGCACCATCTGCTTTGGACATCAGACCACCTTGGTGGGTATCCCTTCTCAACACATCCATATCTCAATTCCTCAATTGCACGCAGCAAATCGGCGTGACGGTCATGTATAAGGCATACGTCTGGTCTCATCCGTACAACTACAGACTTAACCCTTTCTAGAAACCAATACCAGCTATTAGTGTTCTCACTCTCAACAAAAGCAAAAACCACTAGTAGAACTTGGTTGTTTCCATCAACTCCAATTGCTGTTAAGATCTGTCCTCTGTACTTTTCGGTCAGAAATGTCCCATCGATGCAGAGGATGGGACGACAATGGACAAATGCCTGAATGTAAGCACATAATGCAAAGAATACTCGTTGCAACACACTTTTATTACCATGGTGAATTGATGGAAAGGCTTTTAGGTCATAGCACGTCTTCGGATTCCTCTGAAGAATACAGCCTAACAGACGAGGCAAATTATCATAGGATGCTTCAAATGTGCCAAATCTCATCTCTACAACTTTCTGTTTTGCCCTCCAAGCCTTACCATAGCTAATTGTGTATTTGAATTTCTCTTCGATATGTCTAACAATTGACCTTGGTTCGTACCCCAGATTATTGACAATATGGGAGTACATCTCTGTTGCAACAAATACAGATGTCATGTTTCTGTGATATTTTTCAACACCGGGTAAATAACATGAATGCTCAGTCACGATTGAAACTTGCCAATAATCTTTCCATTTACCCTTGAATGCGTGCACCTGCTATGGACATCCATCCTTCATGCACTTCACTTCATAGACCGATTTGTTTGACTTCACGACCGAGAACTCCCTTTGAAGTGATACGGCCCATTGTTTTACTGCCTCCTTTAAATCCTCTATATATACATACTTAGCACCCTGGATGATCTCATTCTCCTTGTACTCCCATGGCACATGATGTCCCTCGGAGATAGCAAGCCCAGAGAAGTCCTCGTTGCTCCATTCTGCAGGCATCACGGTGTCCTCATCAGATGAATCATCATGCTCTGCTTGCTCATTTTCAGAATCTTCCCTATCCATTTCTTTGATGATGGTGTTGATTTGTTCTCCCTCATCTGCCACACCTGTTGGCTGTCTATCTTCTTCGTTCCCTCATTCATTTTCTTCCATTGTTTCGCTATCACCTCCCGCCGTACTTGGACCCTCATCATCTTGCACAGGCATTGCACCAGTGGTGTTATCTTTTTCATATATCGACACAAGTATGCCTAGTGGCTAGCCATGTTGGAATGCATTCTCCACATACCATCTCTAAGTGGCAGTGCAATTCATCGGCATCAGTTTTCAAAAAAAACCTTCAGCTGCACGACTGACTACTACATACAATGTTATTGCGCTGAGCTTGGGGTTCAGTCGAAACCCTCGCATCAGCCAGTTGTACACTGACCCAAAACTTCTCTCAGCTGGTCTATCAATCCCCTTAGCCGTTGAACTAAAATCCGACAGATCTACCCCTTCTGGACCATATTTAACATTCCCTTGCCTGTGAAATAACTGAAATATCACCTTATTTGACATTTTTGTTGATGAAAAAATATAGTTAAACTAGGTACCAATATCTCCTCACATCTCTACAAAAATTAAATCATCTAACAGATTAACTACTCCTCACATCTCTACAAAAATTAAATCATCTAACAGATTAACTAAAAACCTACAGATCTACGAGTAACAACTTATTTTCATATACAACTGTACACATAACCAGTACAATACTACATCAATTTATGCATAGAAATAGAAATTACAAAGGGATAATAGATTTTACCTGCAGACGAATCATTAAACTGACAGAGTTTCGCTGCTTTCGTTCAGGCTCGCTCTCAGCTCTCTTTTCTTTTTTTTCTGTGATTTCAGTGAATTTTATGACATTTTTGGAGTCTAGGAGGGGGTTTTATATTGAGGCTGCTAAAAACCGCCCTTCCAGAGGGCGGAGAGGGGGCCACCTGCAAAATAGCCGGCCCGTGGGTCGTCCATTTGCAGGCGGCCCCCCGGCCACCCAAAAACCGCCCTCTGAGAGGGTGGCAAGGGGGCCGCCTGTAAAACAGCCGACCGGGGCGCCTGCAAAATGACTGACGGCCGTGGGCCGCTCGGCCAACGGCTGTCAGCCACGTCATCAAATCGCCCTCTGGAAGGGCGATTTCATAAAAATCACCCTTCCAGAGGGCGGTGGGAGTATATTTCTGTAAATTTTTGAAATGAAAATGTAGTTTTGTAAATATTTTATTAAATATATATAAAAATAAAAAAATTCCCCCCGGCTAACGGCGGCCCACGCCGTCACGGCCACTGACGGCCAGGCCATTTGCCCCCTGGGCTACAGCGATTTTCAAATACCGTCCTGACCCACGGCGATAAAAGGCGATTTCTGAAAAAAAAATTAAAAATTAGTTTTGTAAATTAAAAAAATAATTAAATTATTAACAGTAAAAATTCGTCCCAAGCAAGGGACCGAGTCTAAACCGCCAGCCAATCCCCGGCAGGGGGCTGGGTCCGAGCTTGGGGTCCATCAGGACGCCGCGTGCCTATGGACATTTCTTTGCAAGCAGATGCCTGTGTTTGTCAAACTGGCAGGATCACGCGCAGGGAGACGAGGACACATGTCATCCGAAGTAAAACGCACGCAAAACAAGACAAATAAAAAAGTTCGTGATCACTTTTCTTCCTTAAAGTCAAGAAGAAGAAAAGGCCCTAGTTACAAACTAAGGGGCAGAAAAATAAAAAGCGCTAATTACAAGCTAAGGGGCAAAAGAGAAAAAATGCCCTATCTACTCGCCATCGCCACCAGCTTTAGCTTCCCGGACCAGCTCGGCCGCCTCGGCCCGAGCGCGCACCATCTCCTCAGCGGCCGCAGTGACCCGCGCCTCCGCTTCAGCGACGACCTGCTCCCGTGCAGCGAGTCCCAACTTGCCGTCGAGGACCGCCTCCTCCCGAGCAGCGAGTGCAGCCGACATCTGGTTGGCGTCCATCTCCCAGAGCGCGAGGTTCTCCTCCCACGAGAGGAGCGGGATGCCACCGCGCCCAAGCTCTTGGACTTGCCGGCACATGTCCGCCTCCGCAAGGGCAACGGTGTCCTCCCTCCCGGTGACCGTGGCCGCCCATGCTCCCACCTAGTCCTCGCGAGCGGTCAGCTCTTGCGCGCGCATGTCTGCTGCCTGCTCGTGCTGGGTGACGGCCTGCAGCCATTCCGCAGCCCCCTTCAGCAGGACCTCCTGTTCCCTCTCAATCTGGTTGAGGGACAGATCGTAGACGGCGAGTGCCGCCCTCACGTGGGCCTTGCGGGCCTCCTCTAGCCGGCCCCTCTCTTCCACTGGGGCGGAGCGTTCCCCCTCGAGCGCCGCCCTCTCTGCTGCGGCCGCCACCTGGAGCCACTCCACCACCACCAGAGCGCACTCAAGAGCTCGGGGAAGTCTTCCCGGGGTGTGTCGACGCGCGGCCGGGCGCCCCACCTCCCCGGTGCGACGGCCGAGCTTACCCCGGTAGGTAGCGTGGTCTCCGCTGGCGACTCTTCCCCGGCGGCGAAGTGCGGCTGGGCCCGTGGGCTCATGAAAGCCACACCACCAAGGGCCACCTCCGGCATTGCTTCCACCGTCGCCCGTCTCCGTCGCCGCCACCTTCAGGGCCTTGACCTCCGCCACTGCTACCGTCGGGACCTCCGTTGTCGCCACCGTAGCCGCTGCTGGCGGTTCGGTGGTCGCGGGCCCTGAGCTCGATGCAGGGCTAGTCTTCTTCGATGGGCCTGTGTACGTTCAAAAAACGGGGAGAGAGGAGAAAAAAAACTCCAGAGAACTCACCTGGCTCTCGGTCCATCGAACCGCCACCTCGAGCTCGGGATCTCAAGACCAGCCGCCCCCGGCCCGGGGTCTGACTTCCTCTTCTTCGGGGCCGAGCTGTGCCCACTAGCTGGCCCGAGCCTCCGAACCAGCCTCCTCGCCCGTGGTGGGAACGGCCGACACCCCCGCCGCCGTACTCGGTCACCGGCCGTCGCCCCAGGCCGGGCTGTGTCCACTAGCTGGCCTGCGCCTCCGAACCAGCCTCCTCGCCCATGGTGGGACCGGCCGACACCCCCGCCGCCGTACTCGGTCACCGGCCATCGCCCCTCGGCTGTGGGGCGACGGTGACGGCGATGACGACGAGGACGAGAGCGGCACATGGCTTAGCTAATGAACCCGCTTCCGCTTTCCCTTCGGTCTTGCCGCCCCCTCACCGTCATTGGCGCCATCTCCCCGCACTAGGTCACCGCTGCCCCGAGCACCGCCGTCGCTGTCCCCATCGCCACCTGTCCAGGGGATCCGCAGGGTCCCGCGATCTTGACCTCCGGCGTCCTCCTTCAGCCCTTGGGCGTCGAAGGCGGGGAGCAACTTCTGGATCACCACCCATCCTGGGTTCCAGCAGAGCGGCAGCGTCGCGTTGGGCAGGTTGGCACGGGCGAGGTCGTCGATCCCGAGGACCACCTTGAGCAGGCCCCTTAGTCAGGCCTGCTGAGATCCCCCGCCTCGCCAACGTGTGTCTGGGTGATGTCGCGGGAACCTGACAGCTGCGGCCTGCAAACTCAAGTCATCGAGCAGAGAACGCCAGAGAGAAATCAGAGTTCCTGTGAACACACAGAACAACAGGATGTTTTGGCGCTGCGTAGAAAGTTGCAGCTTTTCTATTTTTACTCATCTTCTTTTATTCTTGCTGATTACAGAAACATGGGCTCTTTGGCCCTGCATGCGTGGCCACGTTCTCTAACGGTGACTGCCATCCCAATCATTAGGAATCGTGCCGCACGACGCGCTCCTGCGTGAACATGCACACGTCGAGCTCCACAAGCACGCAGCCACAGATCGGCCATGCTCCTTGACTCAACAGAAAGAACGAAAAACCAGGAGAGGAGTGGACTACGACTAAGGCAGTCACAAGTTTATTCTAACAATCTTCCCCTAAACCTTGGGATGTTCATACCTGGCACCAACAACACCAATCAGCTCGCGCAGCTCCTGGAATCTCACTCGAGCCAACGGCTTGGTCAGAATATCAGCAAGCTGTTCAGCAGAACTTGAAAACTCGATGTCGATCTTCCTGGACTCCACACACTCACGAATGAAGTGAAAGCGTGTCTGAATGCTTGCTTCGATCATGGTGGACTGGGTTCTTGGTGAGGGCAATGGCGGACTTATTGTCCACCTTCAATGTTGGCGAAGTGATTGGACTCCCCATGATCTCCTGGAGCAATCTAGCCAGCCACAATGCTTGACACGCCACTGTTGACGCCGCGATGTACTCTGCTTCACATGATAAGAGGGCCACCACCTTCTGCTTCTGTGACACCCAGGTGATGGGACTGTTTGCCAAGAAGAACAGCCCTCCACTCATGCTTTTGCGGTCGTTGAGATCGCCGGCCATGTCACTATCGCTGTATCCCAGCAGCTTGAACTCTCATGGCCTTCCTTTGACGTACATCAAACCATGGCCTCGAGTCCCAGCCACATACCTGAGAATGTGCTTGACTGCTACCATATGATCCTCGCGAGGTTCAGCCATGAATCTGCTGACGTAGCCAACCGCGAATGCGAGGTCCGGTCTTGTGTTGACGAGGTACCGCAGCCCCCCAACAATGCTGCGAAAACTTGTGGCATCAACCGGTGGAGCAGTACTTGCCTTATTCAGCTTGAGCTTGGGCTCCATTGGGACTTGACAGGGATTGCATTCTGCCATCTCCCCTTGTTCCAGCAACTTCTGGGCGTAGGCAGATTGCGTGAGGAAGATGCCGGTGCCGTCTTGGCGTACCTCAATCCCAAGGTAGTAGGAAAGCAATCCCAAATCACTCATTCGGAACTGCTCAAGCATTTCTTGCTTGAAGCGTGCAATGTCGTCATCCACTGGGCCGGTGATCAGGAGATCGTCGACGTAGACTCCTACCACCAGCAGCTTGCTTGATGTGCGCCGTGTGTACACGGCATGCTTGTGGGCGCTCCTCGTGAAGTCGAGGGAGCTGAGGAAGGTGTCCAGCTTGGCATACCATGCCCTCGGCACCTATCACAGCCATAGAGGGCCTTGTTCAGCTTCAATACTTGGCCGGTCTTCCCGATGGTGAAGCCTGGCGGCTGCTGGACGTAGACCTCCTCCTAGAGCTCGCCGTTCAGGAATGCCGACTTCACGTCCATGTGGTGGACTCGCCAATCTTCATGGGCTGCTGCTGCAAGGATCATCCTCACCGACTCTAGCTGCGCCACCAGAGCAAAAACCTCATCGAAATCAATGCCCTATTTCTGGACATACCCCTTTGCGACAAGCCGGGCCTTGTGCTTGACGATGTGCCCATGCTCGTCGCGCTTGGTTTTGAACACCCACTTGAGGCCGATGGCGCGATCACCTGCAGGGAGATCAATAGCCTTCCAGGTGGAGTTGTCTTCAATTGATCGCAGCTCCTCCTCCATGGCAGCACGCCAGCACTTCTCCCATTTTGCTTCTGCAAACGTGGATGGCTCCTCTGCACTCACAGCAAGAAGCTCATCGGCAAGCTCTCGTTGTGCCTGCTCAGGTACTGCTGCATCTCCCAGAATATTATCCATCCTGCGAAAACAAAGTGGAGCATCGTCGTGTTCATCATCAAGATCAGCCTCGCCGCTTGGGGGTGAGGCAAGCTCGATAGGGGCTGGAGGTCTTCCTAGTGCAGCTTGAGGGAGCTCCTGATCGCTTGGTTCGACGTGCGGGATCGTCATGAACTCCACCTCGAACGGTTCTTGATTCTTGTTGCCGGCCTCTACTGCATCTTCACCCCAGTCCCACTGAGCATGCTCGTCGAACACCACATCGCGTGTGATGTGAACACGCCCCGTGGCTGGGTTGTAGGCACGGTACGCCTTGGAACCTGGTTCATACCCGACGAAGATCATCTTCGTGCTCCGTTCGTCGAGTTTCTTGAGGTGAGGCGATGTATTCTTGACGAAGGTGATGCACCCGAAGGTGCGGAGGTGCTGTACTGCCGGCTTCTTGCCATACCACGCCTCGAAGGGGGTCATCCCCTCAACGCTCTTGGTGGGTGAGCAGTTGAGGAGGTATACCGCCGTCGCCACCGCCTCCCCCCAGAAATAGCCTGGGAGTCCTTTCACCTTGAGCATGGTGCCCGCGGCTGCCACGACGGTTTGATTCTGCCGCTCCACCACGCCGTTCTGTTGCGGGGAGTATGAAGCGGTGAGTTGGCGACGAATTCTGGTGGCGGCGCAGTGCTCGGCGAAGTCCGATGAGGTGAACTCCCCCCCACGATCAGTGCGGAGGGAGCTCAACTTGCAACCTGATTTGACCTTTGCCGCTGCATGAATGCGCTTGATTGCCGCCGGTGCGCAGTCCTTCGTCGGAAGTAACTCCATCCACATAAATCTGCTGAAATCATCCACGAGCAGCAAAAATTATTTTTTACCCGTGGGTGTTGCCGGTGTGATTGGGCCACATAGATCCCCATGGACAAGCTCCAGAGGCCTCTGGGCACGCTCACGCGCTAGTTCAGGGAACGGCGTCCTCCTTTGTTTCCCGATTAGGCAACCCTCGCAAGGTTGGACGGGCAGCTGCAGCTCGGGCATCCCGCGAGTAAGGCCTTCCCGCGCCAGCTTCTGTAGCGCCTAGAAATTGAGGTGGCCGAAGCGTGTGTGCCACCTCCAAGACTCCTCTTGTTCTTGCGCCTAGAGACAAATCGGCCGTGCGAGGGTGATGTCGAGCACGTATAGCCGATTGGGCGCATGCGGGATCTTGGCGAGCAAGCGGCCTCCCTTGTCGCGGACCCACATGATGCCCCCACGCACGAGAGCTTTGTAGCCGACCTCATCCAGCTGCCCCACGTTGATGATGCTTGTGCGGAGCTTGGGGATGTAGTACACGTCTGAGAAGGTGCAATGTTCCCCGGTCTTGCATTCGAAGACGACAGTCCCGCGCCCCTCGATCTGAACCAGCGACCCGTCGCCGAACTTGACGGAGCCGCCGACGCCGGTGTCGAGGTGGGAGAAGGCGGCCCGAATGCCGGACATGTGGTTAGTGGCACCGGTATCAACCACCCACCGATGCTCGTTCTTCTATCCTTCATTGCCGATCTGAAGATGGACCCTTTCCTCGACGAGGTGGAGTACCTTGCGGGTCTGTGAGGCAGCGACCGGCGATGGAGTTTGTGCCAGCGGTGGCATAGGACCGGCGGACGGCGGTAGAGTACGTCCCCGCTGCGGCACGGGACCGGCGAACGGTGGTGGAGTACGTCCCCGCGGTGGCACGGGACCGGCAGACGGCACTAAGGCGCGAGGCCACAGCGATGAGGAAACGGTAGGCGACGCTGGGTCGCGAGCCTGTGGCGACACTGCACCGGCGGGCGGCGCCGGGGCCCTGTCCTGCGCCAGCGTGGGATCAGTTGGCGGCTCAGAGTCGTGCTGCCGCTGATGCGGCAGTGGAGGAGGAGAAGGGGATCGTGAGTTGGACTCCAGGGCGCACACCTCGCTGAAAAGCAGGCTTTCCTACTCGTCTTGGGCCACATGGGCCTCTCTTGTTTTCTTGGGCTTGGACCGACACTGTCTGGCCCAATGACCGGCCTTACCACAGTTGTGGCAGGTGTCCTAGCCTGCAGAATTGGTCCACGGCTCTCGTGCTCCTCCTTCCCCGCTGCCAGCACCTCTTCCTCTTCCCCGACGATAGTTACGGCCGCCACTGCTGCCGTTGCTGCCGCCTTTTCCGCTGTTGGGGTTCTTTTCTTTTTCACGTGCCTTGTAGCGCACGAGCCACTCTTCCTCCGTGAGGTATAGACGGTCGCCGCCATCCTTGGCCGCGCTCGCTGGCCTCTTGCGCTGCTCCACGGCTCGGAGACGTCCCGTCACTTCCTCAATGGAGATGTTGTCGAGGTTGAGGAGGGTCTCGATGGAGATGGCAACCTGCTCGAGGTGCTCAGGGACCACCTGCAACATCTTCTTGACCACTTCCTTGTCGGTGATTGGATCACCAAGGCTGCGGAGCTCATTGGCGAGGCTGGTGATGCGCAAAGAGAAATCCTTGACGCGTTCTTCCTCCTTGAAGGTGATGGCGGCGAAGTCCTGCCGCAGCTTCTGTGCATTCGCCTCCTTTACTCGTTTGACGCCAATACGAACGGTGCGGATCGCTTCCTAGGCTTCACGTGCCGTCTCCTTTTACGCGAGCGACATCAACATGTCTTGAAGTCGTCGGTGCCGGGGTTGATGGCCTCCCAAAGCCCCTGCGCTTGGAGATTCACCCGCATGACCATTGACCACTCGGTGTAGTTCGTGCGGGTGAGCGTGGGGTAGACGATGGAGGCAGAGCTTCTCTCGATCACATGCTTGATGACAGGTTCGCGGCCGGTGCGCCGCCCACGCCGGGGCGGCGGCGAGATCGACAGGTGACGACCTCGGTCTTCACTGGTGACCGAGTGCGACATCGTATCAGGAACGTCGCCGTGGGCTCTGATACCACTATGACAGCTGCGACCTGCAAACTCAAGTCACCGAGCAGAGAACGCCAGAGAGAAATTAGAGTTCTTGTGAACACACAGAACAACAGGTTGTTTTGGCGCTGCGTAGAACATTGCAGCTTTTCTGTTTTTACTCATCTCCTTTTATTCTTGCTGATTATAGAAACGTGGGCTCTTTGGCCCTGCATGCGCGGCCACGTTCCCTAACGGTGACTGCCATCCCAATCACCAGGAATCGTGCCGCGCGACGCACTCCCGCGTGAACATGCACACGTCGAGCTCCACAAGCACACAACCACAAATTGGCCATGCTCCTTGACTCAACAAAAAGAACGAAAAACCAGGGGAGGAGTGGACTACGACTAAGGCAATCACAAGTTTATTCTAACAGAACCGGTGTACAGCCAGGCAATGCAGACGCGTTCCCGCAAGGGAGCCTGACACCGGCGCAGGAAGTCATCAGGTGGAGAAGGTGATTGACGGCTCGACGAGTTGAAGCAACTGAGGGAAACGAGAGAGGGAGGCACGGGGATTGTTTTTGTAGCCTTGGAGGGAAGGGATCGTGGTTGAGGTGGCTGAATTTGTCAGTGAGAGAGAGAGAGATCGGCGCTAGGGCGGAGTGGGGTGTGTCCACAGCAGGATCATGGGCGTGCGGGCACGTAGAGGGCGGAGACATGGCTGGCGACGTAGTCTCCACAAGTTTCAAATGCACGGGCACGAGCTTGAGGCATGGAACACGTGGCAGACATCAGCCCCTAGGTTCCCCGGCCGGAGGTTGAAGGCGAAGCCAAAAGGTGGGTCCCGCCTATCGATGAGAGGGGAGAAAGGAAACGGCGGGTGATGGATTGGGCTATCGCAGGCCAAAGGAGGGGAGGGTGAAGCAGTGCTGCGCAGGGAGAAATGGACTGGGAGGCGGCCCACAGGAAGAAACCCAATTTCCAGGGTTTTTTGATTTAATTTAATTCCAGTAATTGATTTTGATGTATTAAAAATAGTTTTTGTGCTCTGAAAATTCGAGTAAAATTCTGGTTCTCACTTTGAGGCATGGAGAGTATAAATATTTCCAGCCATAACAAATTATTATTTACAATTTGTATTAATCTCTTTCCTCTTGCTTTAATTAAGCCATTTGTTTTATTGATTTATTATTTGATTTAAGGCTCTAAAAGGGGAAAAACTCAAGATGTGACACGGCGACTACTAGGTCTTTGGTCTTCCTCTTGCGATCCCTCGCCCTTGAGGGTTCGTCCGACTCCCGTCTGTCTCTCTGGCGCGACTTCTCTTCTTGTAACTCGGCCACTGTGTCGGCGGAGGAATCATATTTGTTAGTAATCTCAAAAAGTTGCTTGACTGAAGTCGGCGGTTTGTGAGCGAACATAGCTATAAAGGGGTAATCCTTGACTCCCTTGTGAAAAGTAGCAATGACCGTTTCGTCTTTGATTTTGGGGATCATGTTCCTCTTCTCCGAGAATCGCCTGCTGAAATACCAGAGCGACTCGTTCTTCTTCTGATGGACTTGGTATAGATCAAATTTTGTCCCAGGCCTCTCATAAGTGCCCTGGAAATTGGCTATAAAACGATCACGGAGATCTCCCCCAAAATAGAATCAATTGACCCCTTGGAAGTCCTGCGAGCCAAGTGCGAGCGGATTCCGCTAGGGCAACTCGGAGGTAGTTGGCCATCACCTTGTGGTCTCCTACTGCGCGGATGGCCAAAGTGTGGACCGTGAGCTAGGATTCAGGGTCAGTCTTCCCATCATATTTCTTAATCCCAGTCAGCTTGAAGCCGGCTAGCCATTTGACTTGATGCAGGTTGGATGTGAAGGCCGAGACTCCATCCTCCGAGCTGCTCCATTGTTCTAGCGATCAACGGGGTGGCGTATGGCTTCTTTGGTTAAACTGGTCGTAGTGAAGACTGAAATAGTCGCGCTCATCTTCGAGTTGGCGTCGCCCGTCTTCTTCGCGTTCACAATTGGTGAGCCTCAATATCATGATGTAAGTCGCGATGTAGTCGGTCCCGGGTGTCCCTATCGTACCTCTCCCGATCGCCGCGGTTGCATCGCTGGTTCTCATTGCGCTCTCTGTGGTTGCGATCATCGCGGTCATTATGAGGGCCGTTTGGCTGTTGCTCCGATAGCCTCCGACTGGGTGCTCTGCCCAGGCACTTGCTAGCCGACTTCAAGGTGACGGCCACGGACCTTGATTTATTCGACGTGATCACTAGGGTCTTCAAGTCCTCCTAATTATGTTGTACGGCTGCTGCAGTCACCATCGCCTTAATCTTCGCAATTGTAGGGGTAGCTGCATGGCCAGGACCCAACTGCAACGTATCGAGTAGGGTTGCTGTGGCCATGACATTCTGCTGTGAGGTGACAAAAATATCATGGTCACCCATCTTGGTTTGGAGTTTGTCATTTTGTACTTGACGTGATTGTTTGCGTAGTTGTTTGTTACGTGCTTCGTGCTCCGCTCGTTGGTGACGATTATCCTCTTGTTGGCGAATACGAGGCACCTCATGTTCTTGTTCTTCCCATAGTCGGTGGGCTTCCTCTTCTTATTGTTCACGCAGTTGGCGAGCTTCTTCATCGGAATTAGGTTTCCCTTGGATGCCATGAATGCCTCATGCTCTGTTGACTTATGTCAGTTTGGCTGTGTATTGTATGAGGCTTCTCCCTCTATCTCGGGACCCTGCTCCCCTTAATACCATGTGGGGGCAACATTACATATTAGGTATCCAACCCAAGTACAACTTGGTTCCCTATTCTATTTACAGCAAGTTATATGAGGGCATTCATATAGGACTCTATCCCGTGGCTTGGGAGGTGCGTCTTCATGTCTCCGAGTACTATTCAATCTCTAACTCTATGGCCAGACCCACCTTGTGGAGGCCATGGGCCCCAGGTACCTCATGAGAAGCTTTGAGGCCACTCGAATAGAGGATAGGCCTAATCCTGTAATTAGGGATGCAACAAGACTTGCTACATATTATCTTGTATGATAAGAAAAGAGATATGGTCCTAGTCGGGTATGTTGTATTTCTAGAAGGAAATCCCTTGATCAGAGTCCGACTAGGATTCTATCATGTAACTTCACCCCTCCAATATATAAGGAGGGGTAAGGAGTCCCTTTGGGCAGAAGAGAACAACACCATACACAATCTCACTAGAGAAACCTCAAAGGCAATACACAACAGCTGAAGGTAGGGTATTACCTCACCTTGCGGGCCTAAACCAGGATAAACTCGTTTTGTGTTCCTTTGCAATCCATCAAGTTTAGGTCTCACAAGTAGTCCCATATTATTATTGCTGAAATAAAACATCGACAATTGGTGCGCCAGGTAGGGGCTTCGGTGAGATCATCTTCAACAAGCCTGATGGATCCAACCACTAGAGTCAACAGCGTCAAGTTCTTCCCCGGGCAGACAATCAACTTCAGGAGCCTCGACTTCGTCGCCAACAAATTCAGCGACCTTACCCTGACTGACTTGGATTCAATCCAGTCAGCTAGAAACCAAGCCGACTTCACGCTAGTTGGCCTACTCAACGCTGCAGCTATCTTTGGCGACTTACTACAGCAATCCCCAAGGTGCGTGAGTCCAGGGACAACTCTTTCTTTTGGTGTTCGACTCGGACTCGGCCACGAGCCAATTGAGGTTGGGCTAACGGAGGAAGAGATCGTCAATCTCCCGTTCGGACTCAGCAATGCTGCAAATAATTTTAATCTCAGTCCGATGCGGCTGATCCAATCCCATGGAGTTCGACTCAGATACGGCCTGGAGCCACTCAAGATCGGATCCAGGGAAGTTGGAGTTGTAATCACCCCCCAAAACTACTCCAACTCTGACTCACAGTCGGACAGTAGCTTGGCAAGCTTTTCTCCACCACGCGAAGTCTTCATGGTGTCCAAGGGCTCAACTCCCACTCAAGATGCACGTCAACTATGCAACCAGCAAGAAGAGGAGGCTCGTCGACTGCGCGAGCAACAGGAGGAAGACGCACGACATCTACAAGCCGAGCGCGATGTTTGAAACAACAACCTGCGCAAGGCTGGGCGGACTGCTCAACAAGAGGTCCTCCAAACCCGAGTTGGCGACCACGATGTCTTCATGACCCCACAGCAGAACGTCGTAGCCACTGCCACCTTACTGGACACCCAGTAAGGGCCCGACCACCTGGTCACCCCAACTATTGCAAGGATCAAGGCAATGAGATCCCCGCTGCGTCATGCCAGCAGCGACAACAATCTGGAGATACTCTCATACCGTCAAACAAGACGGCTTCAGACACGGCGGTCTCATCTGTCTCAGCACGGCGCCGGGCAACTAGCTCTAGTCAGCATCGCTTGGAGTCTCATCAAACATCACTCGGCAATCAGAACAACGATCGACGGCGGCATCATCATGACGACTGCCGTGACAACCAGGATGCCCAAGGACGACTACGACGGGACCTCCGCCACGATATCAATGCTCGACGTCGAGAATGTGAGGAGGACGAGTGCCGCCGACTGGAAGATGAGCATGAGCGCTTCAGCCTCCACTACGAGCGATTTCATCACCGTAGTCGGGGTTGAAGCCCTCACCTGGATGAAGTAGCACTGGCGTTCACCCACGAGCTACAGCAGGTCGACTGGCCATCTAGCTTCAAGCCGAATGGAATAGAGAAGTATGATGGGAAGACCAACCCAGAGTCCTAACTCACAGTTTACACCTTGGCAATCCGCGCGGCCAGAGGCAATCACAAGGCCATGGCTAACTACCTCCTAGTCGCCTTGGCTGACTCAGTAAGGACATGGCTGACAAGGCTTCCTAGGTGGTCAATTGGCTCCTGGAGAGAACTCTGTGAGCGTTTCATTGCAAATTTCCAAGGAACGTATGAGATGCCATCTTCCGAGTACAATCTATATCAGTGCCACCAGAGGAAGAATGAGTCCCTCCGTGACTTCATCAAGCGGTTCTTCGAGAAGAGGAACTCAATATCCAAGATAAAGGATGAGGTCATCATCGCCGCTTTTCGCAAGGGAATTAAGGACACCCCGTTCATCACTAAGTTCACTCGGAAGCCTCCAAGCTCTATCAAAGCACTATTCGATATGGCGAACAAATATGTCAACTCATCCGACGCCGTTGCTGAGGCCCTGGATGACAAGAAGGAACGGAAGGACATTGACGATGCGGCCCCAACTAAGTCCGGCAATTGCAAGCGCAAGTCAGACAACATTGTGGCTGCTGTCGAGCGCAACCGACTGTGACCCCCGAGGACGGATGAATACTAGAAAGTTATGAACAGTCCATGCCCTTTCCATCCAAAGGGGAAGCACGCGGCTAAAAACTGCTTTATGCTCAAGAAGTTCGCTTCCGAGCAGACATCAAAGTCTGGCGATAACAAGGACAAGGACAAGCCAGACTCGGGTGCAGCTGGTGACTATCAAGATCCCTAGGATGAGCTGAACCACATCAATGGAGGGCCATCTGCATACGAGTCCAAGTGAAAACAGAAGCTAACGGCCCGAGAGGTCAACTCGGTCTCGTTAGACACCCCTAATACCTGCGTTGGTCTAAGACGGCAATCAGTTTCGACCGCGCGGATCACCCTGACCGAGTAACTCATACAGGACATTATCTACTTGTCCTAGATCCGGTCATCAGAAGCGTCAAATTGAAGAATGTTCTAATCGATGGAGGAAATGCCTCTCAACATCTTGTTTACCAAGACGCTCGAGAGATGTAAAATCCCTCAATCCGAGCTGCGTCTGAGTACAGCTCACTTCCACGGGGTAATCCCCGGCCTCTCTTCTACTCCACTCGGACAGATCACCCTGCTAGTTACTTTTGGCATGTGGGAGAACTTCCGCACCGAGAACATCTGCTTCAAGGTTGTTGACTTCGAGACCACATACCACGCCATACTCAGACAGCCTCACTAGCCAAATTCATGGCAGTGCCCCATTGCCAGGACCAGCAAGAGTCCTTTCCTTACGTAGCGATGTTAAGCAAGCCTTCACCTATGACAAGGAGAGTTGCGAATTGGCCTAGTCTCACAAAGCGGCAGTCGGATGAAACAGCATCCGAATGGCTGCAACAACTACAAGCAAGGATGATCAAGTTCCGGCAAAGAAGGCAGCCAAGTCAGAAATTTTTCAGCGGATTTAGAAATACAGAAGATCCCTCTGGACCCTTCCGACCCCACCAAGACTGCACTTGTCGGGACCAAACTTGACCCCAAATAGGAAGACGCGCTCGTCACCTTCCTCCAGGCGAACAAGGATATTTTTGCTTCGTTCCGACATGCCTGGTGTACCAAGGGAGATGATCGAGCATTCCATCAACGTCATGTCAGATGCCAAACCAATCAAACAACGACTACGGTGCTTCTCACAAGACCGCAAAGATGCTATTCAGAAGGTGTTAACGCCAAAATTTGGTACGGGTCGTTACCATGTTCGGTTAAGGAAAGAAGCGGTATCAGCCATTGGAAACTAATCCAGAAGAGTCCGAGCTTGGGAAGGAATCGTGAAGACCACGATATGGCAGTCAATTACCTTATCTGTAAATTAGGTAGTTTTAATACTTTTTAGGAAACCTGATCTCTTGTCCGATCAGGTCTGTTAGTTTTCCTTTTCTAGTTAGGAAAGTCCTGTTCCGTGTCCTATAAGGACTCATGTAACTCGGGGTATAAATACGTACGCCCGGGCACCTTGTAAATTATCCACACAGATCAATCAAATTCGGCGCATCGCCACCCTTTCGACGGGTTCTTGCTTCTCGAGCGGGGCTGCATCGGTTAGGTCCGAACTCCTGCGAGAGGGTAAGACTCGTCACCCCTTACCCAGGTGTATCTGCCCTGTCTACGGCTGCATCGGTTCGGTCCGACCTCTTAGGCCGATCAGGTATACCACATCACGCGTGCGTAGATCTTATCAGCTTACTGGGGACGATTTATCGTCAGTTCGTGCTGCATCGGTTGGGTCCGACCTACTGAACTGCCAGCGATAAATCGTTCCTGCTAGGTTGATGGTTTTTGCGTAAGCGTCTTATCGGAATGTATAGCCGGTAAGTTATTTTCATCACAGTTGCATTAGGTTTATCGGTTTGTTGAGGTTCCTTTATTATTATCGATCTGTGCTGCATCGGTTAGGTCCGAACTACTAGATCGATAATAATAGATTTATCCTTGTCGAGCCGATCGGTGTATATGCGACGTTCTATCGGAGTGCTTAGCCGATAGGTTATCTTTTATAAAGCCGACTGTATTATCCTTACTGTTTTGGTCATCTATTTTACCATCGGCTTCTAGCCGATGTCCTACTGTTTTATTTGGCAGTCGGCTAGCTTACTATTCTGCCCATCTATTTTATCATCGGCTTCTAGCCGATGCACATGTTATACTGATAGCTTATCTACTTGCTTATAGCGTTATCGGTTTCCTAGCTGATACACAGGTGCCATCGGCCATCGGCTACAAGGAGCCTACATCAGTCCGTATCGGGCGATAGCCGATGTGCAATTGCTGCTGGTAGTCGGACGCGAGCACGAGCAAGGATCCGTACACGGGCAAGGATCCGACTACGAGCACGAGACCCGGGCGCGAGTACAAGCGGGGGCCCGGGCACGAGCATAGCGGCGATCGGCTGGAAGGAATCTGTATCGGCCTGCTGGCCGATTGGATCAGTAATCTAATTTCTTCATCTCCTTGTCAATTGCGGGGTCAAATTGACTGGCACGCCTACGAACCTCAAGACTTTAGGACCTGCACTGGAGCTAAGCAGATCTCCCAGGCCTTCGCGTGTCACCCGGATGCCGAACAGGCCCCCGGCGGGTTTTCGGCGTCAACAGAAGGAGATAACCAAACTCCTTGCAGCCAGGTTCATCAAGGAAGTCTATCACTCGGATTGGCTGGCAAACCCAGTCCTGGTCCGGAAGAAGATGGTAAATGGCGCATGTGCGTCGACTACATCGACTTAAACAAAGCGTGTCCCAAGGATCCATTTGGTCTACCCAGGATAGATCAGGTGGTCAATTCAACCGCGGGATGCGAGTTACTCAGTTTTCTCGACTGTTACTCGGGATACCATCAAATCAGCCAAAAGAGGAGGATTGCCTGAAGACTTCTTTTATCACGCCATTCGGGGCATACTGTTTTGTCACTATGCTGTTCAGGTTGAAAAATACTGGCACAACGTATCAACGTGCTATCCAGCGGTGTCTTCACAATCAACTCAGGTGCAACGTGGAGGCATATATCGATGACGTGGTGATCAAGACTAAAGTTAGGGAGGATCTCATCGCTGACTTAGAAGAAACTTTCTAAAGCCTTAGGAGATTCAAGATGAAGTTGAACCTGGAAAAGTGCGTCTTCGGAGTATCGAAGCAAACCCAGAGAAAATCAATGCTATCATGAATATGACACCCCCGACTAGCCAGAAGGACATACAGAAGCTGACTGGCTGCATGGCGGCACTCAGCCGATTCATTTCCCAACTCGGCGAACGGGGCATGCCTTTTTACAAATTACTGAAGAAAGTTGACAATTTTTAATGGACGCCAAAAGCCCAAGAAGCCTTCGAAGACTTCAAGAAGATTCACACATCACCACCCATGTTGGCATCACCAATGCCCTAGGAACCACTCATGTTATACCTGGCGGCAACCACTCAGTTAGTCAGCACGGTGCTGGTCGTTGAGCGGGTGGAGCCAGGACACGTACAAAAATGTCGATGTTTTACACCGGCAATAAGAATATAGGGCTACTCGTTGGATTGAAACTCGATGGATTGCAAAGAAACACAAGCAATTTATATTGGTTTAGGCCCTCGAGATGAGGTAATACCCTATGTCCAGTTGTTGTGTATTGCCTTTAAGGTTTCTCTAGTGAGATTTCTCCTTCTTCTACTCTCAGGGGGTGCCCTGCCTCCCCTTATATACTGGGGGACAGGGTTACAAAATAGAAGTCCTAGTCAGACTATGACCAAGGGATCTCCTTCTAGGAATACAACGTGCTTGACTAGGACTGTATTTTTCCTGTCGTATAAAGTTAAGTCTGCCGAGTCCTATTATATCCCTAATTACAAGGCTAGGCCCATCCTCTGTTCGAGTGGCCCATATGCTTGTCATGAGGTACCTAGGGCCCATGGCCTCCACAGTAGCCCCTGAGACCTTCATAGTTGAGTCACAGCTAATGCCGAGTGCTTATCCTCCACGGTGAAAAATTCCTGAGGGCATTGCTTCCGAGTACTCTTTGTCCGAGTGCTTCTTCTCCCGAGTCCTGCTTCATGTCAGCTGGCAACGAGGCTATAAAGGGCTTCATGTAGAAATATGAATAGTGTGCGCCGAATAAGCGCACCTATTAGGTGTAGCCTCTGACTTTGTGCTTAATTGTGAAACAATTAAACATAAAGTCAAAGATCTTTAGCCTTGTAGTCTTTCCCGAGTAGTGTACTACTAGCATATGAGACTCTTCAGCATCATGTCAGCTGGAATGATTTTTGCTTATGGCAAATAATGGCTAAGCATGTAAGCCGAGTACCACTTTATGGATTTTAACCCAATACGTGGTCAGGTGTACTTAAGAGATACCTACATCCCCAATTTTAATGGAGGCCAGCTGTCGATCCTTATAAGGATATATCCTCAATACCTGGTAAATAATGTAGATACCTGAATGTATACACCCGGCTGTAGGCTTAGCATGAAGCATATCTGATTATTTGATCGGTTTCTGTGAATAGCACCAGCACTGTGATTTTAACACAGCCAGCGAACGGCCCAATAGAGCGTGCAATCGAGAAACTCATATCTTTGGGCTACTATCGAATAAGCCGGACCTACCCAGTGCAGTCCTATAAAATTAGCATCCCTCGCATGTCAGGATGAGTACTCCAACGTCGGTAACCGCAATCAGCCAGAGGAATCCTTGTTCGCAAGTCTTTCCGATTTATGTTCTGGATGTAGCATGGTTGTCACAATTGCCCAAGTAGGTATATTGCAGGATCTGCTTGCCCTCCTCAAGTGTGACGTAGTGTATGAGAACTCCGGATGCGCTTTGACGATATAGGTCTTCTCTAACTTCGGTAAAGCCGAAAAAGGTACCCGAACCTCGCATTAGCATAGGATTCGGCTGATGACCCTCATGGGGTGTACCCTACCCAACAGAATTACAGCCAAATAAGGTACCCGAACCTTGCATTAGCATAGGATTCAGTTGGCGACCCTCATGGGGTGTACCCAACTTGGCAGAGTTGTGACCAAATAACGTACCCAAACCTAGCATTAGCATAGGATTCGGCTGGCGACCCTTATGGGGCGTACCCTACCTAGCTGAGTGGTACATGAGCCCCGACTGGCACCGGAGGTCTGTTATTGATGAGGATATCACTTCTTTAGATACACACTTACAACCTCCTCATGTTGAACAAGATGCGCCACAAATCCAAGGACCAATTACTCGTGCACGTGCCCGTCAACTTAATCGCCAGGTGAATGCATTCCTAAGCTTACATGGAAATATTTCTACGAATGGCCTACTATTTAATTTTTGTGATGATTTTATTGTTATTAGAAACTTGAGAGAAGACCATGGATAATAGCTCAAGAAACCAAATATTAAAGTGGAAACAACAAGTGCAAGTAAATTCCTATTTCCAAGACCGGTTCAGTTTCGGGCTGGGAGACAGCGTCAACTTCAAACGGCCATAACTTTTGATCTAGAAGGAGTTACAGGGCCTACAAGTACTTGTTGGAAAGCTTATGAAGTCTACTTTCAGATGGTTTTTGTTTCATGACAAAATTCCTCCTAAGCTGTCCAGAATCGTCGAAATAATTTGTGTTATTTTTTCTGTCCGAGTCAGTTTGGGCCTTTGGGCTTTGTATTTGTGTCGTGGGCTAAACCCATGAGGAGTGCGCCCCTCACAGGGCAAACCCTCACCCTAGGACGTCCTAACTCATATATATTCAGTAGCCGCCACCATTTAGAGTAGGTTTTGCTTAGATTAATCTGTCTGTGAACAGTTTCGCCGTTTATCGGTTTGTGAGACCCCAACTTCGAGAGTATAATCATTCATCTGCAAGTTGAGTTGCAATCTTCCTTGTTCTTGCTTGTGTTCTTTGATTCGCATGCAGGGATTAGCCTTCGTGACGAGGTCAACCGAGCAGCGCACGGTTGATAACAAGAGGAGTCGTGGTGCTGCGATTGCAGGGTTCAGGTCTTGGTGATGAGAAGCCGGATCGTGAGTGTCAATTCTCCACCAAATCGAGAGTTATCATTACCTAATGGAAGATTGGGCACCCCGTTGCCATCAGTTATATTAGCCGAATAAGGTACCCGAACCTCGCATTAGCATAGGATTTGGCTGGCGACCCTCATGGGGCATACCCAACTCAGCGGAGTGGTACCCGAGCTCCAACTGGTGCTGAAGGTTGGTTGTTTGCCGAATAAGGTACCCGAACCTCGCATTAGTATAGGATTCGGTTGGCGACCCTCATGGGGCGTACCTTACCTATCGGAGTTGTGACCGTATAAGGTACTCGAACCTAGCATTAACATAGGATTCAGCTGGCGACCCTTATGGGGCGTACCTCACCCAGCCGAGTTGTATCCGAATAAGGTACCTGAACCTAGCATTAGCGTAGGATTCAACTAGTGACCCTCATGGGGCATACCTCATGCAACCGAGTTGTAACCGAATAAGGTACCCGAACCTCGCATTAGCGTAGGATTCGGCTGGCGACCCTCATAGGGCGTACCTCACCCAGCCGAGTGGTACCCGAGCTCCGATTGGCGCCGGAGGTCAGTTTTTAGCCCACACATGAGTCTTGACTAGTGCGAGTACTCGGATAATGGCTCTCGTAGAGCATTCCAAGTAATTCTTGAAGCATCGCACTCCAAGTGTATCTTGGCAGATTGGTCCAGCCCTCAAGCGTAGGAGATAGGCTCGTAGCCCCGAGTTTCTGTTACGCGTATCCGGAACTGGCCCTGCATTATAAACATATCGGATGAGTAGCATCTGATGATGAAAATAATCACCCGAAGAAAATTTATGTATTTTACAATATATGTAAATATGTGTTCCTCTTATTGATATTAATTTCCTCGAGTAGTTGACCCCTTACGTTTAAGCACTCTGCCCGACTTAGTCATAACCCCCTAGCGTCGGGAGTTGGCTCATGGCTCTTTCCCAGACACACATTTTGGGTGACTTGAGTTCGTCTTTCGTGGAGCAAGGTTTCACGGATCAGAATTTATGCTACTCGAGTACTTTTGCAATCATTAAGAGAAAAAACAGAAAAAATGTGCAGCTTGTACACCTATTAGGTGTAAGCGGCTGCGGCATTGGCGAGGCCGAGTGAGAAAATATTTATCAGAAAGCGACTTAGCTATTCGGTATTTGGGAGTGGGGATGTCATCCTTGCGTTTGGGCTTTTGAGCTTCCGAGCATGTCACTTGTTGTTCTAATAATCTTCAGTTGTAGGAGGTTGAAGACGCTTGTAACCGATTGCCACAATGAAGTCATCCGACTTGCGTTTACGGTTCCTAGCCTTAGTCGGGGCCGCGTCATCGGTGTCCTTCCGCTTCTTCTGTCAGGTTACCTTTTTGTCATCGAGGGCCTTAGCAATAGCATCAACCGAGTCGGCGTACTTGTTCACCATGTCGAATAGAGTCTTGACAGAGTTGGGAGGCTTCTGAGCGAATTTAGCGATGAACGGGGTGTCTTTGACTCCTTTTCGAAAGACGGTGTCGATGCTCTGCACCGGCAATAAAACTATAGGGCTACTCGGTGAAGGTGAATTCGGTGGATTGCAGAGGAACACAGAGAAGGTTTATACTGGTTTAGGCCCTCGATGTAAGGTAATACCCTACGTCCAGTTGAGGTGTTATTCCTCTAAGGTGTTTGACGATCGCTGATCTTCTTTCTTGCCCTGAGGGGCGCCCTGTCTCCCTTTATATACTAGGGGACAGGGGTACATGATAAGGATCCCAGCCGGATATGGCCAAGGGATATCCTTCTTAGAGATAGAGACCTATCCGACTAAGACTATGTTTCCTCGTTATACAAGGCAAAGCTTGCCGGGTGCTATCTTATCTCTAATTACATGGTTCGGCCCATCCTCTATCCGAGTGGCCCATATACTGGTAATGAGGTACCCGGGGCCCATGCCCTCCATAGACGGCGATGATGACCTCCTCCTTGATCTTCGGGATTGAATTCTTCTTCTTAGAAAATCTGTTGATGAAATCACGAAGAGACTCGTTCTTCCTTTGATGCAACTGATATAGGTCGTACTCGGAAGATGGCCTTTCGTATGTTCCTCGGAAGTTGGCGATGAAGCGTTCCCAGAATTCTCCTCAGGAGCCGATTGACCTCTTAGGAAGTCCTGTTAGCCATGTCCTCGCCGAGTCGGCTAGAGTGAATGCGAGGTAGTTAGCCATGGCTTTGTGATCTCCTCCGGCTACTCGGATCGCCAGAGTGTAAACTGCGAGCCAGGGCTTGGGGTTGGTCTTTCCATCGTATTTTTCAATTCCAGTCGTGTGGAGGCCATGGGCCTCGGGTACCTCACCACCTACATATGGGCCACTCAGATAGAGGATGGGCCGAATTATGTAGTTAGAGATAAGATAGCACCTGGCTGACTTTGCCTTGTACGATAGGGAAAATAGAGTCTTAGTCAGATAAGTTTATATCTCTAAGAAGGAAATCCCTTGGCCGTATCCAGCTGGGATACTTATCATGTACCCCTGTCCCCTAGTATATAAAGGGAGGTAGGGTGCCCCATGAGGGCACGGGAAGAGCATTGATCGACATAACCTCTCAGAGAAATAACACCACAACTGGACATAGGGTATTACCTCACATCGAGGGCCTGAACCAGTATAAAATCTCTTTGCGTTCCTCTGCAATCCACCGAGTTTTCCCTTGCCGAGTAGCCCTATAGTTCTATTGCCGGTGTAAAACATTGACAGTTGGCGCGCCAAGTAGGGGATCCGGCGAGTTTCACATCTACAAGCTCGATGGATCCAACAAGCGGAGTCGACGGCGACAAGTTCTCCCCTGGAGACACAATTTCCTTAGGAAGCCTCGACTTCGTTGCCGACCAGATCGGCAACCTTACCTTGGCCGAAGCAGATCCAATCCAGCTGGCCGAGGAACCAGCCAACGTTGCGCCAGTCATCCCACAGGACGCCGCAGTCTCCTTTAACGATCTACTGTGGCAGTCCTTTACTTCGCCGAGAATTGGGACAACTCTCTCCTTCGGCATCCGACTTGCGCTAGGCCTTGAGCCAGCCCGGGTTGGGCCAAGAACAGGGGAGATCGTCGGTTTCCCACACAGATTCGGCGACGCTGCGGATCTACATCCCGCGCATCAGACCCGATCTCCTGCGATTTAGTTTGGACACGGCCAAGCGTCGTTTCAGATTGGATCTAGAAAGGTCGGGGTCGTTCTTAGTCCGATAAACTACTCGGAGTCCGACTCTAAGTCGGATAACGGTTCGAGCACTAGCTCGGACTCTAGTCTGCCAAGTCTTCTTCTGTCCCGTGAGATCTTTATGGCTTCAACACCACCATCCGAGGTGTGCCGACTACAAGAGGAGCAACAGGAGGAGGCGCGCCAACTGCAACAACAGGAGGAGGCTGACCGCGAGGCTCGTAATGACGGGCTACGCAAGGCTAGGCGAGCGGCTCAGTAGCAGATTCTCCAGACTAAAGTCGGCGATCACGACGTCTTCGTCATGCCACAACAGAAGGTTGTGGCTGCCGCAACCTTGCTGGACACACTCCAGCTCGGGCCTGATCACCAGGCCACCCCAACTATCACCAAGATCAAGACGATGATCACAGCTGCAGCCTGCCAGCAACAACAACAGCAGTCGGGTGACACCGTGGTACCTACTAACCGGTCGAGATCTCCAGCAGCAGGCTCATCGACATCAGCACGGCGTCGGGCGGCCGGCTCAAGTCGGCCACACGAGGACTTCCCAGGAGGTCACCTATGGTATCATCAACACGGTCTCTACGACGGACACCCCCCAATACCTGCGCTGGTCAGAGATGGCCATTACCTTCAACCGCGCAGATCACCCAGATCGGGTTTCATACCCGGGACGCTATCCACTCGTCCTAGACCCGGTCGTCAGAAATATCAAGCTAAAGAAAACCCTCATCGACGAAGGCAGCGCGCTCAACATCTTATTCGCCAAGACTTTGGACGAGATGATGATTCCTCGTTCAGAATTACGGCCGAGCACTGCGCCCTTCCACGGGATAATTCCCGGCCTATCATCAACTCCACTCCGGTAGATCACATTGCCAGTAACCTTCGGCACGCGGGATAACTTCCGCACGGAAAACGTCTGCTTCGAGGTCGCCGACTTCGAGACCGAGTACCACGCGATACTCGGACGACCGGCAGTCGCCAAATTTATGGCGATACCGTACTATACATATATGGTGCTCAAGATGCCTGGGACAGCAGGAGTCCTCTCCCTCCATAGCGACGTCAAGCAAGCGTTCACCTGCGACAAGGAGAGCTGCGAATTGGCTCAATCACAAGAGGCGGTAGTCAGGCGCAATAGCATTCGGCAAGCCGCCACAACTGAATTTGAGGAAGATCCAGTTCTGGCAAAAAAGGCAGCGAAGTCGGGAATTTCAGCGGACTCTGACACGAAGAAGATCCCCCTGGACCCTTCCGACCCCTCCAAGACTGCTCTAGTTGGGACCGGACTTGACCCCAAATAGGAAGACGCGCTCGTCACCTTCCTCCAAGCCAACAAGGATATATTTGCGTGGAAACCGTCCGACATGCCGGGCGTACCAAGGGAGGTGATCGAGCACGCCCTCAATGTAAAGACAGACGCCAAGCCGATCAAGCAACGGCTGCGGCGCTTCACTCAAGACCGCAAGGATGCTATTCGGGAGGAGATCACCAAACTCCTCGCAGCCGGGTTCATCAAGGAGGTCTATCACCTGGATTGGCTGGCAAACCCAGTTCTAGTCTGTAAGAAAAACGATAAATGGCGCATGTGCGTCGACTACACCGATCTTAACAAGGCGTGCCCCAAGGACCCATTTGGTCTTCCCAGGATAGATCAGGTGGTAGATTCCACGGCTGGGTGCGACCTACTCAGCTTTCTCGACTGCTACTCGGGATACCATCAAATCAGCCTATGGGAGGAAGACTGCTTAAAGACATCTTTCATCACGCCATTTGGAGCGTACTGCTACATCACAATGCCGTTCAGTCTGAAAAATGCTAGAGCAACCTATCAACGGGCAATTCAGCGGTGTCTTCACACTCAGATCGGGCGCAACGTGGAAGCCTACGTCGACGACGTGGTGATCAAGACCAAGTCCAAAGAAGACCTCACGCTGACCTAGAAGAAACCTTCCAAAATCTTCTACGATTCAAGATGAAGTTGAACCCGAAAAATGCGCCTTCGGAGTGCCATCCGGCAAGTTACTCGGCTTCATCGTCTCGCATCGTGGCATCGAGGCAAACTTGGAGAAAGTCAATGCCATACTGAACATGGCTCCCCTGGCTAACCAGAAGGACGTCCAGAAGCTGACAGGCTGCATGGTGGCACTTAGCCGATTTATCTCCCGACTGGGTGAACGAGGTATGCCCTTCTTCAAGCTACTCAAAAAGGCAGACAATTTCCAATGGACTCCGGACGCCCAACAAGCCTTCGAAGACTTCAAACAATTTCTCACATCACCTCCCGTGTTGGCGTCACCAATGCCCCAAGAACCGCTAATGCTGTATCTAGCGGCAACCACTCAGGTAGTCAGCACGGTGCTGGTGGTCGAGAGATCCGAACAGGGTCACATCCAGAAAATACAACGGCCAGTTTACTTTGTTAGCGAGGTGCTTGCCGACTCGAAGACGAGATATCCGCAGGTCCAGAAGCTGTTATATGGCCTACTCATCACAATCCGGAAGCTGGTGCATTATTTTCAAGCACATCAAGTCATGGTGGTCACATTGTTTCCACTCGGGGATGTCCTTCATAATCGTGAGGCCACCGGCCGAATCGCTAAATGGGCACTCGAGCTGATGGCGTTCGATATCACCTTTCAGCCACGGACAACAATTAAATCACATGCTCTAGCCGACTTCGTAGCCGAGTGGACAGAAGTTCAACTACCTACATCAACAGCGAAGCTAGAGTACTGGACAATGTACTTTGACGGTTCTCTACGGATCGGCGGCGCCGGGGCTGGATTCATATTAACATCCCCCACTGGCGAAAAACTCAAGTACGTCCTACAAATATGACGTACAAGGCACTTATCCACGGGCTCCGGATTGCTATATCACTCGGCATACGTCGACTGGTTGTGCGCGGGGATTCTCAACTCGTGGTGAACCAAGTCATGAAAGACTGGTCTTGTCTCGATGATACCATGGCGGCATACTGTCAGGAGGTCTGCAAGGTAGAAAACAAGTTCGACGGGTTGGAAATAACACATGTCCTGCGCCAATACAATGACGCGGCAGACGAGCTGGCAAATATGGGATCCAAGCAAGAAGCGGTTCCGACTGGAATCTTTGTCGAGCAACTCATGGAGCCATCAGTCAAGAAGAAACCGGCGCCGGAGTAGTCGAGAGGCGAACCTACCCCGGCTACAGACGAGGTGCTGCACATATGTCAAGACCGGCGATCCCCTGTTGTCAAATTTCTCCTGGACAACGAACTCCCAGAAGATCGCAGTCAAGCCGAGCAGATCAAGCGTCGAAGCAAAAGCTTCCTACTAGTCGGAGAAGACCTGTACCGAAGGAGTGCATCCGGTGTCCTCATGCGTTGCGTCACCACCGAGGAGGGCAAGCAGATCCTGCAGTCGATCCACTCGGGCATATGTGGCAACCATGCAGCATCCAGGACGTTAGTCAGAAAGGCCTATCGACAGGGATTCTTCTGGCCCACAGTAGTAACAGACGCAAAAGAAATTGTTCGCAAGTGCGAGGGTTGCCAGTTCTACGAAAGACAAATGAATCTCCCAGCCCAAGAACTCTAAACTATCCCTATTTCTTGGTCATTCGCAGTATGGGGGCTCGACATGGTCGGGCCTTTCAAGAAAGTGCCAGGAGGGTTCACACATCTATTCATCGCAGTTGATAAATTCACCAAGTGGATTGAGGCCAAACCCGTTGCAACTATAACAGCAGCACGAGCAAAGGACTTCATCATGAGTATACTATACCGATTCGGGGTCCTTAACCGCATCATCACCGACAACGGTACTCAGTTCACGGGCAGCGTATTCCAAGACTTCTGCGAAGATTTCGGCATCAAGATCTGCTATGCATCCATGGCACACCCGCGGAGCAACGGGCAGGTCGAACGAGCCTACGGTATGGTCTTACAAGGCATCAAGGTGTTAACGCCAAAATTTGGTACGGATCTTTATTGGATTCGGTTAGGGAAAAATCATGGTTAACTAGCGGGAATTAAATCCAGAAGAAGCCGAATTCAAGAAGGAATCGTGAAGACCATGGAGAGGCAGTTAGTTTCTTGTATATAAATTAGGTAGAGATAATATTTTTTAGGAAACCTGATCTCGTGCCCGATCAGGACTTGTTGTTTTTCTTTTTATAATTAGGAAACTCCTGTTTCGTATCTGATCAGGACTGTATCAACTCGGGGTATAAATACGTATGCCCGGGTACCTTGTAAATTATCAATAAGATCAATACAAACTTCGGCGCATCGGCACCCTATTCAACGGGTTCTTGCTTCTCGAGCCGGGCTGCATCGGTTAAGTTCGACCTCCTACGAGAGGGTAAGTCTCGTTACCCCGACTACCGTATCAGCTAGGACTTCCTCGGTTAGGTCCGATATCCTAGTCGGCCTACGGTAGTCGGCTTACCACGATATATCTGTTCTGTCTACGGCTGCATCAGTTAGGTTTGATCTCATAGGCCGAGTAGATATATCACATCACGTGTGCATAGGCTTATCGGCTTACTGGGCTTAGCTTATCACCAGTTTGTGCTGCATTGGGTAGGTCCGACCTACTAAACTGCGTGATAAGTTATTCCTGCTAGGTTGATCGGTTTTATGCAAGTGTTTTATCGGGATGTATAGCCGATAAGTTATCATATTTTACATCATGATTGCATTAGATCTATCGGCCCATCGAGGTTCTGTTATCATCATCAGTCTGTGCTGCAACGGTTAGGTCCGATCTATTAGACTGGTGATAATAATTTTATCCTTAATGAGCCGATGGATACTTATACAATGTTCTATCGGAGTGCCTAGCCGATAGGTTATCTTTTGTTAATTAAGGCCGATTGCATCTGTCGATGTTTTACACCGGCAATAAATATATGGGGCTACTCGGCGGATGGAAACTCGGTGGATTGCAAAGGAACACAAGGAAATTTTATACTGGTTCAGGCCCTCGATATGAGGTAATACCCTACGTCCAGTTGTGGTGTTATTCCTTTGAGGATTTGCGGTGGTGATTCTGGTGAACCAACTCAACTTGCCCTCATGGGGCGCCCTGCCTCCCCTTATATACTAGGGGACAGGGTTACAAGGTAGGAGTCCCCATCAGATTACGACTAGGAGATCTCCCCTTAGAGATATAACGCACCCGACTAGGACTGTATATTCCTTTCTATACAAGGTGAAGTCTGCCGAATCTAGCTATATCTCTAATTACAAGGCTAGGCCCATCCTCTATCCGAGTGGCCCATATGCTTGTCATGAGGTACCCGGGGCCCATGGCACCCACAGTAGCCCCCGAGACCTTCATAGTTGAGTCACAGCTGATGCCGAGTGCTCATCCTCCACGGTGAAGTCTTCCCAAGTGCATTGCTCCCGAGTACTCTTTGTCTGAGTGCTGCTTCTCCCGAGTCCTGCTTCATGTCAGCTGGCAGCGAGGCTATGAAGGTCTCGATGTAGATGTTGGAATAGTGTGCGCCGAATAGGCGCACCTATTAGGTGTAGCCCCCGACTTTGTGCTTAATTGTGAAAACAATTAAACATGAAGTCAAAGATCTTTAACCTTGTAGTCTTTCCCGAGTAGATTACTACTGGTACATGAGACTCTTCGGTATCATGTCAACCGGAATATGATTTATAGTCTTGCCGAGTAGGGAACTACTCGTATATAGGACTCTTCGACTTCATGTCAATCGGAATGTGCGTTTATAGTCTTTCCGAGTAGGATGCTACTCGTATATGGGACTCTTCAGCGTCATGTCAGCTGGAAAGGGGGTGTTTATAGTCTTTCCCGAGTAGTATACTACTCGAAAATTAGACTCGTCGGCATCATGTCAGCCGGAAAAGGTGTTTATAGTCTTTCCCGAGTGGCGTCCCATTCGGAAGTTAGACTCTTCCGCATCATGTCAGCGGGAATGAGAATTTTATAGTCTCTCCCGAGTAGTGCACTACTCGAAAGTTAGACTCTTCAGCGTCATGTCGGCTGGAGTAATGTTGCTCATGGCAACTGGTGGCCGCGCATATAGGCCGAGTACCACTGTATGAAAAATAAATCCATTACGTGGTTAGGTGTACTCGAGAGAGATACCTGCATCTCCAATTTTAATGAAGACCAGCTTGTGATCCTTGTAAGGATGTATCCTCGAGACCTGGCGAATAAGACAGATACCCAAACATATATGTTTAGCAATAAGGCTCTCATGAAGCATATCGGTTTACCTCATCGGCTCCTGTTGGTAGCACCAGCGCTATAATTTCAACTCAGCCTGCGGGCGGCCCACATGGAGCATGCTACCGTAGGAACTCATATCTTGGTGGCTGCTACCAAATAAGCCGGCCTGAGCCGACCTATCCAGCATAGCTCTAGGGAAGTATCATCCATCGCATGTCAGGATGAGTTTTTTGGTGTTGGTAACCGCAATCAGCCAGAGAAATCCTTATTCGCAAGCCTCTCCGACTTACGTTCTGGATGCAAACTGGTTGCCACATGTACCCGAGTAGGTATGTTGCAGGATCTGCTTGCCTCCTCAGGTGTGACGCAGTGCATGAGAACTCCGGATGCGCTTTGACGATGTAAGTCTTCTCTGACTTGGGAAAAGCCGAACAAGGTACCCGAACCTTGCATTAGCAGAGGGTTCGGCTGGTGACCCTCATGGGGCGTACCCTATCCAACAGAGTTATAGCCAAGCTAGGCACCCGAATCTTGCATTAGCATAGGATTCGGCTGGCGACCCTCATGGGGCGTACCCAACCTGACAGAGTTGCGGCCAAATAAGGTACCCGAACCTAGCATTAGCGTAGGATTCGGCTAGCGACCCTCATGGGGCGTACCCTACTTAGCCGAGTGGTACACAGCCCCGACTGGCGCCGGGGGCCGATTGTTAGCTCCCATGGAGCGTAGTCGGGGAAGATGACGTCCCGACTGGCGCAAGTGCTCGGTAAGTAGCCCTCATGGAGCATCCCGAGTGTATTTCGGCAGACTTGTCCAGCCCCCGAGCGTAGGAGATAGGCTCGAAGCCCTGAGTTCCTGTCACGCATATCCGGAGCTGGGCCTGCAATATAAAAATATCGGATGAGTAGCATCTGATGATGAAAATAATCACCCGAATAAAATGTATTTTACAATGTATGTAAATTCATGTTCTTCCTCTTATTGATATTAATTTCCCCGAGTAGTTGATCCCTTACGTTTAAGCACTCTGCCCGACTAGTCATAGCCCCCTAGCGTCGGGAGTTGGCTCATGGCTCTTTCCCAGACACGCGTTTTGGGTGACTTGAGTTCGTCTTTCATGGAGCAAAGTTTCACGGATTAGGATTTATGCTACTTGAGTACTTTTGCAATCATTTAAGAGCAAAAACAGATAAGAGTGCGGCTTGTGCATCTATTAGGTGTAAGCGGCTGCGGCATTGGTAAAGCCGAGCGAAGAAATATTTATCAGGAAGCGACTTAGCTGTTCGGTATTTCGGAGTGGGGATGCCATCCTTGCGTTTGAGCTTGTGAGCCCCCGAGCATGTCACTTGTTGTCCTGATAGTCTTCAGTTGTTGAAAGTCGAAGACGATCGTGACCGACTGCCACAATAGAGCCGTCTGACTTGCGTTTGTGATTCCCAGCTTTAGTCGGGACCGCGTTGTCGGTGTCGTCCCGCTTCTTCTGTCAGGGTGACTTGTTATCATCGAGGGCCTCGGCAACAGCGTGGGCCGAGTCGGCGTACTTGTTTGCCATGTCGAATAGGGCCTTGACAGAGTTGGGAGGCTTCCGCGTGAATTTGTCGATGAACGAGGTGTCTTTGACTCCTTTTCGAAAGGCGGCGATGACGACCTCATCCTTGATGTTTGGGATCGAAATTTTCTTCTCAGAGAACCTCTTGATGAAGTCACGAAGAGACTCGTTCTTCCTTTGATGCGACTGATATAAGTCGTGCTCGGAAGATGGCCTCTCGTATGTTCCCTGGAAGTTGGCGATGAAGCGTTCCCGGAGTTCTCCCCAGGAGCCGATTCATTGCTTGGGAAGTCCTGTTAGCCATGTCCTCGCTGAGTCGGCTAGAGCAACTAGGAGGTAGTTAGCCATGACTTTGTGGTCACCTCCAGCAGCTTGGATTGCCAGAGTGTATGCTGTGAGCCAGGACTCGGGATTGGTCTTGCCGTCGTATTTTTCGATGCTTGTAGGCTTGAAACCCGACGGCCAGTCGACCTGTTGTAGCTCCTGAGTGAAGGCCGGTACTCCTTCGTCTTCATGAGGACTCCGACCTCGACTACGGCGGCGAAACCGCTCGTAGTGGAGGCCGAATTGCTCGTTCTCGTCTTCCAGTTGGCGTTGCTCGTCTTCTTCTCGTTTGCGGCGCCGAGCATTAATGTCTTGCTGAAGGTCGCGCCGCAGTCGGTCTCGGAGGTCCTGGTTGTCCCGACGGTCGCTTCGACGTTGCCGGTTGTTGTGGTTGCCGAGTGACGTCTGGCTTGACTCCGCGTGCAGCCGACTAGAGCCGGCCACTTGGCGTCGCTTTGAGGTAGACGAGACTGCCATTGGGGATGCCGACCGGTTGGTCGGTATGAGGGTATCTCCCGACTGTTGGTGCTGCTGACATGCAGCAGCGGTAAGCATGGCTTTTATCCTTGCGATCGTCGGGGTGGCCTGGTGATCAGGCCCAAGTTGGAGCGTGTCCAGTAGGGTTGCTGCGGCCACGATGTTCTGTTGTGGTGCGACGAAGACGTCGTGGTCGCCGACTTTTGTTTGGAGGGTTTGTTGCTGAGCGGTTCGCCCAGCCCTGCGTAGGCCGTCATTGCGGGCGTGCAGGCGTCTTGTTTCTTCCTCCTGTTGTTCTCGCAGACGGCAGGCCTCCTCCTCTTGTTGTTCATGTAGTCGGCGTGATTCCTGAGTAGGAGTAGAGCCTTTGGATGCCATGAAGATTTCTCGTGGCGGGGAGAAGCTTGCCGAGCTACTATCCGACTTAGAGTCGTAGTCCGACTGGAGGTCGGAGTCCGACTTCGAGTCGAAGTCGGGATGGTTGATGGGGATGAGTGTAACTCCGACCTCCCTAGATCCGATCTCGAGCGGCTCGGAGCCGTATCCGAGTCGAACTCCAGGGGAACGGGTTTGCCGCGTCGGATGTAGATTGTAGATATCCACGGCGTCGCCGAGTCCGAACGGGAAGTTGACGATCTCTTCCCTTCTCGGCCCGATCTCGGCCGGCTCAGAACCGAGTCCGAGTCGAACACTGGAAGGAAGAGTTGTCCCTGGACTCGGGCGTATTGGAGATCGCCGCAGCATGTCGTCGAAGATTGCCGCAGCGTCGTATGGGCCGACTGGCGCGGAGTCAGCTGGTTCCTCGACCGGTTGGATCGGGTCCGCGTCGGCCTGGGTGAGATTGCCGATCTGGTCGGCGACGAAGTCGAGGCTTCTGAATGCGATTGTATCTCCGGGGGAGAGTTTGCCGCCGACGACTTCGGTTGCTGGATCCATCGAGCTTGTAGATGTAGATCGCGCCGAAGCCCCTACCTGGCGCGCCAACTGTCGATGTTTTACACCGGCAATAAATATATGGGGCTACTCGGTGGATGGAAACTCGGTGGATTGCAAAGGAACACAAGGAAATTTTATACTGGTTCAGGCCCTCGATATGAGGTAATACCCTACGTCCAGTTGTGGTGTTATTCCTTTGAGGATTTGCGGTGGTGATTCTGGTGAACCAACTCAACTTGCCCTCATGGGGCGCCCTGCCTCCCCTTATATACTAGGGGACAGGGTTACAAGGTAGGAGTCCCCATCGGATTACGACTAGGAGATCTCCCCTTAGAGATATAACGCACCCGACTAGGACTGTATATTCCTTTCTATACAAGGTGAAGTCTGCCGAATCTAGCTATATCTCTAATTACAAGGCTAGGCCCATCCTCTATCCGAGTGGCCCATATGCTTGTCATGAGGTACCCGGGGCCCATGGCACCCACAGCATCGCTACACGTTTTTGGCACTCTACACTGTTATCGGCTTTCCGGCCGATACACTTCATATCAGTAATCGGCTAGTTTTTTTATTTATATTATTATTGGTTCCTTAGCCACATGGTATATTTATCTTATCCATCTATGCCATCATCGGCTCCTAGTCGATGTATAAGTGCTTTGTCTATATCGGCCATCGGCCGATGGAGCGAGTCCAATTCGGCTTCCAGCCGATTGGCTCAACGATCTAATATTTTCTATCTCCTTGTCAATTGCAGGGTCAAATTGACCGGCACGCCTACGAACCTCAAGATTTAGGACCTGCACTGGAGTTAAGCAAATCTCCCAGGCCTTCGTGTGTCTCTAGGCGCCGAACCAGATCGTCGGCTCGTTCTCAACGCTGCCGGTGATTTTCGGCGTCAACACGTTTTTGGCACGCCTGGTGGGACACAGAATTTCAACATGGCCGGAAAAGAGATCAAAACAGACAACGTGATCCCGGTCAGCATGGAGGATTTAATAGACAAGCAGAGACAGCAAGTCGAGCAAAATATGGCCAATTTTCAAAAACTCTGCTTGGAATCTTTCGGCATGACGCAACAAGGGCCGATTCAAAAATCTCAGTTTCCAAAACCAGTTTTGGTTGGAGAATCGAGCCGTACACCACCTGAGAGTCCACCAGTAAAACCCTTACAGGAGATGGTGAATGAAGCAGTACATCACGTGCTCATCAATCAATTCGGGATCCTGGTGAACACGCTCCATAACCTCATCAAGAAGGCAGTAGATGGATCGATTGCTCAAGAGCCTGCTCAAGGTCCTATATATCTCCCGCCAAAGATGGAGCCGAATCAAGTTACTTATGGCACCATAAAAGATGTATCGGAAAACTTGTTTTCACACAACCAGGCTGGGGGGGCAACAAGATATTCCTGCTAGATACCATCGGTCTGCTCATTATGGAGGATATCAACAAAATTATCCAGGAGGTATTGCCGATCCAGGTAATTATTGGAGAGAACATCCCAGGCAGAATCGGCTACAAACTCCACCCATACAGTATCAGCAAGAAGTCCCCAAGGAAGAAGACTTATCGGCAAGGGTTGCAGAAATAGTGAGGGAACAATTTAGGATAAAGCCAAAGGAACAAACATTTATGTATCGGCATCCATATCCCGAGTGGTTTGACAGAGTACCATTACCACACCGATACAAAGTCCCAGATTTTTCCAAGTTCTCAGGGCAGGACAGCATATCTACAGTAGAGCATATTAGCCGATTCTTGGCAGAGTGTGGAGAAGCATCGGCTGAGGAGGCTCTGAGAGTTAGGTTTTTCCCCTTGTCATTGTCTGGATCGGCCTTTACATGTTTCTCCTCATTACCGCCGAATTCAGTTCGGGGATGGGCCTATCTAGAAAAACAGTTTCATAAGTACTTCTTTGCTGGAATCCATGAGATGAGACTGACAGATTTAACATCGGTTAGGCAGAGACCAGATGAAATGGTGCCGGAATATGTCCAGAGGTTTCGGGACATTAGAAACCGATGTTACAGTTTGAATCTGAGCGACGGACATCTAGCCGACTTGGCTTTTCAGGGTCTCTTAGCGCCAATCAAAGAGAGATTTTCATCACAGGAGTTCGAGTCCCTGGCGCACTTGGTATAGAAGGTATCGGCTCATGAAAGCCAATTTCAAGAGGCGAAAAAGGATAAATATCAGAGAAGGGTTGCTCAGGTACAAATTTATTCATCGGACTCAGATGATGAAGAATCCGATGCTGAAGTCGGATTGGCGGAGTGGGCTAGGAACAAGAAATCAGTATCATGCCCATGGGTGAAGGATATCGGCAAGGAGGAGCGATATGACTTCGACATTAATAAAGCCGATAAAATTTTCGATCTACTGTTACAGGAGAAACAGATACAACTTCCACCAAATAATGTGATTCCATCAGCCGAAGAACTGAAGAAAAAGAGATATTGCAAGTGGCACAACACGATATCGCACCACACCAACGAGTGCAAAGTTTTTCGACAACAAATTCAATCGGCTGTTGAACAGGGGAGGATCAAATTTGAAGACAAAAAGCCGATGAAAATAGATGGACATCCGTTCCCTGTGAATATGATTTATGTAGGATCATCAAGGGATCAAGCCGATGGAGGAAGGTGTTGGGGTAAGAGGACAAGAATTACTTCATCGAACCTGATAGAAAAATATTCAAGCCATGAAGAACGATGGATTGAGCCAGACAGTGAGATATAATCCGCATTGGGATTGCCCGTTTTTCAGGTTCTGTTGGGATCAGGGTATGAGATTGCCGACAATTCAAGATTGCCCCGAGTGCAGTAGTATGGGATATCGGCATGATCAGCAAGAAAGGTTTTCGCAGGATCGGCTGCTTGGGAAAAGAGCATCGGTACATAGCCGATTAGGGCCGATCCGCGAAGAATTCTTTGAAGAAAATGATGATGAGGAAGTACATGAAAAACAAATCCAAAATCCTCAGTGGTGTCCTAGTGGGATATTTATGAAAAATCAGAAAAGAAGGGCACAGCGGTTACGGCACCGGGAGCAACAGGAAGAGCAATGGCGGGACTACAAGAAAGCCGATCATCGTCACAAGAGGACTAAGCGGGTATGGCGCGTGAAGAAAAATGACGATGAAGTCGGTCCATCGGTTCCAGTAGACATGGTTTTCTTTCTGTCTAGGGAATACAAAGCATTTTCATCTGATGAAGAGGACGATGAGGAGATGTTTGCTCAGTTGACGTTGCGACTCGATCAGGCTATATTTGATAAGCCTGAAGAATCTAGTCATCGGCATTTGAAGCCATTATATATTAAGGGCTTTGTGAATAGGAAGCCGATGACAAAGATGCTAGTCGATGGGGGAGCGGCTGTCAATTTAATGCCGTATGCCATGTATCGGAAGTTAGGGAAAACTACCGAAGATTTGATAAAGACAAATATGGTGTTGAAGGATTTCAGCGGGAATTCATCAGAGACGAAAGGCGTGTTGAACGTGGAACTGATAGTAGGAAATAAGACATTGCCTACCACATTTTTTGTCATCGATGGAAAAGGATCATATAGTTTACTCCTCGGCAGGGATTGGATTCACGCGAATTGTTGCGTGCCTTCAACGATGCATCAAAGTCTGATACAATGGCAGGGAGATCAATCAACCAACATTGCGATGACTGATTTGCCGATCTGGGAAGCCGATGGAATCGATTGTTTGTCTAGAAAAGTATGGGAAGGGGATTATCTTAAGATCACCAGTCGGGAGATACAGCCGATCCGGCAAGTCGGCTTGGAACTATTACTCTGATGGGCACCATTGAAGACTTCGAAAGGAAGTTGGGACAAGGATTTACGTCGGCTGATGATTTGGAAGAAATTGATATAGGACCAGGAGATAGGCCGAGGCCGACGTACATAAGTAAAAAATTATGTCCTGAACTCTGAGAAGAGTTAATAAAATTGTTGAAAGAGTTTCGAGATTGTTTTGCTTGGGAATATCATGAAATGTCAGGGTTAAGCCGATCCATTGTTGAACATCGGCTTCCTATTAAACCAAGATATCGGCCGTTTAAACAGGCTCCAAGGAGATTTAAGGCAGAGTTATATGAGCCAATCAAAGCAGAAATTACAAGGTTATATGATGCAAAGTTTATAAGGCCGTGCCGATATGCTGAGTGGGTTTCTAATATTGTCCCGGTGGAAAAGAAGAATGGAAAATTAAGGATATGTATTGATTTCCGGGATTTGAATAAGGCTACCCCTAAGGATGAGTACCTGATGCCAATAGCAGATCTGTTGGTAGATGCAGCATCGGGCCACAAGATTATTAGCTTCATGGATGGCAATGCAGGATACAATCAGATTTTTATGGCTGAAGAAGATGTACATAAGACTGCGTTTCAATGTCCTGGAGCGATCGGTTTATATGAGTGAGTGGTAATGACATTCGGATTGAAGAGTGCCGGTGCGACTTATCAGAGGGCGATGAATTATATATTTCATGATCTCATTGGCTTCCTAGTAGAAATTTACATCGACGACGTGGTGGTTAAATCCAAGAGTGATGAAAGCCATATAGCCGATTTGCAAAAAGTGCTGGAAAGGGCAAAGAAATACGGATTAAGGATGAATCCCCATAAATGCGCTTTTGGTGTATCGGCTGGGCAGTTTTTGGGTTTTATGGTTCATGAGCGAGGGATTGAAGTTAGTCAATGGAGCATTAAAGCCATTAAGACTATAGAGCCACCAACCAACAAGACAGAGTTACAGTCGTTGATTGGCAAGATTAATTTTGTAAGAAGGTTCATATCAAATTTGTCGGGAAGGATTGAATCTTTTACTCCGTTATTGAAGTTGAAAGCCGATCAAAATTTCGTGTGGGGGGCAGATCAGCAGAAGGCATTCGACGGAATTAAGAATTATTTGAGTTCCCCGCCTGTTTTAATTCCGCCGCAGAAAGGAGTGCCGTTCAAGTTATACTTATCGGCCGATGAGAAATCCATCGGGTCTGTTTTAATTCAAGAGTTTGAAGGCAGGGAGCGAGTCGTGTTTTATTTAAGCAGAAGGCTTTTGGATGCTGAAACTAGATATCCTGCGGTAGAGAAATTATGCCTTTGTTTATATTTCTCATGCACGAAGTTAAGGCATTATATCCTATCGGCTGAGTGCACGGTGGTTTGCAAGGCCGATGTGGTGAAATATATGTTGTCGGCTCCAGTCTTAAAGGGGCGAGTTGGTAAATGGATTTTTGCTCTAACGGAGTTTGACTTGAGATATGAATCGGCTAAAGTGATCAAGGGAGAAGCAGTGGCCGATTTCATTGTGCAGCACAGAGGGGATTATGTAGAGCCGATCCCGTGGACTTTGTTTTTTGATGGATCAGTTTGCAAGCATGGATCTGGTATCGGCTTGGTCATTGTATCGCCTCGGGGGGCAAGTTTTGAGTTCACTTTTACAATTAAACCCTATCAGACTAATAATCAAGCGGAATACGAGGCGGTATTAAAAGGACTTCAATTCTTAAAGGAAATTGGGGCCGATATCATAGAAATTGTTGGGGATTCCTTATTGGTGATCAAGCAACTATCTGGGGAGTATGAATGTAGGGATGATATTTTGAGGTCATATCATGAAGAATGCAGAGATTTATTGAAGGATTTCAGGATGGTATCGTTGGATCATATCCCTAGAGAACAGAATTTAGAAGCCAATGATCTTGCGCAAATTGCTTGGGTTATCGGCTGAGTGAACAGGTTGAAGTTGAAATAGCCGATAATGATATTCAGGATAAAGCCGATGATTGGAGACAGGAAATAATTGGTTATCCGCAAAATCTGTCGCAATCAGTTTCTAGGAAACTTCGGTATAAAGCTACTAAATATGTGCTGCTTGATGGAGAATTATATTATCGGACTTTTGAAGGAGTTTTGCTAAGGTGCCTGAATTTGGAAGAAGCCAAAGTGGTTATGTGCGAGGTGCACGAGGGCGTTTGTGGAACTCATCAATCGGCTCATAAGATGAAGTGGGTATTGAGAAGAGTAGGATACTTTTGGCCAACAATGCTGGAAGATTGCTTCAGGTACTATAAAGGATGTCAAGAATGCCAGAAGTTTGGAAATATATAGCGGGCACCAGCATCGGCTATGAATCCTATCATTAAACCGTGGCCGTTCAGAGGATGGGGAATTGATATGATCGGCCAGGTTTATCCTCCATCAAGTAAAGGACATAAGTTCATATTGGTAGCAACAGATTATTTTACAAAGTGGGTGGAAGCAGTTCCATTGAAGAAAGTCATGTCCAAGGATGCGATTGAGTTTGTAAAAGAGCATATAATTTATCGGTTTGGAATTCCTCAGACGATAACTACCGATCAGGGATCTATTTTCGTGTCCGATGAGTTTCAACAATTTGCTGCCAGTATGGGAATTAAGTTATTAAATTCATCACCTTATTATGCTCAAGCCAATGGACAGGCAGAAGCTTCAAATAAGAGTCTGATCAAGTTAATCAAGAGGAAGATTGATGAACAACTGCGACGATGGCATACTACATTAGCCGATTCATTGTGGGCTTATCGGATGGCATGTCATGGATCTACTCGAGTGCCACCTTATCAGTTGGTGTATGGACATGAGGCAGTTTTGCCTTGGGAGACTAACATCGGCTCTAGGAGGATTTCTTTGCAGAATCAATTGACGGCCGATGATTATTATAACCTGATGACAGATGAACTCGAGGATTTGGCTCAGAATCGGTTAAGGGCGCTGGAGAGGATCAAGGAAAATAAGGCTAAGGCGGCTAGGCATTATAACAAAAAGGTGATGAATAAGTCGTTTGCTGAGGGAGATCTTGTGTGGAAATTGATTTTGCCGATCGGGTCCAGAGATAGTAAGTTTGGAAAGTGGTCGCCTAATTGGGAAGGGCCCTATCGGATTAATCGTTGTGTGCCTGGCAATGCCTACATACTAGAAGATCTTGAGGGGACAGAGTTTGCTAAAGCGCTTAATGGGAAATATCTCAAGAAATACTATCCAAGCGTTTGGATCAACTCCTGAATCGGCTAAATGCGGCCGATTTCTAAAATAGTTCAAAAAGCCGATGTTTTTGCATCGCCTAAAGATAGCCGATATCCATTGATATCGCCTTTAGATCAAATAAATAAAATACTATCAAGCAAAGATGGAATAAGATGAGTAAGTAACAGAGCCAACTAGATTATATTACAACAAAAGATGATCAGCATGTTTTGAGGCAACATCAACAGCATCAATGTTAAAGTTCTACAAAAAATTTTGAATTGTTTCAATGGCACGTAGGCGAATCTGGTCGATTTCATTTATGGCACGGATATCGTCTTCATCGGAGCTTGGAATGGTCTTTATGTTCTTGCGCCAATGAATGACTTGGCACACTGCTGCTGCAACTCTGGCCTCTTGATCTTGTATGGCTTGAGGTAGGCCGATCAGCTGGGATTCTGTTGTTGCGATGTCCTTGCGGATTGTTTCGAGTTCTGCCAGCAGATCGGCTTCCCTTCTCTTTAGCTGATCCAATTTAGGTTGGAGTTCTTCAGGGGCAGCTACCATATCATCAAGCTTCTTCTTTTTCGTTTGAGCTGATAGCCGATCGGTTTGGATGTCTTGGATCATCTTCTGTTGGTTGGCACGATCGGCTACACGTTGCCTGAGCTTGACAAGTTGGAATTTGTGAGATTCCAGGTATGCTGCAGGGGTCAGTGCGTCAACGAGCTCTTCGGGCAAGTGGTGCTCAATCTCTACAAATCTCGCCCGGATCGGCCCACAATCTTCCACCAATGCGTCGATCGGGTTTTCCAGCAGACGATTGATATTTAGCAAATATTCACGCACGTCGGCTGGAAAGGATGGCTTGGTTGTTGCACTGGTGACTGTTTCTTCATCTGCCTCCAAGTACTTGCCGATATCAAGGAGAACAAATCGGCTAAGGACTGCAGGTTGACATCGGTAAAGGAATCAGTAGTTAGTTAAAATAAAGTATGGTTGTGAAGAAATTACCTGAGGCAGGGAAGGGGCAGCTTGAGGAGTGACATCGGCTTTAGATGGTTGAGTGGGTTCTTCAGAGTGGCCGATGTCTGGTGCCGAGGTAGGAGCAATCTCAGTACCGGCTTCAGGGCTAGAGAACGGAATTGGAATGGTTGCAGAAGTCATCGGCTCGATGCTTGCAGGGATGTCAACAGAAGGTTGAGGTTCGGGAGCCGATGACTCAAGCTGGCAATAAGATCGATAGTGTGAAGATGGGAAGCAGATAATAATGTCAAGACTTGGCACATACCTACGGGGATGAAGGAGCCAATGTTGTTTGAGTAGCAGGCGGCGCCATAATCACGGCATCGGCACTGATTTTCTGTCTTTTTTGAGGGCGAGATGCCAGCTTCTTGCAGATTGGTCCTGTTGGTCGTGGCGCCCGGAGAAGAGCCGATGGAGGGGGAGCATCATGCCCTAGGTGTGGGTTGGCCGATGGTGGTTGGTATATAATCGGCCAGCCACTAGTGCTTGTTGTCGGTGGCTCCACATCAACAGCCTACAAGATAGAATTGTAAGACATGATTGGAAAAAAATTAAAGGGTGATGGAATGTTACCTCGTCATCGGATTCGACGTAGTTGGAGTTGAGGCGAGAGCAGTAGTGAATGGCCGATGAGTTGAAAAGGTGTTTCCTCCATTCTAACCACCACCGGGAAAAGAGCTTGGTGTTGACAGTGCATACCTCCACATCGGCGGCGGTGCCCAGAGATAGGGAATCTGTTAGTGTCCGCAGCCGATCGTACTCCAGAGCGCTATTTACATTTTCCCGGGCCTGGAGTTTGTCGATGAAGAACAAGCCGATGGGGAGTTGACCGAGGCCGAGCTGGCGGGAGCAAACTGTTGGGTGATAGAATTTGTACGATGGCTGTGATCGACCTTGAGAGAAGCCAGTCGGTAGGAGACGGGGAGTAATGGCCGATAGGAATATGGTCTTCGATTCATCATCGGCCAGGACGTCAAGTGGATTGAAGTTGGAGGGCATCTCGAATGATGATGCATCATCATATGCGAACCATAGCGTGGCATCCTTGGTAAAGCCATAATAAAGGCCTTTGAACCATTGGCCGAGTCTGACGGGAGTCATTTTACCACCAATGAGAGCCGATGCAGCTTCGCCCACTGAGATGCATCGGCGATAGGTGGGTTCTTGTTCCTCCGTGTGATCGGCTGGGAAAGTTTGAGTGAGGAAGGAGGTATCAGGAATTGCCTTGGATGTGTACACGTTGAGCCATAACTGCACAAACCACCAAGGACCTCCGATATGGCCAACTGGCTGGCCGACCGATAGCTTGACTGCCACCTGATGCAGCAGTTGATAAGTGGCGCCAAGAAGATATTGCCCCAAGGGAACTTGTTTCTGATCGGCCAAACGTTCTGCCAGACATTGCATATTGGTTGTTGGACCAAGGGTTGCACCGCTGAAGACAAACCGTTCTAACCACAGGTTCAAGAAAGCAACGTGTTCCCGATCATCGACTGGTCCAGTCTCTTTGTTATGGATTGATATGTACTTGGACCAACCGCCGATGTTCTTTGCTTGAAGCCGATGGGTAGGCTTGAATTGGAGATTGAAGGGATTGATGTAACTCATTGTGTTGAGGCAGGTAAGCATGGTTACATCTATCCGAGTTGGGGTCATCGGCCCATGTCCAAATAGGTAGGCGTTGAGGGCGTCTAACCAGAAGTATGAGGCCAATGCAAGCAGAGGTTCATTCCTCTCTATCTCAGCCAGCGAGAGATTGATGCAGTGGCCGATGTCTGCTTCATCCCAAAGAGTTCTCTTGCAGCCGATACTTTGTTGTACCAGTTCCTCCACCCGGGAAGTTTGCTCGGCCATGATATGAAACTGTTGTTCCAATCGCTGACTAACATGGCGGAGTTCTTGAAGGGGATGCGTTGAGTTTCGGCGTTGATGAAATCTATAGGATCTTCACTGCACATGGGACCATGGTAGAAGAAGTTCGGGTAATCGGCGTTCGGAATCAAGATCTGGTCTCTAAGGTGCTACAATATACAAGAACACAAGAAACAGAAAGAGATTACGGCGGAATCAAAATCTGGTCTCTAAGTGCTACAATAAACAAGAACACGAAGAACAGGAGCAGATTCAATCCAGGTTACGAGATAGAGAAGACGGTTAGACAAGGAGATTACCTCTGGGACGGTGTTCGTGGAAGTCATTGCGGAAGAAGATGAGCGAAGATCGGGGGTTGAAGAAGACCGCAGCGGTTCGCCTGGATCGCCGGATTTCGTCGAGGTCTTGGAGGAAGTGGAAAGGACTTGTCGATGTTTTACACCGGCAATAAATATATGGGGCTACTCGGCGGATGGAAACTCGGTGGATTGCAAAGGAACACAAGGAGATTTTATACTGGTTCAGGCCCTCGTTGTGAGGTAATACCCTACGTCCAGTTTGTATGTATTCCATTGAGGAATTATGGTGGTGATTCTGGTGAACCAACTCAACCTATGAGCTTATGTGTGCTCTTCTTCGTCGTGCCCTCATGGGGCGCCCTGCCTCCCCTTATATACTGGGGGACAGGGTTACAAGGTAGGAGTCCCCATCGGATTACGACTAGGAGATCTCCCCTTAGAGATATAACGCACCCGACTAGGACTGTATATTCCTTTCTATACAAGGCGAAGCCTGCCGAATTTAGCTATATCTCTAATTATAAGGCTAGGCCCATCCTCTATCCGAGTGGCCCATATGCTTGTCATGAGGTACCCGGGGCCCATGGCACCCACAGTACTGGTGTATAAGTCGAAGAGTCGCATACACGAGTAGTATCCTACTCAGCCAGACTATAAAGTTTATTCCGGTTGACATGATACCGAAGAGTCTTATACACCAGTAGTAATCTACTCGGGAAGGACTTCCAGGTTAAAGATCTTTGACTTTATGTTTAATTGTCTTCACAATTAAGCACAAAGTCGGGGGCTACACCTAATAGGTGCGCCTATTCGGCGCACACTATTCCAACATCTACATGGAGCCCTTCATAGCCTCGCTGCTAGCTGACATGAAGCAGGACTCGGGAGAAGCAGCACTCAGACAAAGAGTACTCGGGAGCAACGCACTCTGGAAGACTTCACCGTGGAGGATGAGCACTCGGCATTAGCTGTAACTCAACTATGAAGGTCTCGGGGGCTACTGTGGGTGCCATGGGCCCTGGGTACCTCATGACAAGCATATGGGCCACTCGGATAGAGGATGGGCCTAGCCTTATAATTAGAGATATAGCTAAATTCGGCAGGCTTCGCCTTGTATAGAAAGGAATATACAGTCCTAGTCGGGTGCGTTATATCTCTAAGGGGAGATCTCCTAGTCGTAATCCGATGGGGACTCCTACCTTGTAACCCTGTCCCCCAGTATATAATGGGAGGCAGGGCGCCCCATGAGGGCACGACGAAGAAGAGCACACATAAGCTCATAGGTTGAGTTGGTTCACCAGAATCACCACCATAATTCCTGAAAGGAATACATACAAACTGGACGTAGGGTATTACCTCACAACGAGGGCCTGAACCAGTATAAAATCTCCTTGTGTTCCTTTGCAATCCACCGAGTTTCCATCCCCCGAGTAGCCCCATATATTTATTGCCGGTGTAAAACATCGACAGGACTCTGGTGATGTGAAAGCGTAAAGAAAGGGGGCTAGGAAGGCGAAGCGGTTTATAGAGGTATGATGACCGAGCGGGAATCGAGGCCGTTGGCACTGTTTCAAACATTTAAGGAAAGTGGGCTACCTTGGGCCGCCTCGGTGTGAAAGGAATCTGAAGCCCAAGCAGAAGAATTTCGAAGTTCGATAACAAACTCCGAAATTGGGGGGCATGTGTTAACGCCAAAATTTGGTACGGATCTTTATTGGATTCGGTTAGGGAAAAATCATGGTTAACTGGCGGGAATTAAATCCAGAAGAAGCCGAATTCAAGAAGAAATCGTGAAGACCATGGAGAGGCAGTTAGTTTCTTGTCTATAAATTAGGTAGAGATAATATTTTTTAGGAAACCTAATCTCGTGCCCGATCAGGACTTGTTGTTTTTCTTTTTATAGTTAGGAAACTCCTGTTTCATATCCGATCAGGACTGTATCGACTCGGGGTATAAATACGTATGCCTAGGTACCTTGTAAATTATCAATCAGATCAATACAAACTTCGGCGCATCGGCACCCTATTCAACGGGTTCTTGCTTCTCGAGCCGGGCTGCATCTGTTAAGTTCGACCTTCTGCGAGAGGGTAAGTCTCGTTACCCCGACTACCGTATCGGCTAGGACTTCCTCGGTCAGGTCCGATATCCTAGTCGGCCTACGGTAGTCGGCTTACCACGATATATCTGTTCTGTCTACGGCTGCATCAGTTAGGTTTGATCTCATAGGCCGAGTAGATATATCACATCACGTGTGCATAGGCTTATCGGCTTACTGGGCTTAGCTTATCACCAGTTTGTGCTGCATCGGTTAGGTCCGACCTACTAAACTACGTGATAAGTTATTCCTGCTAGGTTGATCGGTTTTATGCAAGCATGTTATCGGGATGTATAGCCGATAAGTTATCATATTTTACATCACGATTGCATTAGATCTATCGGCCCATCGAGGTTCTGTTATCATCATCAGTCTGTGCTGCAACGGTTAGGTCCGATCTATTAGACTGGTGATAATAATTTTATCCTTAATGAGCCGATGGATACTTATACAATGTTCTATCGGAGTGCCTAGCCGATAGGTTATCTTTTGTTAATTAAGGCCGATTGCATCGCTACACGTTTTTGGCACTCTACACCGTTATCGGCTTTCCGGCCGATACACTTCATATCAGTAATCGGCTAGTTTATTTATTTATATTGTTATTGGTTCCTCAGCCACATGGTATATTTATCTTATCCATCTATGCCATCATCGGCTCCCAGTCGATGTATAAGTGCTTTGTCTATATCGGCCGTCGGCCGATGGAGCGAGTCCAAATCGGCTTCCAGCCGATTGGCTCAACGATCTAATATTTTTTATCTCCTTGTCAATTGCAGGGTCAAATTGACTGGCACGCCTACGAACCTCAAGATTTAGGACCTGCACTGGAGTTAAGCAAATCTCCTAGGCCTTCGCGTGTCTCTAGGCGCCGAACCAGATCATCGGCTCATTCTCAACGCTGCCGGTGATTTTCGGCGTCAACACAAGGCCAAGATATTTGACCGACTATAACCATATGCGGGCCGGTGGGTACAAGAACTCCCATCTGTTCTCTGGTCTCTCAGAACCATGGTTAGTCAGGCAACAGGGCAATCCTCTTTCTTTCTGGTCTATGGTGCTGAGGCTATGCTACCGACAGAGTTACAGTTCGGCTCTCCGCGAGCCCGGGCTTACTCAGAAGACGTCTCAAACAATATCCGACTGGTCGAGCTAGATCAGTTGGAAGAAGCAAGGGACATCACAACAATCCAGTCGGCAAGGTATCTTCAAGGCCTACATCGCTACCACAATCGCAATGTCCGTGGCCGCGCCTTTTTGGTCGGGGATCTCGTTTTGAGAAAAATAGAAACCACCAAAGACAGGCACAAATTATCCGCACTTTGGGAAGGGCCGTTCATTATAGCCGAGGTCACGCGGCCAGGCGCCTACCGACTGAAGACTGAAGACGGTGTCCTCATAAGCAACTCATGGAATATAGAACAGCTACGTCCTTTCTATACCTGAGCTTTATACTTTCTCATATGTACAGTTTTCTCTGACTCTCTACGCCGCTTGTATCAACCGAGTAGTGAGTCGAGGGCTGCATGTGTTATATGTGTTTTGTCAATAATATACGAGCCTATCTTACTCTAGTTATGAAGCCTTACTACGACTGTCACGTTTGCCCGAGTACACTTTCTTACAGTGGACGATTTTATTAAGTTCCGACAGACTAACTCGGCGCAGACTACACATTCGAGTAAAGCTAATGACAACTGAGTAGTAATTCAAGGCTTGGCGGCACTGCACATATATTTACACATGTTTTCCACAAAAGTTTATACATACCGACTACATGATATATTACTCTTACAGACCTAGGTCTCGGGTGATTATCTCAGCAGTCAGCCTCGCCCGGGCTATTAGCTCCAACGCCTCCTCAGGCGTCATCTCCTCGGCAAACCCCTCCCCGATGGCTTCAATGTCTGCCCTTGGGTAGATTGATTTGGTCATCGCCAGGGTCTGGGCCACGCCGGCAATGACATGCTCATCCGAGTACCTTTTCAGGGCACTCGGTGCATCTTCAAGACACGCCTCCACTTGGGGGATTCGGTTGCAGCTGGTTCCCACAGGGCGAGGATCCATCAGATCAAGGAGCCCTTTCACGGACCCTACAAGGGCCTCCCGTGACTCCCTGATAGCCTTTATCTCCTCTGTATAAAACCGATATTGGGCCTGGACATTGGCTCTCATGTCTGTCTGGGTCCACCGGCAAGTAAACTTGTTAGGCTCGGCTACAGATTGAATGACTAAGAGATTGGTTAAGATCATCATTGAGACGGGGACTTACTCATGTAGTCGGCCTCCTACTCGGCCACGGTCTTCTCCAGTCTAGCTTTCTCTTCGCTGAGCTTGATGTTGGCCTCTTTTAACTGGGCCTTCTCCCGTTCGAGCTCGGCCTTGGCTTTTGTCAGGTCGGCCTTGACCTTCTCAAGGTCGGCCTTGGCTTCTTCGGCCTCCTTCAGCTGGGCTTCCCTCTCTGTTTAGGTCTTCAACTCTGCTTCGACGGCTGCATGACAGATTAGTCAAGAACTCAACCTTGCGGCCAAGACACAACTAGGCAGTTGGGAACAACGCAGCTGGAGAAATACATCAAGGGTTCAGTCGGGAGGATGCATTCGGGGAATTTACCTCTAATCTTCCCGACTTGGGCCCAAGTTTCATCCCTGAGCTGGGTGACGGCATCCTTCAGCCAGGCTTCCCTCCCCGCGTGGCGCTCCTCCATCGTGGCCTTCAACGCCCGGAGCTGCTCTAATTCTGCGAGGTGGGGGCCCATTTCGGTCAGGATCTCAGTCATCTCCTCGTTGCGATCAACCAGCTTCTGCTCAGGGAGAGAACAAGTCAAGAGTGGAGTCAGATATCAGAACAGGAAGACCCCCCCCCAGGACTCCACTGCAAGAATTATACCCGAACTCCCTAGGACCCGGTGATGGCGGCGCGAAGCAGGCTCTTGCGTTCCCTTCTCGCCGCGGCCTCATCAAGCTTGAACCTCTTCACGGTTCCATCAGGCGCCGTCCAGGTGAACGTCCAAGGAAACATACGCGGAGGAGCTTCAATTCGGGGAAGGTTCAGGATCTCCGCCGGCGGCAACGATGACGACGACCACCACGACGGTGACGGGGTCCCGGCCCCCACGCCGGCGTCCCCCACGGCCTCGGGGATCAACTCGGGGGCTCCTGCAACAACCATTGCAGTGGGCGGCGACTCAGGGGCTAGGGCAGCAGCCTCAGTAACTGCCTCTTGGTCGGGCGGCAACTGCGGCCCCGCAGTCGGGACCACCTCAGTCTCCATGACTAGGCTAGGCTCCGGCTCAGCGGGTGTGCTCACGGGCGCCAGCTCGGCTAGGGCGTGCTCTTCAAGGGGAGCGGTCTCCTTGAGATCGATGTTGGCACGCTTCCTGCATCGCAAGACAGACATCAAAATACTACTGCAACGAACAAGAATCTCAGAAGATCCGGAGCAACTTGCCTCTTGGAGAACTTGAGTTTCCCGCCGGGCAATCTAGGTCCCAGCGGAGCGCTACGCCCGGTTGTCGGCCAGGTCGGCGAAGCAGCCGGGAGTGGTGTGGCGACTAGAGGCGGCCCCATTGGTGGCATGGCCGACTCGGGCACCCGTATGCTTGGCGGCGCCTGCTCGGACCTTGTACTCAGCGGTGCTCTTGTCGGGCTCGGCGATGTTGAGCTCAGCTGTGCAGGTCTCAACCTGGGACTTGATCGCCTGGGTGCCGCGACGGCGGTGTCCTTTATCTTCAGACCTCCTACCACGACACGCGGCGTCATGGCCCCTTCACCCCGATATAGAACGGGCTTTTTCCCGGCTCTCTTGGAGTCGGGTTGGGCAGCAACAGGGCTCCTCGGCCTCTTCTTCGCTCTAACGGCTGACAACGGGCGGGAGTCCTCATCGAACTCCACGCATTCCTACAGAAGATTCAATAACATCTATCACATAATGCTGGGCAATTACAGATACAGACCCACTGGCATTCGTCATAGATGAGGGACGAAGATTACCTTGGGGCGGCGCCTAAGGAAGCTATAAGCAGCAATCCGGCGTTTATCATCCTCAGTCTCAATCACCCCCTCGGAGAAGTAACCAAACAGGGTCTCGGCTACCTTGAACTTATCGGCCGACTTGTGGCTTACTCGGTCAGGATCAAGTTTGCCTTGGAAATCCCAGCCGAATGCGCTCCTCAGCTTCAGCGGCTGGATGCGCTGAGTCAGGAAACGCCGCGCCACCCAAGGCCCGGTCAGGCCAGCTTCTTTAAGCTTATCCAATTTCTCCAGCAATTGATGCACTTGGCCCATCTCCTCAAAGGTTGGATCTGCTGACCAATTTGGTAAAACTACCGGTGGCAAGCCGGTGAATAGATGCAAGGAGGGAGCCAGATCTACGCAATAGAGCCACTCCTTGTGCCAGCCTTTTAGGGAAGATTTCAAGGGGAGATCAAGATATGTTTTCTTCCTATCACTCCTCAACTCGAAACCAGCCCCCCCAATCACATTGACATTATTCTTAGAGGGCTGGGGTTTGATGTGGAACAGATGCCTAAAGAAATTAAAGTGGGGTTCCACACCCAAAAAACACTCGCAGAGAGTAACAAATATGGAGATTTGAAGAATCGAGTTGGGATTCAAATTCACCAACTCCAACCCATAGAAGTCAAGGATGCGGCGGAAGAAATCAGAAGAGGGAAGGCACAAACCCCGGTCGAAAAAAGAGGCAAAAACTACTGTTTCGCCAGATTGGGGATTTGGGACTGACTCACCCTTAGCCGGCCGCTAGTGGATCACCTCCTGGCTGGGCAACTTCAATTCACTCTCCAGCAGCCTCAGTTTCACCGAGCCGCAATCCGAAGTCGGTCAAGCATTCTCCGGTGCACCCGCAAGATCCGAAGCTTTCGGCATGGTTGGGAGCGGAAAGATTTGGGGGAAAAGCGAATTGGGGGCTTGGAATAGACGAAGCAGACTGGAATCAACCGAGTTCGAGCAGGGAACAACAGCAACAGCTAACCGTAACAGAGCAAAAGGCGAAATTTGGGCGCGGAGATGGAAGACGAAACGATTGGCTGATTTGGAGAAGATGAAGGAATCTTTTTCTCTCTCCCCGTTATTTATAGAGCCTGTGCCGACTAAATGGGCTTGGGCCTACACAGTTGATGCTGGGCCACCAAGATATGAGTTCCTACAGTAGCATGCTCATGTGGGCTGCCCGCAGGCTGAGTTGAAGTCATAGCGTTGGTGCTACCAATAGGAGCCGATGAGGTAAACAGATATGCTTCATGAGAGCCTTATTGCTAAATGTATATGTTTGGGTATCTGTTTTATCCACCAGGTCTTTAGGATATATCCTTACAAGGATCACAAGCTGGTCTTCATTAAAATTAGGGATGCAGGTATCTTTCTCGAGTACACCTGACCACGCCGTGGATTTATTTTCATAAAGTGGTACTCGGCCTACATGTGTGGCCATCAGTTGCCATGAGCAACATCATTCCAGCTGATATGACGCTGAAGAGTCTAACTTTCGGGTAGTGCACTACTCGGGAGAGACTATAAACATATTCTCGCTGACATGACGCGGAGGAGTCTGACCACTGGGTGGGACGCCATTCGGGAAAGACTATAAACCCCCCTTTTTTCCAGCTAACATGACGCTGAAGAGTCTCATATACGAGTAGCATCCTACTCAGCAAGACTATAAACACACATTTCGACTGACATGAAGTCGAAGAGTCCTACAAACGAGTAGTTCCCTACTTGGCAAGACTATAAATCATATTCCGGTTGACATGATACCGAAGAGTCTCATATACCAATAGTAATCTACTCGGGAAAGACTTTCAGGTTAAAGATCTTTGACTTTATGTTTAATTGTCTTCACAATTAAGCACAAAGTCGGGGGCTACACCTAATAGGTGCACCTATTCGGCGCACACTATTCATATATCTACATGAAGCCGTTCGTAGCATCGCTGCTAGCTGACATGAAGTTGGACTCAAGAAGAAGACTCACTCGGACAAAGAGTACTCGGGAGTATCGCACTTGGGCAATCTTCACCATGGAGGATGAGCACTTGGCATCAGCTGTGACTCAACTATGAAGGTCTCAGGGGCTACTGTGGAGGCCATGGGCCCCGGGTACCTCACCACCTACATATGGGCCACTCGAATAGAGGATGGGCGGAATTGTGTAGTTAGAGATAAGATAGCACCCAGCTGACTTTGCCTTGTACGATAGGGAAAACAGAGTCTTAGTCGGATAAGTTTCTATCTCTAAGAAGAAAATCCCTTGGTCGTATCCGGCTGGGATCCTTATCATGTACCCCTGTCCCCTAGTATATAAAGGGAGGCAGGGCGCCCCATGAGGGCACGGGAAGATCATTGATCGACATAACCTCTCAGAGGAATAACACCATAACTGGACGTAGGGTATTACCTCACATCGAGGACCTGAACCAGTATAAAATCTCTTTGCGTTCCTCTGCAATCCACCGAGTTTCCCCTTGCCGAGTAGCCCTATAGTTCTATTGCCAATGTAAAACATCGACAAGTCGGCTTGAAACCTGATGGCCAGTCGACTTGTTGTAGGTCGTGGGTGAAGGCCGGTACACCTTCATCTTCATGAGGACTCCGACTCCGCCTACGATGGTGAAACCGCTCGTCGTGGAGGCCGAAGCGCTCATTCTCGTCTTCCAGTCGGCGTTGATGTCCTGCCGAAGATCATGTCGTAGTCGGCCTCGGAGATACTGGTTGTCCCGACGGTCATCTTGATGTCGACGCCACCGGTGGCCGTTGGGGTTGCCGAGTGACGTCTGGCATGACTCCGTGTGCGGCTGATTGGAGCCAGCCACTCGGCGTCGTGTTGAGGCGGATGAGACTGCCGTTGGAGATGCTGATCAATTGGTCGGTATGAGGGTATCACCCGACTGTTGATGCTGCTGACATGCAGTAGCAGTAATCATGGCTTTTATCCTCGCTATAGTCGGGGTGGCCTGATGATCAGGCCCAAACTGGAGCATGTCAGCAGAGTTGCAGTGGCTACGACGTTCTGTTGAGGTGTAACAAAGACATCGTGGTCGCCGACTCAGGTTTGAAGGATTTGTTGCTTCTTCCACTTGTTGTTCTCACAGTCGGCAAGCCTCCTACTCTTGCTACTCGCGTAGTCAGCATGATTCCTGAGTAGGAGTAGAGCCTTTGGATATCATAAAGTCTCCGAACTGCTAGCCGACTTAGAGTCGGAGTCCGACTAAGAGTCAGAATCTGACTGAGAGTCGGAGTTAGAATAGTTAATGGGGGTGATAACAACTCCGACCTTCCTAGAACTCTAGGGGATCGGGTTTGCTGCATCGGATGTTGATTGAAGGTATCCGCGGCGTTACCGAGTCCGAACGGGAGATTGACGATCCCCTCCTTTCTTAGCCCGATCTCGGTCTGCTCAAGGCCGAATCCGAGTCGAACACCGCAATAAAAATTGTCCTGAGACCCGGGCATATTGAAGATTGCCACAGCAAGTCAGCGAGGGTTGCTGCAGCGTCACGTAGGCCGACCGGCGTGGAGTCAGCTTGATCCTTGGCTGATCAAATGGAATTCGAGTCGGACAGGGTAAGGTTGCCGAATTCGTCGGCGACGAAGTCGAGGCTCCCGAAGCTAATTGTTTGCCCAGGGAAGAAGTTGATGCCATCGACTCTCTTGATTGGATCCATCAGGCTTGATGAAGATGATCTCCACGAAGCCCCTACCTGACGTGCCAACTGTCGATGTTTTACACCGGCAATAAGAATATAGGGCTACTCGTCGGATCAAAACTCGATGGATTGCAAAGGAACACAAGCGATTTATACTGGTTCAGACCCTCGAGATGAGGTAATACCCTATGTCCAATTGTTCTGTATAGCCTTTGAGGTTTCTCTGGTGAGATTTCTCCTTCTTCTGCCCTCAAGGGGCGCCTTGCCTTCCCTTATATACTGGAGGACAGGGTTACAAAGTAGGAGTCCCAGTCGGACTATGACCAAGGGATCTCCTTCTAAGAATACAACGTGCCTGACTAGGACTGTATTTTCCTTGTCGTACAAGGTTATATCCCTAATTATAAGGCTAGGCCCATCCTCTGTTCGAGTGGCCCATATGCTTGTCATGAGATACCCGGGGCCCATGGCCTCCACAAAAAAGTTCAAAGACCAGTTTACTTTGTTAGCGAAGTCCTAGGGGAATCCAAGATGAGATATCCCCAAGTCCAGAAGCTGCTATATGGCTTGCTCATAACCGTTCGGAAGTTGGTGCACTATTTTCAATCGCATCAAGTTACAATCGTCACATCGTATCCACTCGGGGACGTCCTACACAATCGCGAAGCCATCGGCAGAATTGCTAAATGGGCGCTCAAGTTAATGGCATTTGATATTGCTTTTCAACCTCGGACAGCAATCAAGTCGCAAGCACTTGTCGACTTCGTAGCCGAGTGGATAGAGGTTCCGACGGCTACATCAACAGACAAGCTAGAATACTAGACGATGTACTTCGATGGTTCTCTACAGATCAGCGGAGTAGGGGCTGGCATCGTCCTGATGTCACCCACTCACATAGAGCATACCCTCACAACCCGAGTTCAAAATTGTATCATACGGTGCTCAACCCCGATTAACACGGTGGCGCACTTTTGGCCCATCTTGGGGCGCACCGTGTTTTGGCCAAATAGGTACTGAACGCTGCACTGGTGCAGGATTCGGCTGGCGAGCCTCATGGGGCGTACCCAACCTAGCAGAGTTGTGGTCAAATAAGGTACCCAAACCTCATATTAGCATAGGATTTGGCTTGCGACCCTCATAGGGCGTAACCTACCTAGCAAAGTGGTACCTCGAACCCCGACTGGTGCCAGTAGTCGGTTGTCGGCCATTATGGGGTGAACCCAAATAGAGGTGGTATCTGAATTCTGACTGGTGAGAGTACTCAGCTGGTGGCCCTCATGGGGCATAAAGAATGGTTTTCATGGTTGTCCAAGAGAAACCTGAATGGTTAATGTCTTTTTGTTGAGCACCCTGGCCGACTAATCTAGTCCCCAAGCGCAGGAGATAGGCTCATGGCCTGAGTTCCTGTTATGCATATCTAGATCTGGGCCCTATATGATAAACATATAGGTTGAGTACTATCTGACGAAAAAACAATCACTCGAGGAAAATTTAAGTATTGTGCAATATATGTAAATATGTGTTCCTGCTCTTATTGATTTTAATTTCCCCGAGTAGTTGACTTCTTATGTTTAAGAACTCTGCCAGACTAGTCATAGCCCTCAAGCGTCAAGACTTGACTCATGGCTCTTTCCTAGGTACGTGTTTTGGGTGACTTGAGTTTATCTTTCATGGAGCAAAGCTTCACGAATCAGAATTCATGCTACTCGAGTACTTTCACAACCGTTAAGAGCAAAAAAACAGAATGTGCAGCATGTGCATCTATTAGGTGTAGTCTCCGACTTTCTGCTTAGTTGGATTACCAACAAAATAGTAAGTCAAGAATGAAATAAACCACTCGGATGAGAACATCATACAAAGGAGAAAGCAAAATGTGACTTAGTTGTTCGGTATTCTATGAGTTAGGAATAGGGGTGCCATCCTTGCATTTGAGCTCATGAGCCCCCGGGCGTGCCACTTGTCCTTCTGCAGTGGTCAGTCTTCGTGCTACTCGGCTAGGGGGAACAACTTTTGAAGCTACTCTCCGACTATATGGCTGGGTCAAAGAGGTGGAGGAGTTTGGTGTCCTGGAGAAGTCCGGCGTGAGAAGATCTGTCGCGATGATCATCATGGTCATAGTGAATGCCAAAACGGTCCCACTCGTCGTTGTGCTGGCGTCGTTCTTCTTCTTCTCGCTTGTCACGAAGATTGCTGATATCATTACGAGGGTTGCGGCGCATGTGATCACGAGCATCACCGCTGGATGATAGCTGACTGGATCCTATGGCCCTTGACGGCAACCGACTTGTGGCAGACCGCGAAGAGACCACTCGGGATCCAAAAGCAACGATTTCAGTTGTAGGCTCTTTGTGTTACTGAACTACTTCCACCATCACCATAGCCTTGATCTTGGTGATTGTTGGGGTAGTGTGGAGGCCATGGGCCCCGGATACCTCATGAGAAGCATTTGGGCCACTCAGACAGAGGATGGGCCTAACCTTATAATTAGGGATACAATAGGACTCGGCATACATAACCTTGTACGACAAGGAAAGGATATAGTCCTAGTCGGGCACATTGTATTCTTTGAAGGAAATCCCTTGGTCGGAGTCCGAATGGGATTCCTACTCTGTAACCCTGTCCCCCGGTATATAAGGGGAGGCAAGGTGCCCCCTGAGGGCAGATCAGAAGAAGTACAATCTCACTAGAGAAATCTCAAAGGCAATACACTACAACTGGACGTAAGGTATTACCTCATCTCGAGGGCCTAAACCAGTATAAATTGTTCGTGTTCATTTGCAGTCCATCAAGTTTAGGTCTCACGAGTAGCCCCATATTATTATTGCCAGTGTAAAACATCGACAGTTGGCGCGCCAGGTAGGGGCATCGGTGAGATCATCTTCGACAAGCCTAATGGATTCAACCACCGAAGTCGATGGCATCAACTTCCTCCCCAGAGAAACAATCACCTTCAGGAGCCTCAACTTCATCACTGACAAATTCGGCAACCTCACCCTGTCTGACTCGGATCTGATCCGATCAGCTAGGAACCAAGCCGACCCTGGGCCGGTCGGCCCACATAACACTGTAGAAATCCTCGTCGACATGCTGCGGCACTCTTCAACATGCCCGGGACTCAGAACAACTCTTTCTTTCGGTGTTCGACTTGGACTCGGCCTTGAGCCAGCCGAGATCGGGCTAAGAAAGGAAGAGATCATCAATCTCCCGTTCAGACTTGGCAACGCCGCGGATATCCTCAATCAGCATCCGATGCGGCAAACTCGATCCCCTGGAGTCCAACTCGGATACGGCCCAGAGCTGCTCGAGATTGGATCTAGGGAGGTCAGAGACATCATTACCCCCATCAACTACTCTGATTCCAACTCTATGTCGGACAGCAGTTCAACAAGCTTCTCCCCACCCCGCGAAGTCTTCATGGCGTCCAAGGGCTCAACTCCCACTCAGGAGGCACGCCGACTACGTGAGTACCAAAAAGTGATGAATGGGCCATGCCCCTTTCATCCAAAGGGCAAACAAGCGGCTAATGACTCCTTTATGCTCAAGAAGTTTGCTTCTGAGCAGGCTTCAACATCTGGCGATAACAAAGACAAGGACAAGCCAGATTTGGGCATAGCCGGTGATTACCAAGACCCCCAGGCTGAGCTCAACCACATCTTCAATAGGTTGACCACATCTTCAACAAGTCGACTGGCTAGAAGCTGTTATATGGCCTACTCATCACTGTCCGTAAGTTGGTGCACTATTTTCAATCGTATCAAGTCACCGTTGTCACATCGTATCCACTTGGGGACGTCCTACACAATCACGAGGCCACTGGCAGAATCGCTAAATGGGCACTCGAGTTGATGGCGTTTGACATCATTTTTCAACCACGGACAGCAATCAAGTCTCAAGCTCTAGCCGACTTTGTGGCCGAGTGGACAGAAGTTTAGATGACTACAAACACAAACAAGCCAGAGTACTGAACGATGTATTTTGATGGTCCTCTACGGATCGGCGGCACGGGGGCTGGCGTTGTGTTGACGTCACCCACCAGCGAAAAACTCAAGTATGTCCTCTAGATTCACTTTTCGGCTTCCCACAATTTTGCCAAGTACGAGGCACTCATCCACGGGCTCCGCATTGTCATATCACTCGGCATCCGTCGACTAGTCATGTGCGGGGATTCTCAACTCGTGGTCAACCAAGTCATGAAAGACTGGACATATCTCAACGATAACATGGTGGCATACTATCAAGAGGTCCGAAAGCTGGAAAACAAGTTCGATTGGCTGGAGATAATTTCAATCTCACTTTGACGCGGCAGATCCAATCTCCCAGGGTTTGACTCGGATACAGCCCAGAGCCGCTCGAGATCGGATCTAGGGAGGTTGGAGTTGTAACTACACCCCTCAACTACTCCGACTCCGACTCCCAGTCGGACAGCAGCTCGGCAAGCTTCTCCCCACCACGCGAAGTTTTCATGACGTCCAAGGGCTCAACTCCCACTCAAGACACATGCCGACTAAGCGATCAGCAAGAGGAGGAGGCTCGCCGACTATGCGAACAACAAGAGGAAGACGCACAATGCTTGTAGGCCGAGCGCGACGCTCATAATGACAACCTACACAAAGCTGGGTGGACTGCACCACAGGAGATCCTCCAAACCCAAGTTAGCGACCATGATGTCTTTGTGACCCCGCAGCAGAATGTCGTGGCTACTGCCACATTACTCGACACCTTGCAGTTCAGGCCGAACCACCAGGCCACCCCAACCATCGCAAGGATCAAAGCCATGATCACCGATGCGGCTTGCCAGTAGTGACAACAATCTAGAGATACCTTAATACCATCAAACAAGACGGCTTCAGACACGGCGATCTCATCTGCCTCAGCACAGCACCATGTAGCTGGCCCCAGGCAGCATCACTCAGAGTCTCGTCATACGCCACTCAACAATTAGAACAACGATCGAAGGCAGCATCATGATGACCGCCGTGACAACCAGGATGCCCGAGGACGATTACGACGGGACCTCCGCCATGACATCAACGCCCGACGCCGAGAGCACAAGGAAGATGAGCACAGCCGACTGGAAGATGAGCATGAACGCTTCGGCCTCCACCACGAGCGATTTCATCGCCGCAGCCGGAGTCGGATCCCTCACGCGGATGAAGGAGTACCGACGTTCATCACGAGCTGCAGCAAGTCGATTGGCCATCGGGTTTCTAGCCGACTGGAATCGAAAAGTACGATGGGAAGACCAACCCCGAGTCCTGGCTCACGGTCTACACTTTGGCGATCCATGCAGCCGGAGGTGATTATAAGGCCATGGCTAATTATCTCCCAGTCACCTTAGCTGACTCGGCGAGAACATGGATAACGGGCCTTCCCAAGCGATCAATCAGCTCTTAGAGAGAACTCCGAGAGCGTTCATTGCCAACTTCCAAGGAACATATGAAAGGTCGTCTTCCAAGTATGACTTATATCAATGTCGCCAAAGGAAGAACGAGTCCTTCCGTGACTTCATCAATAGGTTTTTCGAGAAGAGGAACTTGATACCAAAGATCAAGGATGAGGTCATCATCGCTGCCTTCTGCAAGGGAGTTAAGGACACCCCCGTTCATCGCCAACTTCACTCAAAAGCCTCCGAGTTCTATCAAGGCTCTATTCGACATGGCCAACAAATAAGCCGACTCGGCCAACGCTGTTGCCGAGGCCCTAGAAGACAAAAAGGAGCCCCGACAGAAGGAAAAGAAAGACACCGACGATACAGCCCTGGCTAAATCCAGCAATCGTAAATGCAAGTTGGACAACGTCGCGGCAGCTGTGGAGCGCAGTCGGCCGTGACCCTCAAGGACCGACGATTACCAGAAGCTCATGAACGAGCCATGCCTTTTCCACTCCAAGGGAAAGCACGCGGCTAAGAACGGCTTCATGCTCAAGAAGTTCGCTTTAGAGCAAACATCACCAAGCTGAGCTCAATCACATCTTCGGAGGGCCGTTTGCATTCAAGTCCAAGAGAAAACAAAAGATAACAGCCCGAGAAGTCAACTCGGTCTCAACAGATGCCCCCCAATACCTGTGCTGGTTAGAGACGGCAATCACATTTGACCACGCAGATCACCCCGACCGAGTCACACATCCAGGACGTTATCCACTCGTCCTAGATCCGATCATCAGGAGTATCAAGTTGAAGAAGGTTCTCATTGATGAAGGAAGCGATCTCGACATATTGTTCGCCAAAAGGCTAGACGAGATAAAGATCCCTCGATCCGAGCTACGACCAAGTACTGCTCCCTTCCATGGGGTAATCCCTGGCCTCTCTTCCACTCCACTCGGACAGATCACTCTGCTAGTTACTTTTGGCACGCAGGAGAATTTCTGCACTATGAACATCTGCTTTGAGGTTGCCGACTTCGAGACTGCGTATCACACCATACTCGGACAGCCTGCACTAGCCAAGTTCATGGCGGTGCCCCAATATACATACGTGGTGCTCAAGATGCCAGCACCAGCAGGAGTACTTTCCTTTCGCAGTGATGTTAAGCAAACCTTTACCTACGACAAGGAGAGCTGTGAGTTGGCCCAGTCTCAAGAGGTAGCACTTAGACGAAACAATATCCGACTAGCTGTAACACCTGAAAATGAGGACGATCAAGTTCCGGCAAGGAAAGCAGCCAAGTCGGGAATTTCGGCAAATTCAAAGACAAAGAAGATCCCCCTGGACCCTTTCGACCCCACCAAGACTGCGCTTGTCGAAACCGAACTCGACCCCAAATAGGAAGACGCACTCGTCACCTTCCTCTAGGTGAACAGGGATATATTTGCTTGGAAACCTTCCAACATGCCTGGTGTACTAAGGGAGGTGATCAAGCATTCCCTCAACGTCATGCCGGACACCAAACCAGTCAAACAACGACTGTGGCGCTTCGCACAAGACCGTAAAGATGCTATTCGAGTGGAGATAACTAAATTCCTTGTAGCCGGGTTCATCAAGGAGGTCGATCACCCGAATTGGCTGGCAAACCCAGTCCTGGTCCAGAAAAACAACGGTAAATGGCGCATATGCGTTGACTATACCGACTTAAACAAGGCGTGCCCCAAGGATCCATTTGCTCTACCCAGGATAGATTAGGTGGTCGACTTCACTGCGGGGTGCGAGTTGCTCAGTTTTCTTGACTGTTACTCGGGATATCATCAAATCAACCTAAAGGAGGAGGACTGCCTAAAGACATTTCTCACGCCATTTGGTGCATACTGCTATGTCACTATGCCGTTCGGGTTGAAAAACGCGGGCACAACGTATGAACGTGCTATCCAGCAGTGTCTTCATACTCAACTCGGGCACAATGTGGAGGCGTATGTTGATGATGTGGTAATCAAGACCAAAGTGAAGGAAGACCTCATCACCGACTTAGAAGAAACCTTTCAAAGCCTTCAAAGATTCAAGATGAAGTTAAACCCGAAGAAGTGCGTCTTCGGAGTATCTTCGGGAAAGTTACTCGGCTTCATCATATCACAGCGAGGCATCGAGGCTAATCCATAGAAAGTCAATGCTATATGAACATGGCACCCCCGACTAGCCAGAAGGATGTACAGAAGTTGACTGGCTGCATGACGGCACTCAGTCGATTCGTTTCCCGATTCGGTGAACGGGGCATGCCCATTTTCAAATTACTGAAGAAAATCGACAATTTTCAATGGACGCTAGAAGCCCAGGAAGCCTTCGAAGACTTCAAGAAGTTCCTTACATGACCACCCGTGTTGGCATCACTTATGCCCCAAGAACCACTCATGTTGTATCTGGCGGCAACCTCTCAGGTAGTCAGCACAGCGTTGGTCACAGAGCGGGCAGAGCCTGGGCATATCAGCGAAGTCCTAGCTGACTCCAAGATAAGATATCCCCAAGTCCAGAAACTGCTCTATGGTATACTTATAACTATCTGGAAGTTGGTGCACTATTTCCAGTCGCATCAAGTTACAATCGTCACATCGTATCCACTCGGAGACGTCCTACACAATTACAAGGCCACTGGCAGAATTGCTAAATAGGCGCTCGAGCGGATGGCGTTTGATATTGTTTTTCAACCTCGGACAGCAATCAAGTCACAAGCACTTACCGACTTCGTGGCCGAGTGGACAGAGGTTCAGATGCCTACGCCAACGGACAAGTTAGAATACTGGACGATGTACTTTGACGGTTCTCTGCGGATTGGCGGAGCAGGGGCTAGCATCGTCCTGACGTCACCCATCGGAGAAAAATTGAAATACGTCCTTCAAATACACTTTCTAGCGTCCCACAACGTCGCCAAGTACGAGGCATTCATCCACGGGCTCCGCATCGCTATATCACTTAGCATTCGCTGACTGGTAGTGCGCGGGAATTCTCAACTCGTGGTGAACCATGTCATGAAAGACTAGACGTGTCTGGATGACAACATGGTGGCTTACTGTCAGGAGGTATGAAAGCTGGAAACAAGTTCGACGGGCTAGAGATTACACATGTGCTGCACCAATATAATGAAGCTATAGACGAGTTGGCCAATATGGAATCCAAAAGAAAAGTGGTCTGACTAGAATCTTTGTCGAGCAACTATTGGAGCCCTCGGTTAAGAAAAAACCAGTACTCGTGCAGTCATGGGCTGAACCTATCTCGGCAACAAATAAAGTACTAATCATCTCTCAAGATTGGCGGACTCGAATCATTAGGTTCCTCCTGGAAGACGAGCTCCCAGAAGATCGCAATGAGGCCGAGCGGATCAGACGTCGAAGCTAATGTTTCCTCGTAGTCGGTGAAGACCTTTAGCATAGAAGCGCATCCAGAGTCCTCATGCGCTGTGTCACACCTGAGGAGGGCAAGCAGATACTGTAGTCCATCAACTCGGGTATCTGTGGCAACCATGCTGCATCAAGGACGTTAGTCAAAAAGGCTTACAGGCAAGGGTTCTTCTAGCCGACTATGGTTACAGATGCCAAAGACATAGTTCGGACATGCGAGGGATGTCAGTTCTTTGCACAGCAAACACATCTTCCATCTCAAGAACTACAAACAATTCCAATCTTTTGGCCCTTGCAGTTTATGGGCTTGACATGGTCGGGCCGTTCAAAAAAGCGCTAGAAGGGTTCACACACTTGTTTGTCGCAGTGGATAAATTCACAAAGCAGATCGAGGCAAAACCCGTTGCTACCATAACAACGGCAAGGGAAAAAGACTTTATCATGAGTATTATATATCGATTTGGAGTTCCCAACCGCATTATAATGGACAATGGTACTCAGTTCACTGGTGGCATTTTTCAAGATTTCTGTGACAACTTCGGCATCAAGACATGTTATGCTTCTGTGGCACACCCACAAAGCAATGGGCGGGTTGAGCGTGCCAATGGCATAGTCTTACAAGGCATCAAGACTAGAGTGTTCGACCGACTACAACCATATGCAAGGCGGTGGGTCCAAGAGCTTCCATCTGTTCTCTGGTCTTTAAGAACCACGGTTAGTCGGGCAACAGGGCAATCCCCTTTCTTTCCAGTCTATGGTGCTGATGCTGTGTTACCAACCGAGTTGGAGTTTGGCTCACCACGAGTCTGGGCCCACTCAAATGCAATATGAACTGAAGACCGACTAGACGAACTAGATCAGTTGGAGGAAGCAAGGGACATTGCAACTATCCAGCCAGCAAAATATCTTCAAGGCCTACGTCGTTATCACAGTCGGAATGTTCATGGCCGTGCCTTTTCGGTGGGAGATCTCATTTTGAGAAAAATCCAAACCACCAAAGATAGGTATAAATTATCTCCCTTTTGGGAGGGGCCGTTTATTATCGCTGAGGTGACACATCTAGGCACTTACCGACTGAAGACAGAAGATAGCGTCCTGATCAACAACTCATGGAACATAGAACAACTACGTCATTTCTATACCTGAGTTTTATACTCCTTTTGTACATATAAATAAAGTTAGTTACTCTAACTCACTACATTGCTTGTTCCAACCGAGTAGTGAGTCGGGGGCTACATGGTAATACATGCCTGTTGACGTTAATAAAGTCCGAGCTTGTTTTATCTAAGTCATGAAGCTTTACAACAACTATGTTATGTTTGTCCGAGTATAATCCTAAAAGGTGAACGTTCTTATTTAAGTTGATCTTAAACCGCTCGGTGTAAACTATCTAGTCAGGTAAGGCTAATGATGGCTCAGAGGAAGCAAGTACTCGGCAAGACTTAACGACAAACAACAACAGTATTTACAATATTCACATATTGTTTCTGATGAACACCAACTACATAATAGTTCTTGTTTACATTGGCAAATCTTTAGCTATGGCTTCAGCAGTCAGCCTCACCTGGCTAATTAGCTCCAAGCCTTGCTCCGGGGTGGTGCCCTCAGCAAAGCCTTCACCAATCGCCTCAATATCTACCCCAGGGTAGAGAGACTTGGTCATAGCTAGTGCCTGGGCAATCCCTAAGGCAACACGCTCGTCCGAGTACTTCTTCAGGACTCCTGGGGCTTCCTCGAGATGCTGCACCACCTGGGCAATCGAGCTGGAGCTGGGCCCCGCTAGGGTCAACTGCATGATATCCAACAAGGTCTTCACAGAATCGACAATGATTGCCGTGATTCCTTGATCACCTTAATTTCTTCTGTGAAGGCACCAAACTGGATCTGCGAGTTGGCTTTGAAGGCTACTCACACCGAGAGAAAGACGTTAGAAATATTAGGACAAATAGGCCAGCCGAGTACACAAACAGTCATGAGACTTACTCACATAGTCAGTGTCCACCTTGAACCTCGCCTTCTCGAGCTCTTTTAGCTCCTTCTTCACATGTTCAATTTCCAGGGACTGGTTAATAAGGTTTGTCTCAAGAGCTTCAGCCATACAGAGTCAGCGATCAACAATACAGAAAGATTTGTCAGAGGTCACTCGGGCAAAAGGGGAACTTACTCCTAATAGTCCCTGCCTGAGCCCAGTTCTCGTCCCTGAGCTTGTCCACTGATCCCTTTAGCCACTCCTCCCTCTCCTTGCTGGATCTCTCTAGGTTTTCCTTGGTAGTCTAGAGCTGTTGGAGTTGGGTAAGCTAAGGGGCGAGCTTGGATAGAACTCGGCCCATCTTCTCTAACCGATCAACCACTTTCTGCTCAGGGAGTATTCAAGTCAAGCACAACAAGCAGCAAAAATGAAAAGCCATAAAGAACCACCAATCAACAAACACAGCAAGATTCCTTGCGTACCTAAATCCCCTTTGACGTAGCGATAGTGGCGTACATCAAGTTAATCCTTTCTCTCTGGGCCACCTGCTCGTCATGCTCGAAGCTCTCTGCTTCCCCCTCTGGAGTAACCCAATGGAACGACTGGGGGAAGTTTGCAGGGGGAGCCTCGGGTCTGGGGAGATCGTCTTCATCAAAAGATGACGATAACAGAGGCGATGGAGTCCTGGGCCTTGGATCAGTTGGCAGCACGGGCTCTTGGGCGAGTTCAAGGACGGGAGCTTCAATTGCGATGTCCTGACTGGGCGATGTTGGTGGCCCGGCTAGGTGGATCAACTCAGCTTCAAGGGCTGGGACAATTTCCAGCTTGGCTTGCGGCATGACTGGCTTAGCCTCAGTCGGGACAGGATCTGCTATGGGGGTTGGTGGTGCTACCCCTTTGGGGTTAGCATCACTTGGCTTCCTACAGGAATATTAAACGGTCAAGATATTATAAGTTTATTCAAGCTGTTTCGAAGACTGAAGATTTTATCATACCTCTTGGAAGTTTTAAACCTCCACCCCTGTGTGCTGGGAGTGGGGGTAGTCAGCGACAGGCTTGATAGCCTGCTCGGCAGTGGAGAGCTACCGACCGTCGGGCTTATGGGCACGGCAATTGGCGGTGGAAGACTTGGCCCAGTCGGCGTTGTACTTAACATGACCAACTGGGTGGTGGCGGCACTCGGCGGTGCGGTCCTAGGGCTGGGTGGCTAGGGGGCAGCGCTGCTAGAGTCCTTGATCATTAGACCGCCCGATGCCTTACTCGGCATATTGCTCTTTTTGGCCTGGTCCATCGCTGGTCATTGTCCAGCCCTCTTGGGGTTGGGTTGGGCTACCGAGGGACTAGCTGGGCGTTTCCTGGCCCCACTGGCCAACTGGCCTTGGGGGTCGGAATCAAATTCTTTACATTCCTGCAAACACCTAGATATCATACATTGCAAGATGGGGCGACATTCATATCACTCATCACAAATGGATATCAAGATGACTACAGCATCATATATTACCTTTGGCCGGGGCCTACCCTCGCAGTATGGCTTGGGGGCTCTTTCCTTATGCTCGGTCTCCACGACCCCATTGACGAAAAAGCCGAGCAGAGTATCGGTTACCTTATTCTTGTCAATGAAGTCGGGGAATTCTCAGGTTGGATCATTTTTTCCCTGGTAGTCGAACCCAAGGTGGCTTCTGGCCTTTAGAGGCTGGGTTTGGCGATTCAGGAGCACCTGGCCACCTAGGGACCGGTCAACCCTGTGCCCTTCAGCGCGCTGATTTTCTCCAATAGCTTGTATACCTGGCCCATTTCACCTTGCGATGGCACTAAAGTCCAGCTCTCCAGGACAGATGGGGGATTTCCTGTGAAAGGGGGCAGGGAGGGCTCGAGATTTGAGCAATAGAACCACTCCTGATGCCATCCCTTGAGAGAAGTCTTCAGGGGGACATGGAGATCAGCCTTCTTCATCTCATTTTGAAGTTGAAGTCCCGCTTCCCCTATTGTCTGAATCTTGGATTTTGAGGGCTGTGGTTTGATGTGGAAGAGATATCGGAAGAGAATGAAATAGGGACTAATGCCCAAGAAGGCCTCACAGAGGGTCACAAAAATAGAAATTTGGAGGACAGAGTTGGGATTGAAGTTGGCGAGCTCAATGCGGTAGAAGTCAAGAAGACGGCGGAGGAAATCAGAAGATGGCAAAGAAAGACCACAATCAAAAAAAGAAGTAAAGACCACGGTCTCGCCCGGGCCTAGAATGGGGACAGATTCACCGACAGCTGGGCGCCAATTGATGATCTCCCATGGTTGTAGTACCTTCCTATTCTCCAAGATCATCAAATTCGTGGAGCTACAATCCAACACTGACCAAGATCTGGACGACATATCTGGGATGTCAAAAGGGGATCTCGGCATTGCTGGGGGTGTGGAGCTGGGCGGAGAAGCTTTTGGCTACTAGGAATCGGTACTGGGAAGCAGATCCAAGTGAATTTCAGGCCAGGAGCGCGAGCTACAGCAAACCCTAGCAGAGCGGAGAGTGCGAAGTTTGGGCGCGGTTTCGAAAGATGAAGCGATTTGGCTGATTGGGGGAGAAAGGGGAATCTTTTCTCTCTCCCGTCGTTTAATAAAACCTGAGCCGAGTTAGTGGGCTTGGGCCAGCTAGCTTGGTAATGGGTCATAAGATATGAGTTTCTAAATAGCATGTCCTACTGGGCCAATCGCTGATTGTGTTAAAATCACAGTACAGATGCTATTTTTTACAGAAACCAATCAAAATAATCAGATATGCTTCATGTTAAGCCTAATTGTTGGACACATGTGTTCAGATATCTGAATTATTTGACAGGTATTGAGGATACATCCTTATAAGGATCAATATCTGGTCTCCATTAAAATTGGGGATGCAGGTATCTCTCAAGAACACCTCACCATATATTGGGTTAAAATCCATGAAGTGGTACTCGGCTTAGATGCTTAGCCAAAATTGCCTTGAGCAAAAATACTTCCAGCTGATCTGATGCTGAAGAGTCCAATTTTTGAGAAATATATCACTTGGGAAAGACTAAAAGGTTAAAGATCTTTGACTTTATGTTTAATTGTTTCACAATTAAGCACAAAGTCAGGGGCTACACCTAATAGGTGCCCCTATTCGGCGCACACTATTCATTTTTTTTGTGAAGCCCTTCATAGCCTTGTTGCCAGCTGATATGAAGCGGGACTTGGAGAAGAAGCACTCGGACAATGAGTACTCGGGAGCAAGGCACCCGGAAAATCTTCACCAAGGAGGATGAGTACTTGGCACCAGCGGTGACTCAACTATGAAGGTTTAAGGGGCTACAGTTGTGGGTGCCATGGGCCCCGGGTACCTCATGACGAGCACATGGGCCACTCGGATAGAGGATGGACCTAGCCTTATAATTAGAGATATAGCTAGATTCGGCAGACTTCGCCTTGTAAAGAAAGGAATATACAGTCCTAGTCGGGTGTGTTATATCTCTAAGGGGAGATCTCCTAGCCGTAATCCGATGGGGACTCCTACCTTGTAACCTTGTCCCCCAGTATATAAGGGGAGGCAGGGCGCCCCATGAGGGCAGGTTAAGTTGGTTCACCAGAATCGCCACCGCAAATCCTCAAAGGAATAACACCACAACTGGACGTAAGGTATTACCTCACATCGAGGGCCTGAACCAGTATAAAATCTCTCTGTGTTCCTTTGCAATCCACCGAGTTTACATCCGCCGACTAGCCCCATATATTTATTGCCGGTGTAAAACATCGACAGTTGGCGCGCCAGGTAGGGGATTCGGCGCGATCTACATCTACAAGCTCGATGGATCCAGCAACTGGAGTCGACGGCGGCAAACTTTCCCCCGGAGATACAATCTCATTTGGAAGCCTCGACTTCGTCGCCGACCAGATCGGCAATTTCACCTTGGCCGACTCGGACTCGATCCGATCTGCCAAGGAACCAGCCGGCTCCGCGCCAGTCGGCCCACACGACGCTGCGGCAATCTTTGACAACATGCTGCGGCGATCTCCAATACGCCCGAGTACAGGGACAACTCTTCCTTCCAGTGTTCGACTCGGACTCGGTTCTGAGCCGGCCGAGATCGGGCCGAAAAGGGAAGAGATCGTCAACTTCCCGTTCGGACTCGGCGACGCCGCGGATATCTACAATCTACATCCGACGCGGCAAACCCGATCCCCTGGAGTTCGACTCGGATACGGCTCCGTGCCGCTCGAGATCGGATCTAGGGAGGTCGGAGTTACACTCATCCCCATCAACCATCCCGACTTCGACTCGAAGTCGGACTCCGACTTCCAGTCGGACTACGACTCTAAGTCGGACAGCAGCTCGGCAAGCTTCTCCCCGCCACGAGAAATCTTCATGGCATCCAAAGGCTCTACTCCTACTCAGGAATCACGCCGACTACACGAACAACAAGAGGAGGAGGCCTGCCGTCTGTGAGAACAACAGGAGGAAGAAACAAGATGCCTGCACGCCCGCAACGACGGCCTACGCAGGGCTGGGCGAACCGCTCAGCAACAAACCCTCCAAACAAAAGTCGGCAACCACGACGTCTTCGTTACACCACAACAGAACATCGTGGCCGCCGCAACCCTACTGGACACGGTCCAACTTGGGCCTGATCACCAGGCCACCCCGACGATCGCAAGGATAAAAGCCATGCTTACCGCTGCTGCATGTCAGCAGCACCAACAGTCGGGCGATACCCTCATACCGACCAACCGGTCGGCATCCCCAATGGCAGTCTCGTCTACCTCAAAGCGACGCCGAGCGGCCGGCTCTAGTCGGCTGCACACGGAGTCACGCCAAACGTCACTCGGCAACCCAAACAACAACCGGCAACGTCGAAGTGACCGTCGGGACAACCGGGATCTCCGAAGCCAACTATGGGATGATCTTCGGCAGACACCAATGCTCGGCGCCGCGAACGAGAAGAAGACAAGCAACGCCAACTAGAAGACGAGAACGAGCATTTCGGCCTCCACCACGAGCGGTTTCGCCGCCGTAGTCGGGGTCGGAGTCCTCATGAAGACGAAGGCATACCGGCCTTCACCCAGGAGCTACAACAGGCCGACTGGCCATCGGGTTTCAAGCCTACAGGAGTCGAAAAATACGATGGCAAGACCAATCCCGAGTCTTGGCTCACAGCCTATACTACGGCAATCCGAGCAGCTGGAGGAAATCACAAAGTCATGGCTAACTACCTCCCAGTCGCTTTAGCCGACTCAGCGAGGACATGGCTAACAGGACTTCCCAAGCAATCAATCGGCTCATGGGCAGAACTCCGAGAATGCTTCATCGCCAACTTCCAGGGAACATACAAGAGGCCATCTTCCGAGTACGACTTATATCAGTTGCATCAAAGGAAGAACGAGTCTCTTCGTGACTTCATCAAGAGGTTTTCTGAGAGGAGGAACTCAATCCCGAAGATCAAGGACGAGGTCATCATCGCCGCCTTTCGAAAAGGAGTCAGAGACACCTTGTTCATTGACAAATTCACGCGGAAGCCTCCCAACTCTGTCAAGGCCCTCGATGACAACAAGTCACCTTGACAGAAGAAGCGGGACAACACCGACGACGCGGTCCCGACTAAAGCTGGGAATTGCAAACGCAAGTCAGACGGCTCTATTGTGGCAGTCGGTCACAATCGTCTTCGACTTTCAACAACTGAAGATTATCAGGACAACAAGTGACATGCTCGGGGGCTCACAAGCTTAAACGCAAGGATGGCATCCCCACTCCGAAATACCAAACAGCTAAGTCGCTTCCTGATAAATATTTCTTCACTCGGCTTTACCAATGCCGCAGCCGCTTACACCTAATAGGTGCACAAGCCGCACTCTTCTCTGTTTTTGCTCTTAAATGATTGCAAAAGTACTCGAGTAGCATAAATCCTGATCCGTGAAACTTTGCTCCATGAAAGACGAACTCAAGTCACCCAAAACGCGTGTCTGGGAAAGAGCCATGAGCCAACTCCCGACGCTAGGGGGCTATGACTAGTCGGGCAGAGTGCTTAAACGTAAGGGGTCAACTACTTGGGGAAATTAATATCAATAAGAGGAAGAACATGAATTTACATATATTGTAAAATACATTTTATTCGATGATGTTTTCATCATCAGATGCTACTCATCCGATATTTTATATGCAGGCCCAGCTCCGGATACGCGTGACAGGAACTCAGGCTGCGAGCCTATCTTCATTCTCGGGGCTGACAAGTCTGCCAAAATACACTTGATGCTACATGAGGGCTACTTACTGAGTACTTGCGCCAGTCGGGACGTCATCTTCCTCGGCTACGCTCCATGCGAGCTAATAATCGGCCTCCCGGCGCCAGTCGGGCTGCGTACTACTCGGCTAAGTAGTGTGGTACGCCCCATGAGGGTCGCCAGCCGAATCCTACGCTAATGCTAGTTCGGTACCTTATTGGTCACAGCTCTGTCAGGTGGTACGCCCATGAGGGTCACCAGCACGAATCCTATGCTAATGCAAGGTTCGGGTGCCTAGCTTGGCTATAACTCTGTTGGATAGGGTACGCCCCATGGGGGTCGCCAGCCGAACCCTCTACTAATGCAAGGTTCGGGTACCTTGTTCGGCTTTACCCAAGTCAGAGAAGACTTACATCGTCAAAGTGCATCCGGAGTTCTCATGCACTGCGTCACACCTGAGGAGGGCAAGCAGATCCTGCATTATACCCACTCAGGCTTATGTGGCAACCAGTTTGCATCCAGAACGTAAGTCGGAAAGGCTTGCGAATAAGGATTTCTTTGACTGATTGCGGTTATCGACACCAAAAAAACTCATCCTGACGTGCGATGGATGATACTTCTCTAGAGCTATGCTGGATAGGTCGGCTCAGGCCGGCTTATTTGGTAGCAGCCACCAAGATATGAGTTCCTATAGTAGCATGCTCCATGTGGCCGCCCGCAGGCTGAGTGAAATTATAGCGCTACGGTGCTACCAACAGGAGCCGATGAGGTAAACAGATATGCTCATGAGAGCCTTATTCTAAACATATATGTTTGAGGTATCTGTTTTATCCACCAGTCTCGAGGATATATCCTTACAAGGATCACAAGCTGGTCTTCATTAAAATTGGGGATGCAGGTATCTTTCTCGGGTACACCTGACCACGCCGTGGATTTATTTTCATAAAGTGGTACTCGGCCTACATGCGTGGCCATCAGTTGCCATGGGCAACATTATTCCCGCTGACATGACGCGGATGAGTCTAACTTTCGAGTAGTACACTACTCGGGAGAGACTATAAAATTCTCATTCCCGCTGACATGACGCGGATGAGTCTAACTTTCGAGTAGCATACTACTCGAGAAAGACTATAAACATTCTTCCAGCTGACGAGCTGAAGAGTCTAACTTCCGAGTGGGACGCCACTCGGGAAAGACTATAAACACCTTTTCCAGCTGACATGAAGCTGACGAGTCTAATTTTCGAGTAATATATTACTTGGGAAAGACTATAAATAATCATCCCGGCTGACATGATGCCGACGAGTCTGATTTTCGAGTAGTATACTACTCGGGAAAGACTATAGACCCTTCTTTCCAGCCGACATGACGCTGAAGAGTCTCATATACGAGTAGCATCCTACTCGGCAAGACTATAAACACACATTCCGACTGACATGAAGTCGAAGAGTCCTACATACGAGTAGTTTCCTACTCGGCAAGACTATAAATCATATTCCGGTTGACATGATACCGAAGAGTCTCACATACCAGTAGTAATCTACTCGGGAAAGACTACAAGGTTAAAGATCTTTGACTTTATGTTTAATTGTCTTCACAATTAAGCACAAATCGGGGCTACACCTAATAGGTGCGCCTATTCGGCGCACACTATTCCTACATCTACATGGAGCCCTTCATAGCCTCGCTGCCAGCTGACATGAAGCAGGACTCGGGAGAAGCAGCACTCAGACAAAGAGTACTCGGGAGCAATGCACTCGGGAAGACTTCACCGTGGAGGATGAGCACTCGGCATCAGCTGTGACTCAACTATGAAGGTCTTGGGGGCTACTGTGGGTGCCATGGGCCCCGGGTACCTCATGACGAGCACATGGGCCACTCGGATAGAGGATGGACCTAGCCTTATAATTAGAGATATAGCTAGATTCGGCAGACTTCGCCTTGTAAAGAAAGGAATATACAGTCCTAGTCGGGTGTGTTATATCTCTAAGGGGAGATCTCCTAGCCGTAATCCGATGGGGACTCCTACCTTGTAACCTTGTCCCCCAGTATATAAGGGGAGGCAGGGCGCCCCATGAGGGCATGTTAAGTTGGTTCACCAGAATCGCCACCGCAAATCCTCAAAGGAATAACACCACAACTGGACGTAGGGTATTACCTCACATCGAGGGCCTGAACCAGTATAAAATCTCTCTGTGTTCCTTTGCAATCCACCGAGTTTACATCCGCCGACTAGCCCCATATATTTATTGCCGGTGTAAAACATCGACAACTGTGGAGGCCATGGGCCCTAGGTATCTCATGAGAAGCTTTCTGGCCACTCAAACAGAGAATAGGCCCAATCCTGTAATTAGGGATGTGATAGGACTCAGTGGATATTATCTTGTACAATAAGGAAAGGGATATAGTCCTAGTCGGGTACATTGTATTCCTAGAAGGAAATCCCTTAGTTAAGTCTGACTGGGATTCCTACCTTGTAACCTTGCCTTCTCAGTATATAAGGAGAGGCAAGGAGCCCCCTGGGGCAGAAGAACACTCTCACCAAAAGAGAACAGAATCTCACCAAAGAAACCTCAAAGGCAATACACAACAGCTGCAAGTAGGGTATTACCTCGCCTTGAGGGCCTGAAGCAGGATAAATTGTTTCGTGTTCCTTTACAATCTATCAAGTTTAGGTCTCATGAGTAGCCCCATATTACTATTGCTGATACAAAACATCGACAACTCTCGAGTCCGAATTGCAAAATCCTAATTCAATTCCTCTCCTTGAAATCTGTTACAAAAATCCATGGAAACTGTGGAGGCCACGGGCCCTGGTTACCTCAAGGAGGGCAATTACGGCCACTCGAACAAAGGGTAGGCTAGTCCCAACAATTGGAGATAGAGTAGGACTCGGCTTCATATTACCTTGCATGACAAGGAAAGGGATATAATCCTAGCCGGATACTCTATGCACTAATAAGGAAAGCCCTTGGTCGTATCCGACTGGGTTTCCTACCCTGTAATCCTCATCCCTCCATTATATAAGGAGGGGTAGGGAGCCCCCTAGGGCAGAGGACAATCTCACCAGAATTGATTCCACATACCGCGAAAGTAACACTCTACAACTAGAAGTAGGGTATTATCTCTCCCTGAGGGCCTGAACCAGTATAAATCTCATGTGTTCTTTCGAATCCATCGAGTTTCGGTCTGACGAGTAGCCCCATATAATTATTGCCGATATAAAATATCGACAGCTGGCGCGCCAAGTAGGGGCATCGTCGAGATCATCGTCATCAAGCCCGATGGATCCAACCATAGGAGTCGACGGCATCAACTTCTCTCCCGGACAAGCCATCAGATTTGGGAGCCTCGACTTCATCGCCGACAATCCTGGCAATCTCACCTTGTCCAACTCAGTTTCAATCCGATCGGCCAGGGACCAAGCCAACTCAGTGCCAGTTGGCCTACTCAACGCCGCAGTAGTTTTCAACATCCTGCTTCCGCAACACTCAAGATCTACGAGTTATGGGACAACTCTCTTTCCTGATATTCAACTCGGACTCGGCTCCAAGCCGATGGAGATCGGGTCTAGGGGAGACGAGATCATCAATTTCCCACTTGGACTCGACAACGCCGCAACAATCTTCAATTCCAATTTGATGCGGTAGACTCAATCCTCTGGAATTCCACTCGAATACGGCCCAGAGCCACTCGAGATCGGGTCCAGGGTGGTTGGGGTCATCATCACACCGCTAAACTACTCCGAATCCGACTCCCAGTCGGACAGCAGCTCAGGAAGCTTTTCTCCACCACGCGAGGTCTTCATGCCATCAAAGGGATCAACTCCCACACAAGATGCACGCCGACTATGCGATCAGTAGGAGGAGGCTCGTCGACTGCATGAACAATAGGAGGAGGATGCACGACGCTTGCAAGCCGAGCGTGATGCTCGCCATGACAACCCGGAGTCTTGGCTCACAATTTACACCTTGGCAATCCGTGTGGCCGGAGGCGATCACAAGGCCATGGCTAACTACCTCCCAGTCGTCTTGGCTAACTCAGCGAGGACATGGTTGATAGGGCTTCCCAGGCGGTCAATCAGCTCCTGGGGAGAACTCCGTGTGTGTTTCGTCACAAACCTCCAGGGAACGTACAAGAGGCCATCTTCCGAGTACGGTCTATATCAGTGCCACCAGAGGAAGAACGAGTCCCTCCGCGATTTCATCAAGCGTTTTTCCGAGAAAAGAAACTCAATACCTAAAATCAAGGACAAGGTTATCATCGCCGCCTTCCGCAAGGGATTCATCGCCAAGTTCACTCGAAAGCCACCCAACTCTGTCAAAGCTCTCTTCGAGATGGCCAACAAGTATGTTGATTCAGCCGACGCAGTGGCAGAGGCAAATGACGACAAGCCCCGATAGAAGGAGCGACGGGAGACGGATGACGCGGCCCTATCCAAGCCTGGGAACCGCAAGCGAAAATCTGGGGACTTCATTGCGGCAGTCGATCGCAACCATCCTCGACCTCCTAGAACCGAAGATTATCAGAACGACAAGTGACATGCTCGGGGGCTCAAAAGCTCAAATGCAAGGATGGCATGCCCAGTCCCAACTCGTGCAATATTGAACAGCTAAGTCGCATTTTGATAAATATTTCCTCCTTTATATGATTTTCTCATCTAAACGGGGCCAGGAAGTAACTCACTTCCTTATGGTTTGACTCGGATACGGCTTAGTGCCAGTCGAGATCGGATCTAGGGGGATGAGATCGTCAATTCCTCACTCGGCCTCACCAATGCCGCAGCCGCTTACACCTAATAGGTGTATATACTACGTATTTTCTGTTTTTGCTCTTAATGATTGCAAAATTACTCGAGTAGCATAAATTCCGATCCGTGAAGCTTTGCTCCATGAAAGGGAACTCAAGTCACCCAAAATGAGTGTCTGAAAAAGAGCCACGAGCCGACTCCCGACGCTCGGGGGGCTATGACTAGTCGGGCAGAGTGTTTAAACGTAAGGGGTCAACTACTCAGGGAAATTAATATCAATAAGAGGAGGAACACATATTTACATACATTGTAAAATATTTAGATTTTCTTTGGATGATTGTTCTCTACATTAGATACTACTCATTCGATATGTTTATAATGCAGGGCCTAGTTCTAGATACGCGTAACAGGAACTCATGGCTACGAGCCTATCTCCTATGCTCGGGGCCAGGACCAGTCTGCCATGATACACTTGGAGTGCGACGCTTCAAGAATCACTCGGAATGCTCCATGAGGGCTAACAACCGACCTCCGAAGCCAGTCGGGGCTCAGGTACCACACTGCTGGGTAGGGTACGCCCCATGAGGGTCGCCAGCCGAATCATATGCTAATGCAAGGTTTGGGTATCTTATTTGGGCATGACTCTGTTCAGTAGGGTATGCCCTATGAGGGTCACCAGCCGAATCCTATGCTAATGCGAGATTCGGATACCTTATTCGGCTACAATTTTGCCAGGTTGGGTATGCCCTAGGAGGGTCACCAGCCAAATCCTGCGCTAGCGCAGCGTTCGGGTACCTATTTGGCCAAAACACGGAAAGAAACCACTACAGAAGCTCTCATTCAAGAAGAAGCTAGAACCCGTACAATCGGAGGTTGCACTAAACCCGGAATCTTCGGAGGTGCTCATCATTATTCAAGACTGGAAGACCCCAATCATTTGATTCCTATTGGAATACAAACTTCCTAAAGATCACAACAAAACCGAGTAAGTCAAGCGACGGAGCAAAAGCTTTATCATAGTCGGAGAAGACCTATATCGTCAACACACATCCGGAGTTCTCATGCACTGCATCACACCTGAGGAGGGCAAGCAGATCCTACAATCTACCCACTCGAGCATCTGTGGCAACTATGCTACAACCAGAACATAAGTCGGAAAGGCTTGCAGACAAGGATTCCTCTGGCTGATTGCTGTTACCGACGTTGAAGCACTCGTCCTGTCATGAAAGGAATGTCGATTTTTCGTTCGGCAAACTCACCTACCGGCACAGGAGTTGCGTACTATCATATGCGTAATGCATACTAAGTATAATCTATAGATCTGAAGTCCTCAATCGCATCATTATGGGCAACACACTCAATTCATGGGCAGCATATTCAAAGATTTCTGCGACGATTTCGGCATCAAAATCTGCTACGCTTTGGTGGCACGCCACCAAAGCAATGGGCAGGTTGAGCAATGATCAAAATCTCTGGATTTTATAGGGCTATGCTGGGTAGGTCGGTTTGGGCCGGCTTATTCGGTAGTAGGCCGAAGATATGAGTTCTTAAATAGTATGCCCTATTGGGTCACCTGATGGTCACGTTAAAATCACGATGCAGGTGCTATTTTACAAGAACCGATTAAATAACCAAATGTGCTTCATGCTAAGACTATAGCCAAGTGTATACATTCGGGTATCTTGATTATTTTAAGGTATTGACAATATTTCCTTATAAGGATCAATAGCTGGTCTCCATTAAAATTGGGGATGCAGGTATCTCTCAAGTACACCTCATCACACATTGGATTTACTCCATAGTGATGCTCGACTTACATGCTTAGCCAAATTGCCTTGAGCAAAATTTCCAGCTAATATATAGCTGAAGAGTCCAATTTCTGAGAAACATATCACTCGGAAAAAAGACTTAAAGGTTAAAGATCTTTGACTTTATGTTTAATTGTTTCCCAATTAAGCACAAAGTCAGGGGCTACACTTAATAGGTGCGCCTATTCGGTGCACACTATTCATCTATTTCCATGAAACCCTTCAAAGCCTCGTTGCCAGCTAACATGAAGCAGGACTCAGGAGAAGAAGCACTCGGACAATGAGTACTCAGGAGCAATGCACTCAGGAATTATTCACCGTGGAGGATGAGCACTCAGCATCAGCTGTGACTCAACTTCGAAGGGTCTCAGGGGAGCACTCGGAATAAAATTTGAAATCAAATCCCAAATTAACCTCCCTCCTCGCCACCCCCAAATCTTCCTCAAAATTTCCTGAGAAATTATAAAAGACCACAGTTCCACTTGGGCCGCAACTCTTCCTCCCTTGGCCCAGCACAATGCGAGGCCGTCGCGCTCCGTGCATCAGCGCCACGTGGCCGAGCACTGCGACGCCACCGTTCAATCTCCTTAACCGCACGCACGCCCCGCCCACATGCACTGGATGGCTGCCGTGTGTCCTGAGGGCGCCACACCGCAGCCCGATCCCCCCTCTTCCCCCGCGCGCGGCCACCGCCTGCTAGATCCGTGTCACGTGTCCCTGCCCGCACCACGCCATCCGATCCCCCATCACTTACTGCACCGCGCGAGACCGCCCCGCCGCGGTCAGATGGATGCCACATGTCCCCGAGCACCATGCAACCGTCGATCCTTTCCCCTAAATAGTATCGTCGTCCTACTCTGTTCCGCTCTCTCACGCACACAAGCTGTTTGGCCATAAGTCGTTGAAGTTTCCCCTTCCCTCTTCTTCAACCCCTTGTGCTTTTGGGAGCTCTCGCCGTGTTCCTATCCACCACCACCACGCCACAGTTGACGAAGGTCGTGTTGTCTCCGCCGAGGCAATTCGAGGACTTCTTGCCCTTGAGTCCAAGCACTGCGCCCCGAAGCCCGAGCACCGCCGCCCTATCGACCCATACCTTGGCTTTCGTGTCTCGATCCCAAGCTCCATCGCCTCTGGATTCAACTCGTCTACCCACTGCCAGCCACCTCCACCCTTCCAACCCCTACCCCAACCATCGCCGATGCCAAACCCCCTGTTGCTGAGCTAAGCCTTCCCGGATCCCCTCTGTTTTGTTTCCCCTCCGCCGCTGCGTGCTGCCACACCCCGCCGTCGAACTCCCCTGCTGATCCCCTTCGCCACCAGCCAACCTTTCGACCTCCCAGGTCCGCCGTGGCTGATTTTCCTCCTCCTTCTCTCCTTTCTTCTTCACTGCGGGCATGAACGCCGAGCGCTATCGATGTTCTTCTCTCACTCCGTCACCCTCGGTCTCGCACCGTCGGCCGTCTACATTCGATTCCCCGCAAATCCAAGCCATTCACGGCATTCACCTTGCTCCCCTCCTCCCGCTAGAGCCGCCGCCGGCTCTGGAAAGCCGCCATCGTCGGTTTGCTCCTCGCCACCGTGAGCCGTCCGATTCGCGAGCTCATCCTCACCCCTGTGAGCACTAGGAAAGAAGGACACGGGGTCGTCCACGTGGACAACACGTGGGTGCCACGTCCACTCCGCTTCTCGAGCGCGTGCACACGGTCTCCGTGGCCACCGCCTCTAACATGTGGGCCTGTCTGTCCCGGTCCACGCCAGCCCATGCAGTGCGCCTCACTCCCCCCTCGCTGACATCTGGGGCCATGCCCACCGTCTCTTTCCACCGAGAAACCTCTCCCGCCGCTCCACGGACCTAGTTCATGTGCACCAAGTCATTGACATGTGGGCCCACTTCTCCTCGGTCCACAGCAACACATGACTGTGTACCCCCCGTGTGGCTGCCACTCAGGCCCCCATAGCCCCAAATACCCCTCTCTTCCCCACTGACTAGCAGGTCCCTACTACCAGTGGCCCCCTCTGTCAGTGGCACAATGGGAATATTCTTGAGAATATTCTCCTCTGGTAATTAAATAACTCCTTTTCTCTGCTATAGAAATTTAAATAAACTTAGGAAATTCATATCTTTTAATCCGTAGCTCCGTTTGACTCTGTTCCAACTCTATTAATTTTCTAAAATTGAGATCTATCTAATGGAACTAATATTAGCACTAAATAGGGTCTTTTCTTGGTCTTGGTGTAGATTCTTGATTGTTTGCACGTAGTAACTGCCGTCGGAATTCCGTTTCGGAGCAGATTTTGTGACGATTCTCGAAGACGTGTGAAGACCTAGAGTAAGGCAAGTCACCTTTGATCAATCAAGCCCATATGTGAAATTAAATTATTTGGTTGGCGAAATTGCATCGATAGGCATGCACTGATCTATGTGGTCCCATCTGCGAGACAGATCGGTGGACCTTTCTAAACTTGCTGCATTTAAATACTTCTTTGACATTGGAAATACCTTGTTCACCTGTAACCATCATTATTGTGCCTCGGTATTTGTGCACTCCTATGCGAGTACTGACGGCCGCCTTCCAAACTTTAAATTTGAGAAACCTCTTGGGTTTTATGAAACATTTGGAAAACCCGACACCTGGGTCGGTGCCTTATGAAAGAAAAATGAGTTTTAAAAATGGACACTCATGACACAAGGCCGGCCCAGTGTGTGATGCCTGTGTGGTCGCCTTAAGGACCGATTCCTTTGGAATTTCATCCGAGCATATGACAGTACAACCACATGTGTGAATTGGGAAGCCCCTGGCTGAGTAACTAGCCGCCCCAGGGATGCCTTGCGTGTCATTGGATTGTGGATCGCTGGGAGGGCATCGGGGAAGGCCTCCTGGGTTCCTGGCACAGTATGGTTTGGGACCTACCCTGTTGTTGATCGCGGACCCCTCCAGTTGACATGGGGTAACTAGGGATGGCTCAAGAAATGCCTTGTCGTGATAACCTCTATGTCATCAATCGTACCCGTACAGTGTGAGGTGGTGGCTAGAGTAAGTCGCGTCGTGTGGGTAAAGTGTACCCTCTCTGCAGAGGTCTAAACTGTTTGAACAGCCGTGCCCACGGTCATGGGCAGATATGAGGTGATTCCTTAGCGTAGTTTTGTTTTACCATGTTTGCAAAATGTGTGAGAGGTTTGCAAACTGTGAGAAGGATGTGCCATCAAGGACGCGGGGCATCTGATGATGTTGACTTGGCTGTCATGGACAACGGGACTCGAAAAGCCCGGAGAAATGTTTTGGCTCTAGGAGCCGGTTTGATGCCAACACTTGAGATTGCGAAACTGGAGAATTAATGATTGATACGTTTTTTCACTCTAATTGGGCGAGACTCCACCTCACCTTGGTTGTTGAGAAGCACACACTTAGCAGATTTAAAAGATTTCAAATAAAACTGATTATAAAATATCCAGTCTCTTTTTGGGGCCTGCAACTACCACCTAAGTTCCCCTGGCTTGCTGAGTACGTAAGTACTCACCCTTGCTATATATATATAGATCCCATTGGGAGCTGGAGTTGGAGATGCAGTGAAATGAAGACTAGGGTTTCGTCCTGGTTCCCAGTCGCTGCCTATGGTGTTGGGACTTAGTACAGTTGTTCCATTGTTGCTACTGCTTCTGTGCTGTTCATTGCTGTCTCCGGTTTGCTCCGAAGCTGCAATGTAAGATAAGGTATAAATCTATTTATTTATTTAAGATTTGCGATGATGCATATCTGATTTCTATGGATACCAGCGCTGTGTCCTAGGACTGGTATCGGTATCACGGTTCCGCAGGGAAGCAGTTCACATTGTATTCCTGTGGCACGCCCTAATTGGTGCCGTTGTACGGTGGTGCTAAATCGGTGTGTGACATAGGTGCACCTATTAGGTGTAGTCCCCCGACTTTGTGCTTAATTAAGGAACAATTAAACATATAGTCAAAGATATTTAACCTTTTAGTCTTTCTCGAGTGATATGTTTCTCAAAAATTGAACTCTTTAGCCAATTATCAACTGGAATTTTGCTCATAGCAATTTGGCTAAGCATGTAAGTTGTGTATCACTATGGATCAAATCCAATGTGTGACAAGGTGTACTTGAGAGATATCTACATTCCCAATTTGAATGGAGAGCAGCTATTGATCCTTTGAAGGATATATCCTCAATACTTGTAAATAATTTTTTAGATACATGAACATATATGTCCAACTATAGGCTTAGCATGAAGCATATCTGATTATTTTAATCGGTCCCTGTAAAATAGCACCCGAGTTGTGGTTTTAATCCAACCGGCTAGTTGCCCAATAGGACATTTTATTTAGGAATTCATATCTTATGGCCCACTCAGGCTAGACCAAGCCAACCAACCCAGTGTAGCCCTTTAAGTATCGGGTAGAGAGAAAAGATTATTCTTCTTCCCCAAGTCGCAGAACCCCTTCAGCTCCTAGCACTGTGCCTGTTTGTCTTCCAAACTTCACACCCTCCGCTCCAGAGAAAAACCTAGGGTTTCCATGCAATCCAACAAGCCACTCCAGATCCACAAGCTCCTTTGTGTTCGCTTCTGCACCTCTGCTCCCAGAACCTCTATAGCTTCTCCCAACAACTAGATCCAAGAAGATGCCAAAATCCATATCCGATTCTGCTCCACTGCCAGCCGGGGTATGGCCAATCTCGGTCAGCTGTTCTTGAGGCTGGCACACATGGTGCGGGAAGGGACATTGGAGGCCAAGGAGCTAATCAGCTGGCGCCCAGCCGAAGGTGAGTCCATCCCCATCCCGGAGACCCACGAAATCGTGGTCTTCGAATCCTTGTTCAATCGGGGTTTGGCTCTCCCCTCTTGCAGCTTCTTGCTCGGCCTGTCGGCCAACTACCAGATCGAGCTCATCCACCTCAACCCCAATTCCATCCTCCAGATCTCCATCTTCATCACCCTCTGCGAAACCTTCCTCGGCATCCTCCCCCATTTCAATCTCTTTAGATATTTCTACCACCTTAAGCCGCAGCCAAACAACAACAGCCCCAGGTGATTGGGGGCTGGTCTTAAGCTTCACAACAAGTAGAAGAAGGTCTACATCAACCTCCCCCTTCAAATCATCTTTGAAGGGATGGCACCAAGAGTGGTTTTACTGCTCCAATCCCGAGCCCTCCTTGCCTCCCTACATGGCCACGCCCCCAAGGTGCTCGACAGCTTGACCACGCTTCCAACTGAAGCAGAGATGATACAAGTACGTGTCCTACTGGAGAAGCTGGCAACCCTGAAGAAGGAAGGGCTGACAGGGGTCTAGGTGGCTCGAGCGTTCCTCACCTGCAGGATTCAGCCCCTGAAGGACCGAGTGCACCCGGGCTTTGAGTACTAGGGGAAGAGCGACGCCACTCGGGAGAGCCCCAAGAGGATGAGCAAAGACCAGGTCACCAACACTCTATGCCAGTTCTTCATCAGCGGCGTCCCGGACACCTTGGATCCGGAAAAGTTCCCCAAGCCGTTTAACCTAAAAAGGCCTCAGCCGGTGGTAAGTTTTCCGACCTTGAATATCTTTAGATGATCATTGATGTATTGTTTGTGATGAATGACATGAAGTGTGAATCGACATCATCTATCTTCCTTGCAGGAACATGCCAACTTCACCTCGCACCCCCCAGCCAGTCGACTGTGGGGGTCAAAGAAACGCCTAGCCAGCCCCTCAACTGATGAACCTAGCTCCAAGAGAGCTAGGAAGCAACTGGCTAAGGAACTGGCAAAGAGGAAACAGACACCGATTAAGGCATCCAGTGGTCCCAAAATTAAGGACACAGGCGCCAAGACTGCTGTATCGACACCCAACGCCATGCCAGCGACTCCACAGCCGACGCCGACTACAGCGCCGGCTACACCGACACCACAGCCGACCGCCGCGCCTTCACCGCCACTGCAAAGTTGCCCGCCACCTGACACCGCGTTGACTGGCGCGACCATCGGTGACAAGCCATCAAGCTCACCGCTACTTGCCTCACGGCATGAGGTTTAAGACTTCCAAGAGGTACTACGTCTTCTAACATCTTCATAGTTCTCGTAGTATTGTAGTATTTTGAATGCAATGTTTGTTTGCAGGAAGCCAAGTGATGTAGACCCCAAGGGATCACCACCGTAGGTCTCGGTGCCAGACGCCACACTGGCTGAGGTTGAGGCCGGAGCCCAGCAAGCCGAGCTGAGTGCCACTCTAGTCCTTGAGGCCATAGCAGAGCACTCGGAAACCTAACCTGCCTCCCCCAGCCAGGAAACAACAGACCAAGCCACAGAGCTAGCTCCTCCGACTAACCCAAGGCCCGCGACTCCCACGCCTCCATCGTCTTCGTCTTCAGGAAGTGATCCAACAGCCCCTGACTCAGACGATGGTATCCCAAGGTTACCAGTGCCACCACGCAACCCCCCAAAGGTGTTCGGTTGGAGGAACCCAAATGGGAGCGTGGATACATTGACGCTGGACGAGGAGACCGCGAACAAGGAGCGGATCGAGATGTATGAGACCACAATCAAAGCCTCATAGCGAATCCAGGTGGGTAGTCTAACTCGGTAGTGATAGTTGTACCACTATTCTGTATTGTTGTAGTCAATAATCCTTGTCCTTTGTAGAAAATCACTGACCGGTCTGAGAAGTTGACTCGGGCCTTTGCTAGGCTAACTCCTCAGTTCACCCAGCTAACAAGGCTGCAGCAGGATAAGGACGAGATCTAGCTCAAGGCCAGGGAGAGGGAGGACTAGCTTCGTTGTGCGGTGAGCAGCCTCCGAGACGAGACTTTTAGTCTCATGGGCATTGTTTGAGGTAAGCTCTATTGTCTCCCAAGTAGCTCCCTGTCATTGCTTTCCCTTGTTGAACTCTTGCACGCTGTTTCTGTAGTCCAATAAACTACTAACCACAATCAATCTCAGGAGCTCGGCAGTCCCAAGAACAAAATTGAAGAGCTCAAAACTACGAAGACCAAAATAGAAATTGAATTTGCAGGTGTGCCACTCAGCTTCTGACATTTGTTTCCAATTATGTCTTGGCTTGTTCCGCTTGGTTTTCTTACAGCCTGCCTCTTGGATAGACTACAAGGTAAAGGTCCAATTGCGGTTCAAGTCTTTTAGGGAGCAAATCCAGCATATGGAAGACTCCCGGAACGCATTGGTTGCCACCGCCAAGTATCTATTAGATATCATGCAGCAGGAGGAGGCCAACCCCAGCACTATACCACTGCCAACGTACTTCAACGTCTCTAGGCTACCCCGGCAACCCTGAAGTCTTTTGTGATGGAGCATGCGACTTTAGGGATCACGCAAGCCCTCGCTATGACAAAATCCCTCTATCCCTGAGTGGATATCAAGGCAGTCGGCGAGGGTTTCACAAACGGCACAACTCCCAAGTAGACATTAGAGTTGATCAACTAAGTCCACGGAACTACCAAGACAATTGCTAAAGATCTGCCACTGTAGCTGCAAGAATAAGTGCCAAGATTACTCCACGTATGTTTGCTGGACATGTACATAAACAATGTCATGTTGTGTATGTTGTACATAAATGACTTGGTTTATTTACTTGTAAAGCAGACCTAGTACTTATGTTGTCATCGCCTTCATTAGACTTGTGTGACTAGCTGCGTGTACCGAGTGGTAGGATTCGGCATAGAAAAGCGCTTATCCCGTTAAAACTATACTCGATACTACCAGCAAAATCGTTACAAGACTTCATGACTTAGACAAAAAACACTAGGGTTTGGAAGAGATAGAGCAAATCCATAGTATTATCATGTAGCCCCCGACTCACTACTCGGTTGGAAATAATTGGCGTAGTGAGTCAAAGTATAAAAACTTTATTCATATATATATGAATTGAATATAATACAATGTTTAGGTATAGAAAAGACATAGTTGTTCTATATTCCACGAGTTGTCGATCAGGGAACCATCTTCACGCTTCAGCCAATAAGCCCTGGGCGTGTCACCTCAGCAATAATGAACGGCCCCTCCTATAAAGGATATAATTTATGCCTATCTTTGATGGTCTGTATTTTGCGTAATGCACGATCTTCCACCAAAAAGGCGCGGCCACAGACATTATGACTGGGATAACGATGCAAGCCTTGTAGGTATCTAGCCAATTGGATCGTGGCAATGTCTCCTACTTCTTCCAACTGATCTAGCTCGACCAGTCGGTCTTCATTGGATTTGTCTTCAAAGTGGGCCCGGATTCGTGGAGAGCCAAACTTCAACTCGGTAGGTAACACAGCCTTAGCACCATAGACTAGGAAGAAAAGAGATTGCCCTATTGCCCGACTACCTGTTGTTTGGAGTGACCACAGAACAGATGAGAGTTCCTATACCCATCGCCCTGTGTAAGTCCGTAATCGGTCAAACGCTCTAGTCTTGATGCCTTGGAGAACCATGCCGTTTGTGTGCTCCACCTACCCATTGCTCCATGAATGTGCCACAGAAGCATAACAGATCTTGATGTCGAAGTCGTCGCAGAAATCCTTGAAGATGTCGTTGTCCTTGATTATGCGATTGGGAATTCTGAACTGGTATATGATAATCATGATTAAGTCTTTTGCCCTAGCCACAGTGATGGTAGCAATGGGTTTTTCCTCAATCCACTTTATGAACTTTTCCACAGCGACGAAGAGATGTGTAAACCCTCCTAGCGCCTTTTTGAACGGGCCTATCATGTCTAGCCCCTAGACTACAAAGGGCCATGATATTGGAATAGTCTACAACTCTTGAGTCGGGAGATGTGTTTGCCGAGAAAAAAATTGGCTCACTCGCATGTCCGAACAATGTACTTAGCGTCGGTAACCGTAGTCGGCCAGAAGAATCCTCGTCTATAAGCCTTTCTGACTAACATTCTTGATGCAGCATGGTTGCCACAGATTTCCGAGTGACGCAACACATGAGAACTTCGGATGCACTTCGATGACATAGGTCATCTCCGACTACGATAAAGCTCTTGCTCCAGCGCTTAATTTGTTTGGCTTCATTGCGATCTTCAGGGAGTTCGTCTTCTAGTAGGAATCAGATGATTGGAGTCCGTCAGCCTTACAAAATAATGAGCACCTCCGTTGGCTCTAGGTTTGACTCAACCCCTGACTGCATGGGTTTAGGCTCCTTCTTGACTGATGGCTCCAGTAGTTGCTCGATAAAAACACCAGTCGGGACTACTTCAAATTTGGATCTCATGTTAGCTAACTCGTTCGCAACTTCATTGTATTGGCGCAAAACATGTGTGATTTCCAGTCCATTCAAACTTGTTTTCCAGCTTCCATATTTTCTGGCAGTATACCGTCATGTTGTCATCTAAGCATGTCCAGTCTTTCATGCCTTGGTTCATCATAAGTTGGGAATCCCCGCAAACCACCAATCGTCGGATACCGAGTGATATGACAATACGGATCTCATGGATGAGTGCTTCATACTCGGCGGCATTGTGAGATGCTAGAAAATGTATCTAAAGGACGTATTGAAGTTTTTCTCTATTGGGTGATGTCAGTACGACACCATCCCCTGCTCTGCCGATCCGTAAAGAACCATTGAAGTACATTATCCAGTACTCAAGTTTGTCCATGGGTGCGGCTAACTGAACTTCTGTCCACTCGGTTACAAAGTCGGCGAGTGCTTGAGATTTGATTGTCATCCGCGGATGAAAAGTAATGTCAAACGCCATCAACTCAATTGCTCATTTAGCGATTCTATCGGTGGCTTCGTGATTATGTGGAACATCTCCAAGTGGAAACGACATGACAACTGTAACCGGTTGCCCCAAGGAATAGTGCACACACTTCCGGATAGTGATGAGTAGATTGTATAGCAGCTTCTGGACTTGATGATAGCGCATCATGAATTCACCCAGGACCTCGCTGATGAAGTAGACTAGCTGTTGTACCTTCTAGATGTGACCTGCCTCTTCGCGTTCCACAACCTGCACCGTGTTAACCAACTAGGTAGTCGCCGCAAGGTATAGCACGAGTGGATCTTGGGGTAGTGGTGATACCAGCACGGGTGGAATATGAGAAATTTCTTGAAATCTTTGAAGGCTTGTTGGGCTTTGGGCGTCCACTGAAAATTGTCAACTTTCTTTAGTAGCTTGAAAAAGGGCATACCCTGTTCTCCTAGTCGGGAAACGAATCAGCTGAGTGCCGCCATGCAGCCGGTCAGCTTTTGGACATCCTTCTGGCAAGTCGGGGAAGCCATGTTCATGATTGTGTTGATCTTCTCTAGGTTCGCCTCTATGCCGCGATGTGAGACGATGAAACAGAGTAATTTTCTTGAAGGTACTCCGAAGACGCACTTTTCCAGGTTCAGCTTCATCTTGAATTGTCCAAGACTTTAGGCCCATTTGGTAGAGCTCCTGATTCTATGATTTTGATTCTAATTCTTCCTGAATCAGATACTGAAGAGAATCAAAATCAGTACAATTAGGCATTTGGCTAAAACATTAGCTCTGGATCCTAATGGGAGGGTCTTCCAGATAAATTGTCTATACTACCCCTGTACTAGAAAGAGATTTGATTTATATAAATTTTCTATAGCTTAATGTAATACTAATAATTATTAGAAGTACTCATAAATGTGTGCCAATATTTGTACAATTACTTGTGAAAAAAAAGCTTTCAAATGAGGTTAAACAACACAACAAGCGCAATGCATTTGCACCAAAAAGCCAATCCATTTTAATTATCCACTCACAGTTTGAGTTCTTAAAAAATATCATGGTTACATATTTCAAAGGAGAGTTCTTACAATAGAAAAATATGCTAACCAGAGTTCATATGAGAACTTTCATCTAGATTGCTATAATGCACTTGCTAGGCCATCACAAAATCTATCCATGGACTTATCACTAGAGTGTAAAGTAGAGGTATCTGATGCATTTTGGAAGACCGCATAGTTTGCATATCTTGCAGGAATAGTTGCCACATAATTTGGATCTCAATCACACCTGGTAAAATACTTGTTAGGTATACAATTCTGACGTATAAAGTTGTAAAGACATATGGTTGCTGTAACGATCATTTCTTGCTTATCTATTGGATAGGTAGGTATCTTTAAAAGGATTCGCCATTTCATCTTCTATACACCAAAGGTGTGCTAAACGACATTGCGTGCACTTGAGTGACACTAGTTGAAATACTCTTGCTCACCACTTGGTGGAGGGTCTCTTCTCCATTCAGGAACATGGTACATTTGCCCCTTGTATGGTGCCATATACCCTGGCCTATTTGGGTAACTAGCATCAATAAGATAATATTTACCTACGATATATGCATTCAGTCAACGTTATATATATATGGCATGAAAAAAAGGCAAAGAAAAATCTACACGATTTTACACACTAACGTACCTTGTGGGGATGTGGAAATATATCTTTATCAACATCTAATGCGTGATAAAGGACGCTTGTGTCATGCATAGAACCTGGTTGTCCAATAGAATCATATGTAAAGCGCATGTCGAAGTCGACCGCTGCCATCACATTCTGAGTGGGACTCTTGCGTCTACTAATGTATCTAACATAATCATCATGTGGTGGGTTTGCTGTGATATGAGTCCTATCAATGGCACCAATGCACCTTTTGAAATGTGGCCATAATCTTTTGTCATTCTTAATCCTTTTATGAACTCTTGGGAAGTTTGGATCTTTTGGACATATGAAATCCTTGCACATTCTAATCACACTCAATAGGACCTTCTAAAATTTTCTACTAATTGTTTCACCAGAATGCTTGAACCTATTTTAAACCCTTCTATTTGACTCACCACCTCCAACTATAAATAGAAAAATAGCAATTAATTCCATAGAGCTCATGTGATTGGTTGATTTGAGGCCATAGATACTCACTAATAAGTCGTGCAGCTTATAACATATGTCACTATTTATACGAAACATATGGTGACTCTCTCCTGGGGTCCTTTGGGTCTCTTGTACCCAAGCATATCTACTTAGTTACGATGTCCTTGGTTCATTTTTATCATAATATGTCATATAGTACTGTCCAAGTAAGAAAGCAGCTGAGAAAGCAGTGGCTTGTAAAGCTTGATGATGGCATATAACCTCCATAGAAAACTCATCATCTTCCTCTCAATCAGTACCATCACTTTCGCAAGAAGCCTCACTTCCATCAGATTCACTAGATGACATCTAAAACATGAAAAGAAGTGTTAACTATCAGGCAACTTGAGTGCATATACCAAACAACAAGTAGTCACAGAGTATGATGGGAAATACAATAAATAATAGTGAAATTGGCTGCATTACATGACCATCAACTACAATAAGGGATAGTTCAACAATTATTACAACAATAAATCCTGAAATAACACACATGAATACAAATTGGTCCAAAGATACATAACAACATATTTATTTATCACACACTAACATATTAGGCCACTACTGGGCATACTTGGCTGCCTTGACTTCATGTTTCATGGTGAGTCATACAAATTTTTCTTCTGCGTTATCCAAGGTCATGAACATCTCACTGTCAGATTTCTTTGTGAAAATCTTAGTAAAAATAAAATGCTCTTTGATACCAAAAACAACATCACATTCTTTCACTAGAGCCATGACATCTTTGATAGCACACCCCGAAGTATCCTTCCTCCTAACAAGAGACTCAACAGATGCAACTGATTTCTCCTGATTGTCAACAAAGTGATTCATTTGTTTATAGAAGCTTTGGACGCCATAAAGACTTCACGTGGAGGTGAGAAATTTCCTGAGCTGTCCTCCGACTGAGAGTCAGAGTCTGAGTACTGAAGCGTGTAATTATAAACCCAACCTCCCAAGATCTAATCCCGAGCGGTTTTGGGCCGTATCCGAGTCGAAATCCAGAGGATTGGGTATGCCACGTCATGTTGGAGTCGAAGACAGTTGCGGCGTTCGCGAGTCCAAGTCGAATACTAGGAAAGAGAGTTGCCCCTGGATTTGTCGATCTTGGGTGTTGCCAAATCATGTCATTGAAAATTGCCGCAGCATTGAGGAGGCCAACTGGCGCGAAGTTGGCTTGATTCCTACCCGATTGGGTTGAATCTGAGTCAGATAGGGTGAGGTTGCTGAAGTCGTCGGTGATGAAGTCGAGACTCCCGAATCTAATTGCTTGCCCGGGAGAGAAGGCAATGCCGATAACTCCCCTACCTGGCGCGCTAACTGTCAATGTTTTATATCGGTTGTATTAAATATGGGGCTATTCGTCGTATCTAAACTCGATGGACTCAAAAGAAACCGAGTGACCGTAATTATCTTCCTTGAGGTATCCAGGACCCATGTCCTCCATATTTCTGCTATCATTTTTTAAAATTCCCATGTTCCAAAAGATCCTTTAATGTATTGGGATTAGTCCATATTATATATTCAACTATTAGATTTCCTCTAAAAACACCCATTAACTATGAAACCAAATATTTTACCTCCTCAGACTATCAAATCTGGACAAATTAGCTAGGTACCCCAAAGGATAATACAATCCAGTTTTAATGGTGATTTTCATAATTTAGAAAATCAAAATAGTATATTTTTAACTTATATTGCACATAGCTAGCAAGAGAAGTAAAAAAAATTTTAATGTAATTATATTTAGATATCACAACCATGAAAATCACTATCAAAACAGATTCTATTGTCTTTAAGATGTATTTTGGCCGATTTTAATACTTAAGAGATGCAAAATATATGGTTTTGTTGTTAAGAGGTGTTTTTGACAAACACAATAGTCATAGTTAATGGGTGTAATATATATGCATTTAACAAAATTACAGGTGTCAACTACTCCTTTTATGAAGACAGAAATATAAGGACTAAAAACTAAAACACTACTACTTATGCGTATATTTTTACTATTATAAAAATAAATAGCGTTTCTGGCGTACCGTTTATTCGTTTGCGTCATTGTCGCGCTCATGTTGTCCGCCGTCCGTGTACTGATAGATCGATATGGATACTGATTCTGTTTTGTGTCCGCCGAGACCCACGTACACCCAGAGCGATCCGCTCGCGTGCTTTCTGATTTTCCAAAACAATCAGATCAGAACGACCGCTCGCGCGCGTGCTTTCGCACTTCTTTTTCATAGCTAATAACAGTACATGCTCGCTCACAGGTCTGACAACAATACTGGCAAATGTGCTTACTCTTAAACACTTTACTGTTTTCAGTTAATGGAAAGCATTTTACTGTATTTTATTAGCCACGACTTTGAGGGGGTCTGCGAGACATAACACCATTCCACATTTTTCTGTCATGTCTATACCACTCTCCTTGAGCCATTCAGGAAGTGACCATCAAACTGATGCACTAATGTCCCCAGAACAAGGTACTACTATATGACGACGTCACGATTGATATTGATTCCATTCGTCACAGTTCGATTTCGTCCGTCGCTGATGTTATCGTGCGTAACCCTCACCCGCATCCGCACGCTAACGTCCCATAGCCAGCCTCGTGAGGTCGCCAGCTCGCCCCTGCATCCGTTAGTCCCAAAATTCCCCAACATAAAAAACCCTAATCCTAAAATTAGCAAATCCCAGACCAGAAAGTCCCAAATCAATTGAAACCCTAAGAATTGGGGTTTAGGCTTAGCGGTCGGATCCTTGTCACCATGAGCTGCGCGTAGCATAAGCGGCCGCCGCGCACATGCTCTTAGGCTCCCGCCAGCTTCGCCCACACGAGCACGGCAGTGGCATCAGCACCACCGTGGCCCGTCTTTGCTGCCTTGGACTGGTCCCACGCCTACAATAGTTGCCACGCGAGACCGAGGCTCGCCTCAATGTGGCTCTTGCCGCACCTTGGAGGAGAACCGAGGTGGTGGAAGAGACGTGCAGTGTCAGTTTTGCTGCCGCCATGGTCTCCACCGTGCGCAAGCTTGTCGTCACCGTCGCTCCACTCGGTGTTGCCGTCCTTGGTTCGCACAGCCACCTTGCCCTTTACTGGGGTCATGCACGGCATCCGCTATGCCGGGACGCTCAGCCGCTATCACCCGCGCCGGTGAAATCGGGGAGAGGGGAATGAAGTGAGGTTAAGGTTAGGGTTTTGACACTAGGCAACGATTTTATCTAGGGTTGACATGATCTGGGTCATCCAATTTCGATCTGATGGGCGTCGTCGCTCCCACACCGACTCTAGCCGCCCTAACCCGATCTTAGCCATCGATCAAGATCCGACGGCTTTGGCTAATAGGCCTACGGGTGTCCTCGGGCCGCCGCCTGATAATAGGCCGTGTGCTCTTCTGCGTGTTTCGGCCGGCCACGCCTGCTAGGTCGGCGCATGCCTCTAGGCTGCGACCGGCTGTCGGCCCAATTGTTTTTCCTTTATTTCTTGGCCCAAAAATTATTTTTGATTTACAGAAATGCCCTTTAATTAGCTTAAGGATTAGTTTGAAGGTGAGGGAAAAGAAAGGAGAAGAAGATCATGCAAAACAAAGTGAGCCATTAGCGTATGATTAATTGAGTATTAGCTATTGTAAACTTGAAAATTGGATTAATATGATTTTTTAAAGCAACTTCTATATGGAATATTTTTACAAAAAACACACCGTTTAGTAGTTCCAAAAGTGTGCTCATAGGAACGAGGGGAGTTTTCACCTCTTCCTTTAGATTCGTTTATTCGAACGATACCTAAGCTATTATTTGATGCCATAAAATTGCACTTAAATTTCCTTATGTATTTAAGAATATTTGTTGTTTCGTAATCTCGTAATATCAAACTTTTGGAGGTTGATCATAGTTTCTCCTGAGCTGGCTTGCGAAAAGAAGACGTTTAGAAAATTCATCCAAATGCGACAACTAAAAATACTTATACGTTGCAACATATGATTTAATTTCTAGAGTTAAAATTTTCTACATCTATTATAACGCACAGGTATTTTTTTAATATATGAATAAACCTTAAACATACCCAGAAGAAGTATAAAAAGCGGCAATTTCTCTAGACAAGACGAAACCAAAATTTCGTGTTCACCACTTGGAGCCACTCTGTTCTAAATTCAACGAGGTTGTCATCCGCCTAATGTTGGCAGCTAAAGTATATTTGTCAGATAAGAGAGGAAAATCTCGACTGATTTATGTGCAGTTTGAAATGGCTTTATCCATGTGGCTTCTTGTTTTCCGTTACCATATTTCCTAAAACATAAAACATAAAGATGTATATTTATAAAAACTTTCTATATAAAAATATCTCTAAAAATTCAAATAGATTTATTTTCAAATTTATAATAGTTAATACTTAATTAATTATATACTAATAATATTTTTTATTTTACATACGATTTATAAATCAGTACTAGAAGCTAAATCAAACACCTCCGTACTAACTTTTTTTTTCAACGGAGAAGCAGCACACGGATAAGATCGCGTGGCAGTGGGCGAGGTGAATTTATGCGAGCACCAATTTATATTATAAAATTTTTACCGTGGCAAGAATACGGTGTTTTTGACGGGTTATAAAAAGTCAACGAGCCAACACAGGCTATGGACTTCCGTTTCTCCAATAACACACCGTTTACTTAAGAAGTGTCGTTTTAACCCATCTTCCAAAGTTATGAAGCCTCTAAAACCCCACTAATTTTACTTGCTAACGTATTAAGACTGCTTAACATAATACACTAGTATTCAATATAATCTAAAGCTGATTTTGCATTTATACAATTTGATTTTAGATAAAATTTAGGGGTTTCACATTGTAAACTCTCGTTTGATGATGGCTCAAAACGACAATTAAAGTGACAAACAGTGAAGTTGTAGGGGCATCAAAGTTTTTCTTACTGTTTAGGAAAAGGTTACTAGTGACTGCCAAAAACCATGCAAATTTCCTCTCTAAAAATTTGAATTTAAAAAATTTCAAATCTCACGATAATATCGCAGTTACCGTGGGTACCACGGCTTACCGTGAGGTTACTATGATCGCGGTTACTATGTGATCAGGCGATCAGCTGTGATAACCACATAATAAGGCGCGGTAACCGCGATATGTTGAAGCTGAAAAAATTGTAAAATGTAGTAAAATTTTAGAAAATTGTGTAAAATTCAGAAAAAAATGTAAATATCTCTAAAAAATAATATAATATTGCATTGTTTTTGCATAACCCTTGCTATATTATTTATACTTAAACAAAGTAGAAAATATATCCTAATACATCTCTTATTATTTTTTAATTTCAATTGAGCTCTAAAATATGAAGTAAACTTCATTATTTTTATAAACTTTGTTCACCAGATAGCAATAGAAATTAGGTATAGGATTGTTTTAAATTTTTTCCTTTTTTTAAATTTAAATTCGAACAAAATTCATAAAACTCTATCGATGGTTGCTCTTATGGAACCTCACAGTAGACACGGTTACCGCGGCAAGGTGAATCCTAGCCTTCTAGGGGCATAACTCAATACACTTAGATTTAAATCATGATGCCCACAAATTTTAAATACATGGAGAGGCTTTCAACATGAATATAGGGTTGTTTTGGTTTGGTATATACCAATTTGTAAGTAGTGTCAAACCTTGGGTAAGTGTTAGCACTACTAATATTGAACGCGCTGTATTGATTTGACAAATGTTTGAACCAATGAAAACACCAAGAAAGTACTATTTAAGCTACCAAATATTTGATAGGACATGTTTTAGCACCAAACAAAAACAATCCATAGTGAGTTTAGAGATTAGCCCATGGTTAAGCGTGTGGCACGGGACGGCTAGTGTGAGGTATGTGTGCAGTAGTGGTGCGCCCATGTGTTTTTATAGTATAAGGCTATTTTCAGTATAAGGTTTTGTTGTACGGTTTTTAAGAGTGTCATATCATCTAAGGATATTTGAGTTGATTGATGAAACTACTTCTCCCAATACAAAATTTCATTTTATGGTTTCATATGCTACCATATCATTTAAATGTTATATCTAAATAACCAATAGAAGTTAATGAAATATGTGGAAATAAAACACAAATCTCTCAATGGGAGGTTCACACGGTTTGTAACGTGTTGAAAACGATAAACACCAGTTTCATCATGATGAAACTAATCACATCTATCTTCTCTTTAATTACCTATCATGTCATTATATATGCTAATATGTGACCGTATTTAAGGTGCATGAAACCTCTATAAAATATGTGCTGAGATTGGCTTAATGATAAGAGAAAAAATGAGTTGATTAATCTAGCAAAGCATTCCATGTGTCACTAAAATTTTCGCAAAGTCAAACCAAAAGCAATTAAATTTACACAAAACCGCGATAGGCAAAAATCAGCCAAAAACTGGATAAGATCTACACTATATTAGGCAACGAAACAAATCATGCCGATTAACCGAGATCCCCGGTGCTTCCTTCCCATTCCTAGCATTGCAGTTAGCCCACCTGGCAGCCGCAGGCAGGAAGAAGAAGAAGAAAGAGATAGTGCAAGCTACGTGGTGCGCGTAGCAATTCTGCCTTGGGCTATACGCCTCCCCATCCCATCCCATCCCATCCCCCTCTCCGCTCCCACTCCACGACGTGTCCCGAACGGCCGCACCCGCGGTCCACCTCCGGATGCGTATGTCCGACACGGCCTCTCCCCTCCCTCCACGTGTCCCCTCGCTCCATCCCCGATCCCCCCACGTGGAACCGACGGATGGGTCCCAGACCAAGATTGCCCCACGTGTCAGCCTCATCCGACCGAGGCGAGACGGCGTTAGTTTGCCGCCCATGCAAGACACGCATCGCGCTCTCCGCCTCCGCCGGTGGCTAACACTAACCACGGTTAAGTGTGACCCTGGTTTGGAAGGGTCGCGACACGCCACGCTAACCCACGACGCCTAACCGCGGTTTAATTCTCTCCGGTTTATAAACCCACCTCCCCTCCGCTTTCTCTTCCCCGTCCACGGCCGATTGCGGCGGCGACACGAAGACTCACACACTCAAACGCCGGAGTTGAAGAAGCAGCAGACGGAGATGATGATGATGGGAGAGGGTGCGCACGCGCCACCGTGGCAGCACGTGGCGCCGGTGAGCGGCGTGGAGGGAAACGGCGGAGGTGGCGGCGGGAGGGACAGCGAGGTGGCGCCGTACCACCTGCTCGACGCGCTGCGGCATTACCTGCCGTCGAACGAGGCGGCCGCGGTGGGGGGAGAGGAGGATGAGGAGGCCGCGGCGGTAGCGGCGGCGGTGGACGCGTACGCGTGCGACGAGTTCAGGATGTACGAGTTCAAGGTGCGGCGGTGCGCGCGGGGGAGGAGCCACGACTGGACGGAGTGCCCCTTCGCGCACCCCGGGGAGAAGGCGCGGCGGAGGGACCCGAGGCGGTACTGCTACTCCGGCACGGCGTGCCCGGACTTCCGCAAGGGCGGGTGCAAGCGCGGCGATGCGTGTGAGTTTGCGCATGGGGTGTTCGAGTGCTGGCTCCACCCGGCGCGCTACCGGACGCAGCCCTGCAAGGACGGCACCGCCTGCCGCCGCCGCGTCTGCTTCTTCGCGCACACGCCCGAGCAGCTCCGCGTCCTGCCGCCGGCGCAGCAGGGTTCCAGCCCGAGGGGGGCCTCAGCGGCGTCGTCCCCGCTTGCCGAGTCCTACGACGGCTCGCCGCTCCGGCGCCAGGCGTTCGAGAGCTACCTCACCAAGAACATCATGTCGTCGTCGCCCACCAGCACGCTCGTGTCGCCGCCGAGGTCGCCGCCGTCCGAGTCCCCGCCATTGTCTCCCGACGCCGCCGGGGCGCTCCGCCGCGGGTCATGGACGGGGGTCGGCTCGCCCGTCGGCGACGTGCTCGTCTCGCTCCGGCAGCTCCGCCTCGGCTCCCCGAGGTCGGCGCCGTCAGGCGCGTCGTACCTGGCCGGCTACCAGTATGGCTCCCCCAAATCCCCCGCCGCGCTCTATAGCCTCCCGTCCACCCCGACCAGGCCGTCCCCGGTGACGGTGACCACCGCCTCCGGCACCACCGTGACCGTGGAGCCGCTCGACCTCGGGCTCATCGAGGAGCAGCAGCCCGTGGAGAGGGTGGAGTCCGGGAGAGCCCTCCGCGAGAAGGTGTTCGAGCGGCTCAGCAAGGAAGCCACCGTCTCCAGCGACGCCGCCGCCACCTCCGAAGTCGCCACCGCAGCCGCCCCCGACGTCGGCTGGGTGTCCGACCTCATCAACTGAGCAACCAAGAAGTCTCGGCCATGGCGAGTAAGAATTTTTCCAAGAACCGATTGATGCTAATAGCTTCTCGTGAATAGCGTCCATGCCGCCATATGGTAGTGGAAGTAGAAGGAAGCTGGAGGAGAAGATAAAAAAAAAAGGGAAAAGCTCAAAAAAAATCTATTTTTTTCAGTTTCTTGCTTCTTAGATTCGCCTAAGCGTTGTACATATGTTTCATCTTGCGTCCTATGTGAATATTCTTGGATGTTGGGGGCCAGGAGGCAGAGAGGCAGGATTTGTTTTGGGTTTCTCAGTTCAGATTGTGATGGTGGTGGCCATGGCTGCAGAAGAGATGAGAGAGATTACCAAGAGATCAGAAATGTATCAAGATACTATGGTTGTCTTCTACATGTACATAGCGTGTGTGTCGGTGTGTGTATCTACTTGGATTTTATTTGCTTAATCTTGTGGAGACGAAGCATGCATAGAGCATGATCTGATCACGGCGATGAAGAAGAACAAGGTGGCGGTGGCCGGATTCTGCGCCAGTTTCTGCGATTCCAGAACGTTCTCAAGTTATTATTATTGCTGTTAATTAGTAATGAAATTAAGCTTGTCTTCGTTGGCTGATATAGCCAGCCGATGGTTCAGCTAGCACCTTCATTATTATTGTTATTGTTCCCTTTTTTTTGTTCATGTTGTTGTCATCAAGATGGACGGGTTCGGTCGTCGATCGATCGATCCCACGACATATTATGGCTCTGTATTTTGATCAATGTTATTGTTTACCTACTGATCTACTGGTTATGGATGAATTAATGGATTATTAAGCATGTATCAAATCAATCATGTGTACTAGTTTGATTTCTTTTCCCATGTTCGCAAAAGAATGTTTTAGTTTGGATAATAACCTTGTTCCAAATCGAGATTTGTGGTGCGTGAAGCGACGGTGGTGCTTATCAGCCGTCACTGTTGCGCATGCGGTGAGTATTTGGTCCAAGTAAATCATGAACTGAATTTGATGACCGTCTGAAATTGCCCTTTTTTATTGGAAATTTGTGCAGTTCTCTTTTTTTTTTAGTTTCTAAAAATAGTACTATTATGTGTGATCCTATGTGAAATACGGTATCATCCCAGGCTTAACCTTTGGTTTTATCACAAAGCATTTTAATGTTGTCTATGTAGCTTTCTGTAAATATCTGTGGACGGTACCTTTTCCAATATGGTTTTTTTAAAAAAAATGTTTTACCTATTTTTAGCGAGAAGTTTCTACCGCTGTCACGTCTACATGCATACCTCATCAATGACAGCTTTACTACTATAGCTAGCAGGAATAGTGGAGCATGGACTGTTCCATTTTTTTTTCTCCTTTGCTTAATTACAATTAAAAAGTTAACAAAACTGTTAACCTCAATAGGTGGCTTAACTAAAATTTTAAGATGATCTGTCATTCTCAATGGGTGGCTCTGAAGCAGTGAGAACTGTGAGAGGAATTAGAAGGAAGCTATACATGCCAGCCAAATCCAAGGGAGGGGAATGAATGAATGAAGAGATTGATGATAGAGTTTTGAGTTTCTTTTTTGATGTGATGTTCACATCATGGTCCATGGAGGAGCACAACACAGCTCTCTTCTCTTTTGTATTCATGGAGCTCCTAGATGCATCTTTCTTTCACTCATCTTCTTCACTCTCCAAGCTTGTGGTAGAATATGGGGCCCACATGATGATGGAAAGAAAAAACACTGCAGATCAAGAGATGTTGGGTTCCCAGAGACAGCAGGCAAGTCTTTATTAACCACCTCCTGGCCCAGGTCCTTCATCTTTAACTACTACTACTCATCTCCTTCGCTTTGCTTTGTGGAGTTTGCATGCAACTTGCAACTTGCAAGGCACACCCTAAGCATCTTGGTTGGCATGGAAGCTTCGTGTGGTAGCTCATCTCTTTTGGAAGTTCTCTATGCTTTCTCGTTCTTTGGTAATTTGCTAGAAGTACCATATAAATTGGTATCACTATATTTCTGATATTTCTTAATGTGAGGTTGCTTGCATCTTTCTGGTTCAGTGAAAAAATAATATTTAGCGTCAACATTTAATTGTTGTTTGAGTGTATAAAGTACAGTTTATCTCATAAACACTAATTAGAGATATATTGTTTTCTAAAAATAAGGTTGAACCTATCTACATAGCTATTGGGTGAGGAAAAAAAACCCTATTTTCAGAAATAAGAGTTTCTCATATATTTTTTTTGACTATTAGTCTGAAAAAAAAGAATAAAAACTACATGTCTACGACAAACACAACACTTAAGCTAACAAACACACATAACTGATTAGTTAGAGTAAACCTTTATTTTACTTCAAAATTCTTGCTAAGATACGGAGGGGATAGAGTTGTAGTTGATGAGTACAAAAGTACTTATCTTACACTTCATACAGGTAGATCCTGGATGCACTGTGGTATCTAGTACAAGTACAAACCCATGGATTGACCAATTTAAAAGACAAGTGATCCATCATCCTGCCATGCCATTGCCGGTGGTTTTTAAGATGCAACAGTAGCCAGGGTACAGTTGTTTGAGCCAGAAGAAAGTCATGGCGCTCTTGTGAGCGAAGTAACGGAGTGGTGGTAGCTAGGCTGGGCCATATGCTCCGGCCGGCCGGCATGCAGCAGCATGGGAGAGATGGATGAAGAAAGCAGGCGACCTGATCGAGGGTTGATCAGTGGAGCACCACACTCCTCCAGGATTTGAAATTTTCAATTTAATCTTGTGAAAATAATTTGTAAGTATCAAAGTTAAAAATAAATTGCTCGTTTTCTTTACCCTACATGTAACTGCACGTAGATAAATTTTAAATCAAGAATGGAAAACAGAAAATTGTAAAAAGACCACCAAATAAAATTTAAAATTCAGATTTAGCTATGGCTTATATACGGCAGCAGCAACAAAAGCCCAAGTAAGTAAAGGGTAACAAGGGTTGAGGTTAGGGCACCACCAATGTATGTACTCTTTTAATCACATTGTCCCCAATATTGTATCATGTCTGTCCATAACTCAAACAATTAATTAATCACTCAAAATCAAACAATTAATTAATCACTCAAAATCCCTCTCTCATCTTCATTAAGTAAATTGGTTTTGTTATTACAATTAGATCTTGTATGAGATCCGATTTTCTTTCTTATTTTCTTCTCTTATTTAATATAGCGTCACATTAATTAAAAGTACTATATAACATTAATACCACAAACAACATCCTAGTTGAATTACTGAGACTATCTTTAGAGATATGTTGCTGATATCTATCTCTTTAAGCATGTATTAGAAGATGCATTCGTAGTTATTTACGTGCGGTGTACACATTGGTCTATCTTTCATGTAATTAGAAAAATAATAATTATTCTTGTGCGTTTCTTGTTTGAATTCAAAGGCCATTTAAACGATTTCGTGTCGAGAAACCCGGGAATCCTGCACCCGGGCCACGAATCTTTGCCGGTTGGATCGAGAGACGCGTGGAAGGGGATGGATATGGATTGGATGCATGCATCGATCAATGCATGCAGCAGCAGAGAACAGAGAACATTATCCATGGATGGATAGATGGATGCGAACAGGGGCAAGGGAGACGAACTGGGGTTGGGGATAGAGCGAGGCCGGGGCCTACGGCAACAGAATTATTACGTAGCTGCTGCTCCCAAAGGAACAGAGCAACCCTGGAAGCCTGGAAGCTGCTGGAACGATGCATCTGGTAGCACAGTAAGAGGACGTACGTGTCTCTTACTTGTACGACTTAAGCTTCGATTTTTAATAAATAACGTCGTATTTATTTTATTTAAAAATTAATATAAATATAAAAAAGTTTTTTTAACGATAAATTAGGTTCCAACAAAATAAATTATACTTACTTAGAGTTTTTAAATAAGATAAATAATAAAATATCATATTAAAAATCAACGGTCGTTAAAAACATGAGGGTTAGCTAATTATTCCTTCCGAGTACATATCCCGATGAGAAAAGAAATCTGCCAGCAATGACTCGTACGTAGCTACTTACTCCTATGACATATCCTAACTATTTTATCGTGGTGTAGCCTAAGGTTACCGGTTATCAAAAATTTTAACAAACTGACTCTTTTCGAAAGCTTATTTAGAAAATAAATTTTCCTAAAAACTTATTTCAATCAGCACTAGGCCCAATAACGTTGAGCCATGTTATTTGGAGAATGAACCGTCTTAAAAAACTATTTTAAAAATATATCGAGAACTTAGCACTAGCCACGATGATGCTAAACCCTCACAGCTCAGCTTCAATGAGCCTGGCGCTGACCCCCTGCCCCCGTGGCTACGGGGCGGAGCTGACACGCCGACGTGGTGGGGTCAGCGCCACCCGCCTTGGTGCTGCCCCCCTCCCCCCAACCTCAAAGCCAGGCCTCTTGGCGCTAAGGTCGGGAACTTAACCCTACCCACCCCCGGCTGGCCCCTAGCCCTTCTTTCTTTCTTCTTCCTCTTCTTGCTCGAAGAGGTAGGTAGCGCCACCGGTTTTCTCTCCTCCCATCTCAAATCCTCCTCAAATCTCGGCCAACTCGAAGCGTTTTCAACCGGATTTTGCGTGGAGGAAGAGTACCAAGGTAATCTCCTCCTATCACTCTACTCATTTGTGCCTTTTACAAATAATTTGATGATTTTAGGACAAACCCTAGGGACGAATTTAGGGTGAGAAATATAATCAAATTTGTTTTTTGTGTGCAAATCTATTAGATTAGGTGTCTGTGGTGTGGATTGTTGCATGCATACCATATTATTTTGTTATTATTGATTGGGTTATTGATTGTTTTGGAGGATTAGGGTTGGTTGTATTGATAGATGTATAGAGTGATTCCATACGGTAGACCACCTTAATTGAAAACAAGAGATGGTGAAATTGTCAAATAAAATTAATTTGTTGATGAGAAATAGTGTTATTTAGTTCCATTTCATTTACCCGTATATTATATAGGAGGGGTATTTTGGTAGGGGCACCTATTGTTATAAATGGATCAAAAGGCAATCACAAGCATTAGAGTATTATAATTAAGGTGTGGACACAATACTCATTTAATATAGTATTTTTATTGTATAGTAATGTCATCATTCATGGGTTATTTACCAAAGTTTTTATATTGAACGGTATAGATGGATAGAGTGGTCCGTGTGCATTTTGGTGGTACCGTGATCGAGTTAAGTACTGGTGGTAGCCATTTCGAGAGAATGACAATTAAGTTGATGCCATTTCATTGTAAGCCTAGTTTGGAGAAAGTTTTGTCCCGTATAAAGGATGTTCTGGGATGGAGAAATGAGTCGGTAGCATTAGAAAGGTAGATATGATGCTGTAGCCAGAGGTATATCACACAAGCACATGCTAGACTTGGACGGGGAGGTCGAATGGGAAGCATATGTGGATATTGTGATGACATCACAATTTAAGTCACTTGAAGTTGTTAGTTGTAAAGTTGATGGAATGCAATATAAGGGCGATTACCTAGAGCTTGACCAATCTCTGCTAATAGATTCCCCTTTTTACAACCAACCCATGAACTAAGTGTTTGAGGATGAAAACCACATAAAACGTCAGACGCTTAGGGGGATAGTTAACGAAGCATTGACCCAGGGGAGTCAATCAATGGCAAATGGAACTCGTAATCAAACGAAGGAGGAGCATAGAGTTGTTCAAGAGAATCAAGTATGGGAGGAGCACGAAGCTGTGAAGGAGAATCAAGCGGGGGAGGAGATTGAGAATGACTTTGAGCTTGAGTTAGAGGGCATAACAGATAGTCAGACATACACTATGTGCTGCGACAAGGTGTTTGCATGCGAGCAGAGTGTGTAAGCACTATGGTATATCATGGGTTAAACCCTGATTTGCTGGAGGAACCATCTAATGAGGACTCTCAGTACGAGGATGAATACACCTCTAATTCATAGGACAATCATCTCGTTGGTTTGATGTCTCAGGAAGAAAGGGTGGTGTTCAAGCAAATTGTTGGGCGAGATCCTACAATAGTTGAATTTGAAGATCTTTCCAATGCCGAACTAGCAGCTGCTGACGGTATCCCTGAGTACGACGGTGGTGTAAACACCATGGAAGAGGAGCCAAGAAAGGGGTTGGAGTTTCCAACTATCGAGGAGTTGAAGATTTGGCTACAGGAATACTCTATCCATGTGCACCGTCCCTACCGTGTGAAGCACTCCGCCGCCACGGTGAGGTGCACTCTGGCTTGTCTTGATGAATCATGCAAGTGGGAGGTGCGTGCACGTAAGAGTGCAGCCAATAAGTAGAAGATAACTGGCATGGGCGAAGCACACACATGCTGCAGCGCCGAGCAATCCGGCAAGCACCTACAACTGACATCCCGGTTCATCGGTAATAGGTTGCGACCTTTTTCTTGAAGCTGAACCTATGTTGTCTACCATGGCTATAGCTGTAGCTGTGGAGTTAATATTCCACTACCGGCCATCGTATGGGAAAGCTTGAAGGGTTAAGCAAATAGCTATGAAGGTAATATTCGGTGATTGGGATAAGGCATATGTTCGTCTACCCACACTGCTCAATGCCATCAAAATAAAGAACCTTTCCATGTACCTTTCTGTCGAGCTCCACCCAGAGAAGTCAAGAATGGTACAAGCTGTCTCACGGCATGTATTTGTTCATGCCGCCTAGATTTTTGGACAGTGTGTGGAAGCATTCAAACATTTGAGTCCGGTGCTTGCTATTGATGGGACCTTCTTAACCGGAAATTTCAAGGGTACCTTGCTCACAGCAATTGGGATAGATGATGGTTACCAACTTGTCCCATTAGCATTTGCTCTTGTAGAGAAGGAAAATACATCGAACTAGGATTGGTTCATCAATATGATTAGGGTGCGTCTTATTGGGCGTAACAAGGAGGTTTGCATAATTTCTAATAGACACCCTAGCATACTAAATTCCATCAGTAAATCCTTGGTCACTAGCCTATTCATCACAGATGATGCATGACACACTTCTACGGCAAGAGCTACCACAAATCAGATGAAGGATCTTCAACATATCATTCAAATTAACAAGAAACACGTCTTCATTTTTTAGATTCATCATCAAATGTCTTTGCTTAGAGAGCAGCCGAGAAAGTTGTAACACCCAAAAATTCACCACCGAAATTCTGAACATTCATGTGTATTAAATCCCTGTCCAGGGAAGCCAGGGTACACAATTCCAAGTTGCCATACAGAGTGCGTCTTACAAACAGAGTAAAATTATATTACATAAATGCAGCGGTAAAGGGAAGAGTAAGCCTATTAACAACTAGCCAAACGGAGGCTTCCATTCCACAGGCATCTTGACGGCGGAGCCAGTCTAATCCTCTTGCTGATCCTCGTCGGACATGTACTCCACCACTAAGAGGGGGAAAAGGAGCAAGACTGAGTACCACCCACAGTACTCAACAAATCACACCTACAAATATACACCGCACAGGAATCAAAGGTAGGCTAGAGGTTCATTTGCGGAAAAGCAGTTTCAAACCGTGGTAGTTCGCAAACGGTAAAAGGTTGATTAATTGAACAATATTAATTCTCCACTGATTAACGTTACACCACGTTAACCAGGCCCAACCATCCGTCTAAACCACACTAGTTCCATTAAGTCAAGTTAATTAAGTAACATGAGACTAATCACGGTGAGTCTTGACCAATCGCCCATATCCGCGGGCGCGGCTATTCGAATAGATTTAACTCTGATCAGAGGTGTATAACTGTACCCACAAGACACAGCCCCACACACTTTCCCGTGTGCCGGTGTATCACCACAACACCCCATGAGAGGCTGTGATAGGACCGTTCACGCAACCTCTCCCTAACCATCCACACCACGCTGAGGTTGCACTTGCCGCTAGGATACCCCCACATCGGCCAGGCTACCCCCCCTTGCGCCACAATGGATCCGAAAGCCGATCAACCCTACCCCAGGCCGACCCAACTCCATCATGCCCATCCTCACCATCGATGCCTAGGAGAGAGAGAAGATACGCTACAAGCCCAGTCGTTGCCCACGCTAGCTTGTGGAAAGTACGAGTAATTGCCCAAGGGGTTTCCGCGAACCGGTCCTTAATTACCATGGGTGCGACCAGCAAAACCATGCACCCATAGCCCACCATTTGGGTCAAATTTTAGTAATTTAATAATAATATGTTAAATGTTACATTTCCTGACATAGAGTCAAACCATGAATATAAATGATAATATTTAATTTCTAGGTAAACTAATAGTTTCTAAGCATGGCTAAGCATCCTAAGAATAACATTCTAATCATGTTATTACCAAGGTGACAAGGAACAAGGTTCAACAACTAAGACATAATCTTATCTATATAAAGATCATAATCTTATCTATATAAAGATCATAATCCATACCACATGAAATAATAAAAACATGCATGTTTATTTAAATAAACAAAACATTTTAGCAAAAAGTAGGTACAAAATGATCAAGATTACAGTGTGACTTGCCTTGCTCCGGCTCGGTGAATTCGGCAACGACTTCGTAATAAACTAGAGGATCGACGGCGTCGGTTTCTATAGCAAATAACGCACAAACAATTAAAAACAGTACATGTTGACATAGAAACAGGAGCTAAAAGTATTTTTAATGGATTCTTAGCATTTTTCTGGATTTAATGAAATTTGAATGGAATTAATTAGAGCTCGAATGAATTAGTTATGAATTTTAGAAGTTTTACTGTGATTTTCCTATGCAGAAATAATTTCTAAACGATTTATTGCACATTAACAAGGATTTAATGCGTCAGTAGACCACGGGAAACTAGCGCCGACAAGCAGGATCCACGGGTCAGTGGCGCATGAGAGTACGGCGCATGGTGGACGTAGTCCACGCGCGTGCGACGTTCGCGGACATAGGTACATGAACGGCCCCGATCTACCGAGGCAGATCAGACGGTTCAGACCCAGTTGGGAACGAGCTCCGCCGATGTGTGTAGCACAGCGAGGGTGCACGCGGCCTGATGGTTAGCACCGGCGACCATCCGGCGCGGTGGAGGGCAGCGGCGAGCAGTGGAGGAGGTGAGGAATGCGGCCGAGTGCTCACCGAGGTGCGGCAATTGATGGAGAGCGGCGAACGGCGGTGAGCAGAGAGGATTGGTGGCAACGAGGTTCGAGATGTCGACGACAACGGTGTTCCGGCAGCTCAAAGCGACGACGGAGGCGCAAACGAGGTACGGGATGACCTGGCGAAGATGTAGAATGTGTTAGAAGGAAAAAGACTAAGTGGGTCAACGGAAATCCGTGGCCGATTGCTGGTGGAGAGGCTTACTGAAAGGGGATGACGGAGACGATGGAGTTCCAGCAGGAACCCGAAACAGCCGACTTCGGAACAGGACGCAGCTGGGTGCGGCAAAGCTAGCGAGCGCGAGCGCGGTAGTCAGCGATGGCTATAGCGACGGTGGTGTGTGACTGGAGTCGGCGGAGTGCGGCGGCGATTCAGGAGCTCGGCGCGAAGGAGGTTTGGGTACTCGGCAGGCGTGGGCAATTGAGGGGAAAGTGAGAACGGGGCATAGGGAAGGTTTATATGTACTCGGTTGGGGGAGTTCGTGGCTGAGTTGGCCGATTTTCACGGGATTGAGGGCGGCGGCCGTGGCGGCTAGTGGGTGCGATTCAATAGTGGTCGTGGGCGAGAGGGGTGGAGAAGGTGGGGGAAACGGGCAGGGACTCGGTCCGTGGCGTTTGAATCAAGGGTCGAGGCGTGGGGGAGTGGGAACGGCGAAAATCCGACGCTCAGGAAAGGCCGATCCCTTCCGGCCGAGTCGGCCGGAGGTTGAAGATGGGTCTGACATGTGGGTCCTGGCCCCACATGTCAGCAGGCAAGGTGAGCCAACATGGCTAGCAGTTGGGCCAGGCCAGTCAGTGAGGAAGAGCGGAGACAGGCGTGCACACGCAGGTTGCGGTAGGCTGAGACACAGAACTGGGCCGCGGCCCAGTGGGAAGAAAGAAAAGGAAAAGAGAAAAGGAAGGAAGGAAAAAAAAGATTTCCTAGAAGGATTTTAATTCCGATAATTCGTTTTGATTTATTAACATTGCTTTCAGTGCTCTAAAAATTCCCATAAAAATCCTGTTAGTGTATTTTGGCGAGGAGAATATAGGAAAAATATTCTCAGCCATGATGATTTATTATTTCGTATTTTACTTATTTAATTAATTTCCCTGTCCTTTTAAAATAATTTCTTTGGGGCTTTTTCTTTAATATATTTTGTGTGGCTCTGTTTAAGGGGAAACTCAGGGTGTGACAAAAGTGGTTGGATGATAACATGCCACACAAGGAGAAGTGGGCTAGGTCATTCGATACTGTAGGTCGTAGGTTCAGGTTCATGACAGGCAATTTCGCGGAGAGTTTCAACAATATGTTAAGAGGCATCTATAATTTGCCTGTGACTGCTATTGTTGTGTACATTTAACAAATACAACACTTGGTTTGTTGATAGACATCAAGAGGCCTTAGAGTCAGTTGAAAAGGGAGTTCAGTGGCCTAAAAGGGTACTCGACCAATTGAACAAGCAAAGAACTAACACATTGGGACAACGAACTACTTTCTTCAATTTTGAATGGTTGAAATACGAGGTGACCGAGCAAGGCGGGCTGACGGCAGCAGGAGTACAATAGGGCGGGCGACACTATTGTGTTGTTGTAGAAAGAAACACATGTACTTGCCAACGGCCTACATTGTATCACATGCCCTGCTCGCACATGATCACGGTGTGTAGATTGCGAGGGATAAATGTTGAGGTACCTCCGCATATGTCATAGTAATTTATGACTGAAACCTTGCGAAACACTTACACCCCTAGATTTGAGCCATATCTAGATCCCTCTCAATGGACAAGTTATGATGGAGAGGCGTATGTGCCAGACATTTCTATGATAATTACTTCTCAGGGTAGAAGAAAATCGAAAAGGTTCAAGAACGACATGGATAGAGGGTACAATGCACGAAATTCCGAGACCATGGTCCCTGACCATTGTTCTATATGCCACCAAGAAAGACATAAGAAAACTCAATGCCCACGCCATGATAAATTTATGGATCATCGGTCTAGATGCTATTTTACTTTGGGTGTGACGGATATTAGGGTACTACTTTTTTCGCTTGTACATATTTGATAGTTAATCGCACTAATTCCTTCATAATTTGTTCTACTTTCATAAATTTTACCTAACTCTAGATTTTACCTTTTGCAGGATGGCACACCTGCCAGGCCTCGACCCCTAGTACGAGGCGAACCATCGGGCACCCAGGATAGTGGCTGGAGAGGTAAGCTACTACTTTCTGGTACCTATGTTTCCTACTAACACACCGCATCTGTCGAGGTGAACAACATTTTGTAACTTGTTTCAAGCCCTTCAGGTGCTGAGAGTTCATGGGCACACCCCGGTGATGCCCTTTGACAATCAGTACATCCCTCTACTCAAGCGGGCCAAGCTTTTGTGCTTCGTCATGGTGGTGCAGAAGGGAATGCCGGTGTTCAATACTCCCGCACTGACAGCACTCGTCGATCGTTGGCGGCTCGAGACCCACACATTTCACTTATCGTCGGGAGAGATGACTATCACCCTTGAGGACGTCGCTAAGATTTTGGGCCTCCCAATAAAGGCCAATCCAATGACAGATAGCATGGCTTTCGGAGGTTGGAGAGGACGAGTGGAGGAGTTGCTGGGAGTAGCACCTCCTTTACCTCCGGAGGGACAGAAGCAAACCAAGACATCTAGTGTACCACTGAGTTGGTTGCATCACACATTTAGAGAATTAGACCCAGACTCAAACAAGGTCACAGTTGAGTGACACTACAGGCCTTACGTGCTACACATATTCGGGTCCATGCTAAACATCTGGTGCACGGCGATGGATGTTGTCGAACCACAAGGGTTGCACTGGAAATCAGTATTAGGGCAGTCCTCAAGGTCTGCAAAACGCCATGACGACACCGGCCAGGAGAAGGAAGAGGAAGGGGCTGGCGAGGACATATAGGAGGAGAGCGAAGGAGAGGACGACCAAGAGCAACGGTAGGATGAGATAGGTCCATCGCAGCTTGCAGACGCCCCTGAAGCCTTCTAGCCGGATCACCCACGTAGGAAGGTGAAGCACCTAGATCGGTTCACACCTGATCTTCATCACCAACGCACGAAGAAATGATATAATGTCATCTTTTAACTATGTCATTGTATAATTAGAACTGGACTATGAACTTTAAGTGTAGTTCTCGATTCGGACTCGTCGATTGCCTTCTAGTTGTCATTATATGTACTTTATTTCGTTGTGGACTCTATTTTGGATTATCGACTACTATCTTGTTTATAGTCTTGTGCTTGGGTGGATTTCATGCATATGTATGTTGTATGTGATCAATGTGTTTGTTGTGATGATGATGAGAGTTGCTGGGATTCTTTAGTCTACATCTGTTGGTATTCTGGGTGCAAGGTGGGGTTTTTCTACAGGTGAATCAGCAAGACAGCAAGTTCCTACGAATGACACGTAGACAATAGTCTGCCTGCCACACCTTAACACCAAATGGGCTGGCGCTGAGGTGCCTAAGGTCAGCGCTAGCCGGATTGGCGCTGGCCTTGGGACACCCCAGCCCTCAGGTGCTGAGATACCCTAGCTCAGCGCCAGCCAAATTGGCACTGAGCTAGGTCACCTTAGCACCAAAGAGGCCGCCCTGCCGAGGGCCTCGGAGGGACGCTAAGGTGCCATTGCTCAGCACCCGGCCGGCCCTAGTGCAAGCTGCCCTGCTGAGGCCATCGGACAGGTGCTGAGATGCCATAGGTCAACCTTTGAGAACCTCACCATAATTTGGCCCATCGTTGTCTTGCCGCGGCAATAGAAATATCAAATGCTTTGTTCTCTCATCCCTATGCTCAGCTCACCAGATCAAAACATGACACCACGACATATATTATCATAGAAACATTGCACAACAAACTACATTAATTGTCCAACAAATGGCATGAGCACGTAGCTTCAGTTTTTACATGCCTTACAAAAATTAAAAAGGAATGCCACGACATATATTATCCTATGATGGTTCGAAACATTGCACAACACACTAAATTACTTGTCCGACAAATGGCATGATCATGTAGATTCAGTTTTTACATGCCTTAGGGAAATGAAAAATTTCAACCATCGAGTACCACCACCCTACTGGGTGCAGCGAGGGTACTTCCCCTTCCTTGCCGCCTCTGGCCTTGCTTTCTTCGCACGTTGTGCCTTCTGCCGCTTTCTCTCCCTCTCGGCCTCACGCTCTTTTTTCTCCTTACATTCTTTCTCCTCCCTCTGCTTCTGCTCTTTCTCAGCCCTGCATTCAGCCTCATAGTGTCATTCAAAACACTCTTTTGCCCACTGCTGACACATGTGAAGATACGCCACGTCATAGGGATGGACTTCCGTATCTATCCACTCCACAAAGTCACATAGAGAAGGTGGTGGCTTAGATACTTTCACGTATAAGAACGTATTAGCAAATATGGATAAAAGGATTAAACATTGGAAGAAATGAATTTACCTCCACCGGTTTCTTCAACTTCCCTTTCTTTCTTTGAGGCTTCGGCTTTTCCAGGGAGTAGTTACGGCACATCCAATATCTTTGGCGATACATGAAATTTACCTCGCTAATTGCGAACTTACACTCATCGTCACACCAACACATGGGACGAGGGACGCCCGCCGGAGGTTATTGACGAGGGATATAACCACTTACATCCATCCTACCAAACACACTACAAGTTAAATGAAAAACATAGAGCAATTAACACATCAAATATACATAAAAGCATTAATAAATAACTCATTTTAAATAATAGGTGCACCTACCAAATACCCCTCCTATACAATATCTAGGTAAATCAAATGAAACTATGTAACAATATTTTATTCGATAATTTCACCATCTCCTATTTTCAATTAGGGTGGTCTACCCTATGGAATCACTCCATATATCTTCCAATACAATCAACCATAATCCTTCAATACAATCAATAACCAAATCAATAGTAACAAAATAATATGTTATGCATGTGACAATCTGCACCATAGACACCTATTCCAATAAATTTGAAAAAATTTTTATAAAAAACATAGATGAGTAGAGGGATAGGAGGAGATTATCTTGGTACTCTTCCTTCACACAAAATTTGGTTGGAAACGCTTCGATTTGACCGAGATTTGAGGAGGATTAGAGATGGGAGGAGATAGAATAGCCGGGTGAAACCCTCTCTTCGAGTAAGAAGAAGAAAGACAGAAGGAAGGGCTGGGGGCCGGCCGGGTGTGATCGGGGGATCAGCACCAAGACAGGCAGCGCTGACCCCCGCCATGTCGGTGCGCCAGCTCCACCTCCTCGCCATAGTGCCATTGGGGTTGGCGCTGAGCTCCTGGTACATTTCTAAAATAAGTTTTTGGGATTGTCTATTTTTCAAATAAGTTTTCAAAAAGGGTCAATTTGTATGCAAGCTACACAAGTTATCCTGAGATAGTATCAAAGTATTTTTGAGCTATAGTTTATTATAAGTTATACATAACCGATAAAAAAGAATATTTTTAAAGACTTCACACTATCTTTTAAATTGTTAGTATGATATAAAGTTAGGGTGCACCATATTCCCTTTTTCAACAAAGTTGAGTAGGTTCGCAAATTTGCCACAAAGTACATGGGATAATTCTCTCATTTGCCACACTCTGCCACGTGAAATGACTAATTTGTCCTCACCTCCTTCCTTCTCAATCTCTTTCTATTCCCCTCGCTTGCTCTAATGTCCAATGATGGCGGTGGCTAGGAGTAGGCACAAGTAGCTGCGGCCATGGGATGCTAAGAAGCTATGGCAAAAGCAAGCGAGCACGTGCAGGCGGTCACGGTGGGCGGCTGCGCGCAGAACGCAGATGATCATCAGCGGATGCGACAGGAAGCAGCGAGAAGCCGAGCAGAGTGCTGACGAGAAGTAGTGGTCTCGATGGGCCAGCTAGTGTCCGTTGCAACGGGAGCCACGGGCAGCGACGAAGCTGGTTGCGGTGGCCTTGATTGCTGGAGTTGAAGGTGAGAGGGGATGGACAGACAAAGAAGATAGGAGTATTTCTGGTAATTCATGGGACAATGTGGTAAAAGATAGAATTAGTACTTGTAACTGTGTGGCAATTCTACTAAGCCACTTAAGTTTGTGGCAAAAGGGAGTATTCATCCCAACTTTTGGGTATACTAACGATTTTCCTTTTATTTTTGGCGGTTCTAAAGCCAAAGTTTAGTGATAAAGACTTTAATTAATTCTAAAAGGTATGTTCTTAAATTCAAATTTTGCTCTTCTGTAGCTCAAACAAGCTGGCCAACTACGGATAATCTTTAATTTGTTCAGCTTGTTTGAGCTGTAGCTTATAGGAGAAGACAAATTTGAATTTAAAAACTTACCTTTTAAATTAGTTGAAGGGTTTTTGTCACTAGACTTTGGCTTTAGAAAAATGCCTGAAGGTATTTTTTAACATACAAGCCTTGGCCATCCATTCACAATCTGATGGTAGAAATGCATGGAGCAATTAAAATTTTATGTTTCTTTGAACAGTTCGGTGTGCAAGAACATTAGAGAACACTTCTGAGACGTAAATTTGTTTATCTTGAACTCAAAATACCAATATACCATACTGCCCATAAAAATACAAAATAGTCGCCTTTGTTCTTCCATGCAACACAGCCCTGCCTATAGATAGATCTATCTGCTGCATTGTATAGGAGGCGGCAAATTTCGAAAGAGGATGGTAGGGATCACGGCTGGGCTGGTGGTTAGAGAGCGATAAGGCATGGTGATAGTGGTGGCATAACACATTGGAGAGGAAAATGGAAGAGATCAAGTGAGCTAGAGAAGAAAGAGCAGGGGATAGGATATGGATATGGATATTTTGCTAAGGTAGATTTTGTTTTTGGTGTTTTTACAGTACACTACTACATAATCAGTTTTCGTATACGGGTAGAACAGATTTTTTAGGTGGGTGGCCAGCCCCCCTGGGAGAGGGGGTACGTGAAAATACCCCTTTTCTCAGGTGAGCCTGCCCAATTATGCCCTTCTGCGATAATCGTTTTCGCAGGCGGGGGGCTTAACTGGGCCGCCTGCACAAACCATTATCGCAGGTGGGCCAATTAAGCCATCCGCCTACGGTTTTAATTCCAAAAATAGAAAAAGAAATACTTTTTCTATTATGTTTTTCCATCAATTAATTGATTATTTAAAATTATCTCCAAATCAAATATTATGCATGCACTAGTAATTGACATCACCATATGTTGGACAGTAATTGATATGAATAATTATTTATCATACACTAATTAATAATTATTACACAACGTACTTCCTAATATAATTATTCACAATAAATACTACTATATAGTTAATGAATATTTGTTTCATATATTTGTAAGAAGCATATGTTTTTTTCCCACTCCTGAAGTTTCCATCGATCGTATATGCACTCTCATGTTCGAAAAACAGACCGAGTGTATTACATATATCGCGGTGGATGAAGTGGCACAAGTCGGCATAGAGATTCAAAAGTGTTGTCTTATTCATCGTTTGAGCTGGCCCAAGTACTTGATATAACTGCAACAGGAATAAGATAAGAGAGACGTTATAAATAGTAATATGTGCGTCCGTATTAACATATTTAATTAAGTATGTACGTATACTATCCACGTGTGATGTAAACCTGCCGTGGATCCTCATCATTTTACACACGTAATATCCGCAGAGAATAGTCCATGCGGGTTATTTGTAGCATTGTCTAAGGAGTAGTAACAACGTAAATTAAATATGAATATGCATTTTAAGACATAAAATATGTAGTTCGCGTCATTACTGGCCACTTTGTCATGACAAACAGTTTTTCCCTCTTCTTTTCTACTACCCATCATTTTTTTATGTACCATCTGTGTGCGTTGTTTAGAAAATTAAGTGAACATGGTATAAGAAAATAGATAACGAAGACCGGAGATATATACAAAGAGGATTTTAATTTCTTACAGATTCAAAAGAACGAGGAATTCCATATAATCGCCCCCCGGGTAATCGGCCAGATCACAGACCATGACTATCATGTCCTTTGGGTATATAATGAATAAAATGTAGTGGTTATTATAGGTGAATAAAAGTTAATAGTTCTAAAAGTTTTTATAGAAAAAATAGCAAATTTACTTGAAGTTGTACGGACCATTATACATCTTTTGTCTTAGTAAGAAAGCACTGCTAGTTCAATGTATACCTCCACTCCATGACTCTCTCGTCATAAAGTTTATAAATGTACTTCAATGGGTGTTTTTGTTAATAGCAGGAAAATGGGCGTTTTCACTATGGTATCAGATCAGTTCTGAGAGAAGCATACTGGAGATCTCTTTTAATAGTGTTTCTGAAACAGTAGAACGATGTGATGGACGATCATATATATATCGCCCATATGTCGTTTGATCATCCATTCATGACTACGCGTAGATCTTACCATCATCATAGATCGAACAGTTGACAGGGGGGCATGTATGAAATGTTGACTCTATCAGATAGCTAGCTGTCATTTTAATTCTAGATATTTCTGAAATCTTTGACTGCGATTGATTTTTGTTTGTCGTTGAACTGGATTGAATGCACCGGTAGAACGTTCGCCATCAAGATTGGACGTCAGGCGAGGAAAATGGGGGCTCCCGGCCATCTTATCAACTAATGCACCAATTCTCACTCGCATTCGAGTTTCACCCGTGCTAGCTACATCACTGTGCATACGTGTTCATGAAAAAGAACTATTCGTCCTAGCCATCACAAGTTGCTTGCATGGCGTGCATCCTGTCAGCGACAATGACAAAAGATGCATATACATGAGAACACCGTGAGTATTTTAAGACTTCGGATGGGTAGGAATTGTCCGTGTTTCTTTCGACTTGTACCTATTATAAGGGATCTGGTCTAATCTTATTAACTGGAACAAGGTGGAAATGATAAGTGGCTATGTGGCACTCATGTTTTAAGATTCACATACACTTCTAAATGAATTTGAGGGTCCGAGAGGACTGTGAGAGTGCAACAACCTCTTAATTACTTTTTTTATTTTCTTCCTTCATTATTACAAAGTATTCGTGCTGCCCTATCAATACCGGTTAGAAAAAACCCGATAATGATAGGGGTTTTTTTTTACCCACCCGATCTGCGTCCTTTTAAACCGATAATGATGTGATAGGTCTTATCAGTACCGGTTTGTAGCTAAAACCGGCATCAGTACTGGATTGAGACCCGAACCGGCACTAATAAGAACTTTTGGCGGCAAAGCCGGCTCAGTTACAAACCAGCACAGATAACCTCGTCCATATTAGTATCAGTTTTTAATATAAATCTAACTTTTTTATATAAACTTAGATGGAGATAAACTTTATATAAAAATTGTAGCTTTTGATGAGATCTACAATTTTGTAGTTGACAACCTTTTCATTTGATGTCATTTAAATGCTCAAATATATGTTTTAAATCTCGGATATAAAGGGTCAAAAGAAAAAATATCCATAACCAAATAAAATTGATGTGTAGGTGAATTGATAAGGATAAAAGCATGAGAGAGAGATTTAGAGTTCGAATCTAACCATGACAAGTTATAGTTTCACTTAAAAAATAGGCACTAATAATTGGGACTGTATATATACAGTTAAGGATGGTTAGTAATATACGAAAATATATATTTTTATTTTTTTATCCTAAATTTTGAATTTGGATTCTACTATCAGTACTAGTTCATAGCTAGAACTGGTACTGATGAGGCCTTATTGCCTCTTTGGTAGTGTCGATGCTTGTTTTGAATCGGTATTGATAACGATTTCTGCTATAGGGCTTGTAATCATTTTGGATCTCTACAGAATTTTATCTATTTTGTTTCAAGTTATGCATGATATACCTAAAGATACTTTCAGCAAATTCAGGATATCTACCATTTTGAAAAGATATATTACAACTGAGAATAAGCAAACAGAAACAAGGCCATGTATGACACCATTTGCTTGTGATTCTAGCTTGAGCTTTTTATCTTGTTTTTTATGAGCACGTTTTCTAAAACGTTAAATGAAAATTTTTTTTATAAAAAATTCTATATAGAAATTTATGTAAAAAGCAAATAAATCTATTTTTTAAGTTTATAATAGCAAATACTTAATTAATCATGCGCTAATGATTTTTCTTGTTTTGGTAAAAAAAAAGCTAATGCTAAAATCTTAAGTGAACACTACCTTAGAACTGTTAGACTGCATTCCAATCTGACGGACCAATCCAATAATGCTCTGAATTTGACATTCACAAACAACTACCTTGACCAGATAATGCAGGAGACAGCATCATGGTAGAGTCAATCACATGAGCAACTACACGTTAACTATTCACAAATCACTGACCTAATGGCACACTCACTCACACTCAACTATCACACAGAGCCTGTACTCCACTGACCTTTGATTCTCTTGTGTCCAAGCATATATATCCTCCACTCAACAAATCAACGCCATGCAACGTACCACAACTTGCATTACTTTAACATCATATAAACTGAGGATAGGATTGTCACTAATCCGAAGCCTTAAAAATCTCAAAAGATCTTCGAGGGAGATGTTAACTAATCACTGCATTGTTTTTTTCCTAGTCTGACAGTGATTCCCGTCCTATGAACTGCATGAATTCCAAATGGATAAGGTTGTCGCCTTCTCCTCTTTTTTCTGGTATGAAATAGTGAGATCAAGTTGGTCTGGTCTAGATATTGAAAGTGTTATAGAACATTTAAAACTAGACCATCCCTGACAAAAAAAAAGTTAAAAACTACAGTGAGCTGAAAATTTCAAAAAAGGGGCCACTTGTCAGTGGAGCAGATTGCTGCCGAGAGCCGGCAATATTCATGAGTTTTGAAAATAACAATATATAACAGTGAGGTACCTTTGGTTTTTCCTTGGCTATCTAGATGGCAAATCGAAAGAAATTCAGGGGCAGTTTAAGCTGAAGAATTTCTCGAACTTTCCTAGGTGCAAGCTTTAGCTAGTGGCCCTCTGATTTAACTGAGTTGCAATGATTCATAATCATGGTAAGATGCAGCAAGTAGCATGCTTTATTACACGTAAAGGTAACACCTATCAGTTGGTAAAAGCAACCGCATATATATGTATATGTACTCTATCTTGTTATGCTCGGCAACACTTTCAGAAACAGTGTTTTGGAACAACGTATGGTTTGCATATATTTGCTTTATACTTGATCTAGAAATGGGTCACTTTAGATTATATATATGATTCATGCATCTGATCCACTGGATATAGCTAAAGCTCACAACAGACACATCTGATTGGATTGATCTTGGTTTTTGTTGGAAATGCGTCACAGCTTTTAAAAAAAAAATGTTCAGGGTACCAAAAGCTCACTAGATGCTAATGTTGTAGTCAAACAGCGAGCACATATGGAATTGAGAAGCTGTGGGAATTGGGATAGTGTTGCATATATGGTGTCAAACTAACAAAGCTCTTAGTAGTCTACATGCCAAACTATGGATATGCTTTACGTATTAAAGGTTGTATCCTAATGAGCTATAGGACAGGTAGGCCGATGATGAGCTGCATTTTGGATTGTAAGCCACTTCTAGGGGATTTTTAACTTCATCTATGGCTCTATCACAAAATGGAACTTGTCAAGCGCCCATTAAAAGTCTAGACTTCAATCCTAGCTAGATGTATATTAAAGGGAACACAGATCGACCCTAGGTTGAATCATGATGTCATAATCTAGGTGAAAATATGTAGGATCTTAATCACAATATGCAAACATGCCTTCTGAATAACCAGTAACCTATGTAGTATTTGCACAAAACCGGTATTGATATACAAAATAGAATCTGAAATTATATATAAACAACTATCGAATATTTGTCTTTTTTACATATTCATTCACAAATAAACTTTCAAATGTGCACTAATAATTTTGAAGTTTGAAACAAATTTATTAAGTTATTTATGGTTCCAACATTTTTAATCAGCTGTTAAAAATATGCACTTGCCTTCTAAATTATGTATATATAAAATCCATCCTTATATAATTTTATTAATTTATATTTTTCTACATGTGTATTTCGAGAGTTAATAAATACAAAGCTGTACCATGAATGGAGTCTTAATTTTACTTCCCAAATTCCAAAATAATAAATACAAGGTATACTTTGATTGGAGTCTCGATTTTAACCTCACATAATTTAATGATGATAAAATTAGGAATTTGATAAATATGAAGCTGCACTATTCTGGAAATCTTAATTTAGTATTTTATTTGTAACATACTAGGATTTCTCCTAGGAGAATTTAGCAGCGAAATCAAGTTTTCGATTTCAAAAAAAAAATTAAAAAGGTTCACAAAATGACGTAGGTTTTCTTCCAAGTTAGGAACGAAATTATAAAAGTTTAACCTAGGAAAATAGTAAGATAGAAGTGATTGTTTGTTCATTTCCATAATAGAATGCATAAACATTTCCATAGCCTAAATAGTTTCTAAGGACGATAGGTTTAATATAAAATCATGAGAAAGTTTCTATAATCGGTATACAACACAACTTATCTACTGTAAATTTTTCATGATTTTATCACTTCAGTAAGTACTTCAATAAAATCCCTCAAATCAGCTAGACTAGGGAGCTAGCTAAAAATGAATGGGTATACTTCTAAAATTCACCAAATAAAAATGAAGATTAATTAGGCAGTGCAATTCTACCAACAGGTGTGTCAACAAGAACCCTACCACTAGTAATTTTGGCTCAATTTAATTCCCAAAGAAATCACATAAAATAATAAGAGCAAAGCCCTAGGGACATAAATTACACTGCAAAAAAACTGGATCATTATGCCTACTTTGCAATTTCACCAAATATTAACCAGACTACTTCTAACCCTAAAATTTGGTCAGCGGGCTAAGCACGTCCTCCTCTACCTCCAGTAAGTTTTCCCAAATTAATAACCCTTGGTAACCTAGTGAAACAATAACACAAAGACTGCATGTTGGATAGCTCACAAGACAGTCTCTAGAGGATTCTTCTCTCTATTTCACTTCCATGTGGGATTCTTCTCTCAATTTCACTTCCATGTGGGACCCACAAGACCATGGCCCACTTGTAAGCCTCAGCACTGCTTGGGACAGCGTGTTGCACCAAGGTTTCTACCCACACTCCTCTCTTCTTCCTAGGTTTTCACTACATGGACCCACTAGACATAGCCTAAATCTAACCCAAGGTGTGTAACACAAGTTCTCCTCCATATGGGACCCACCAAAGCTACTGCACCATTGGAGCCACCTCAAGGTTGCATGAACCAACGTGTCATCTCCTTGTTCCTCTCCTTCCCCCACTAATACAGAGCAACCTAGATCAGCTCCATTCTAGGAGACTTCAGCCATTCCACCCCAGACTTCGCCAGCTATCTTTCCTTCCTCTCTTCTCCACGTTCCCACTGAGAAAACCCAGCAGAATCCCCTAGGATCGCCGGAGACAGGAGCACCTCCTCTGCAGCTAACAGTGTTCGACAGAGCCCGAGCTAACTCCGGTGAGCTCCATCCTCTCTTAACCACAAGAACATGATCGACACCTCCTGATCATCCCATTTTCATATTTCATGGCCCTAGGTTTGCTAGTCGGAGCCGCCGTGCTGCCGCCGTGCACTGCCTTTGCTCCGCTGGACCACTGCCGTGACACCGTCACTGTTTTGGCCGATCCAGGACGCCGCAAGCCGAACCCTCGCGCCAACGTCGTCGCCTTGTCTCCAGGAGCCCGCTGACCGAAGGAATCAAGCCGTGGTGCCACGAAGCTCGAGATCAGCCATCGTCTTCCCCAGCTTCGATTTGAGTCACCGCCATCGATTCCTCCCTCCCCGGTGAGAGTTAGACCGATTCATCGCACATGTAGCTGCCTTAGGACTCACATGATTTCGTGCACCCTTTTTCCTAGTAGCCCGTTGACCGGAGGACGCGGCCGACGAAGATCTGTGGATTCCGCCGCCGCCGAGTAGTCTTTCGACATTGCAGCCGCTGCTCAGACCTCGCTGACTGCTTCAGACCCCGCGGTGAGGACTCAGACACCTAGTAGACACACATCCATGCATTGGCTTGGCCAGTTTAAGCCCGTATGGCGATTTGCCTCGTCGACCCGAAAAAGCCTATCCGCCTGCGCCGCCGCTGTACTAGCTCTGGCCACCATAGCACGTACCACCACCACGATAGCTTAGCTTGATGCCTCTTCATTTTCTCTTTTGGCCACAACCCGAGCCGAGCCACCGTTTGCCGTCGCCGCCGCCGAGAAACTCGCCAGCACCACTCGGCCTCGCCTCTCTCTGTTCTGTCTCACTGGCACGCGGGACCCACCCGTCAGCGCGAGTAGCGGGCAAGGACCGAAGTAAAAGAAATTAAAACTTGTAAGGTCGAATAGCAAAAGGCCACTCTGTGACATGTGGACCCAAGGACCTATATGCAAATAATCAGAAACCTAAGTACTCTTACAGAAAAATCACATCTCACACGTGTTTGGACTGCGGGTTGATTTCTTGGATCTCCCAGGGACCTTTGCGCATATTTCCCATCACTGACCGGTGGACCCATGCAATATAAAATCTGAAAAGTATGAAGAAAAGGATTAATGCATTATTTGTTCAACTGAAAAATATGAAAACTTGAAAAATCCATAACTAATTCATTTTAACTCCAAATTGGATGAAACAAGATTTGTTGGAATCAAAAAATTATGTATTTTATTTCTACAGATTAAGATCTAGAATATCTGTACTTAACAAACCTCAAAAATGAATAATATTATAAAAGTGCACAAATACTTTCAAATTATAACAAACTCATCTTAACTTCAATTTTGGTAAACCAAGATTTAATAGAGTCACAATGTTTTGTACATTATTGCCGTAGACTGAAAACATAATGAGATTTACTAAAATTAGTACCTAAAACACATTTATGATTTATGCAAAGGATAAATATTTTGTATAGGATATAAAAGGAAGAATAATTTCTAAAAATCATAGAAACTTTATTTTAACTCTATATGAGTTACACCCAAATGGCAATAAGTTCACAGCACATCCTTCTCTAAATATATAAAGTTATATTTCATAGAAACATAGTCCTAAAACACATGTATATTAAATTATATGTATAGATATCGTATAGAAGCTTAAAACTTATAAAATTAATATCTCCAAATTGCAAAATAATAAAATAGAACTTCCTTCACTAAAAATCATCCAAAACCAGTACCAACTCACAATATAGGTTCCACACACTCTAAAAGTAAATTGGTTATTGAATGTTAATTTATAACTAGACGTATTCACGTGTAAGACTACCAAATAATTCATCTCTCCAAGGCCCAATACTAAACAGGAACTTATTTAATCACCATTCCTCTAAAATTACACTCTTAAATAATGTAAATAGTACTTTGACAAGGACACGTCATGAAATACACATTAAAAGTCACATAAGGTACGAACCCCGTATTTCACATATAACTTTCAAAAAATTTATCTCGAAAGTGAAAGATGATAAAATATAAATTCCTTCACTAAAAATCATACAAAGTTAGTACCAAACTACTGTGTAAATTTCACACATATTAAAATAACTTCAAATTTTACCTTATATCGTATTCGGACGTATTTCCGTATAGAACTTGTAAAATTCATAATAAATTCATCCCAACTCTAAAAATTGTGAAACCAATTTTGTTAGTCTTGTAAAATAGTGATGTTTAACCCTGTAGATAAGGTTTCGAAAAAACTATCTCCTAAAAATATACCTAGAGTTTACCTAAGGAATAAACGGTCTATTCTAATACAATTTTGTAAAATTCATAACTCCCAAACCGTAAATGATAAAATAGAAATTCCTTCACCTAAATTCACCTTAGATCAGTAGCAATCTACTGTATAAACCTCATGCATATTAGAGTATTTTGTATTTTTCGCATTATTTGCTATTTATTCGGGCGTACGTTATTTTCTTTTTAGAGAACGAATTCGATATTGGTGAAGAAGTGAGATAGTTGGTATTCTCCCCTCCTCCTTGAACAAATTGAATCCTATGTTTTGGAGAATGAAATGTGTTGTTTGTAAAATTGCATGCGTATTTGTGAATAACGGTATTTGAATTGTGGTAAATGGTAGTTATAACCAATTAGTTGCATGATCCATCTTAAAATGTTGTACGCCTTGCTGTTTGTAACCTTAGACTTGGTTAGAGTACTTGATTTGTACTCATGGGAGTCTATGTTAAGTTAATACACTTGCTTATGCTTAGCCATGCTTAGTAACGCGCTGAATATTACAGTGATCATTATATACCTTTGAAAATGAGAATTTTATAACTTCTGGACAGAGGTGAAGCCTCTGTTTATTTGTGAACTAAAATGATGAAAAACCTGATTTTAGACTTGGGCGGCAAGTGGTGTGCATATGGAGTAGTTGCACACTGACAGGGAGAGTGTTCGCCTGAGTCGATTAAGGACTGAACTCAGTGTCATATTCTCATGTTAAACAGTACAACCACATGTGCTAGTATGGGATAGCCATAATGGATTAAGTTGCTTAATGTTTAGCCTTGTATTCTGGTAGGCAGAGTAGTATGGGCAGTGCCTACAACGGACCATAGGGCTGTTCAGAGGAGCTACCTATATCCCGTAACAGAATAGGCATCTAAGTTTGTCCAATACAACATTATGTGCCTCGTGGGGAGCCAAGTAGGCTGCCGCCACGGCGCTGGGTTAAGGCGTGGGCCCACCACCCATGGCATCGGTTAGCACCCCGATGTGGAGTAACACACCTCGTGCTGGTGCAAAGCTAAATGTTAGGTGATGTAAAAGCTGTGTTGTGACCTTTAGACCGTATTCAATGTGTAGAGTGTGGTGGTACCAATGGGTACCAGACAAACTAGAGCGATCACATCATGTGGGTAAAGTTGTACAAACTCTGCAGAGTCAAAACTAATCGGTTAGCCGTGCTCATGGTCATGAGCGGCATGGTTGTGTCCATTGAGTATAGATTTGTGCTTTTAAATGTGTTTATGAAATTGGGATGAGGATTGGTGACTTATGGAAATTATTATGCTTATTACAATGCTTATGGTGGCTTGTTGTCGTGGAGAGCAGCAAGCAGGAAAATTATTATGTTGATCACTTCCCTACTTGTTATACATATTTCTAATGTTTTATTAAATATTGTTACAAATAATTGTGAACTAAAATTAGCTTATGTAAAACTGAACCCACAAATAGCTTATCTTCTTGATGTTAGAGCTCACATGTAGCGATATAGGATTATCCTTACCAGTACATTATTTTACTAATGTACTGACTCTTACTTGTATGGTTATAAATCTTTGCTGTAGGTTGAGTGCTACGGGAATTCGTTACTTCTTCAGGATTGATTCTTTAAGGGGTCTACCCCTAGTCGGATTGCCTGTGGTATGGATAGACAAGCTTCCGCTGAATCATATTATTCGGTTATTTGACCTATGTAACTCTGATATAGTAAATTTAGTTTACTTACTTGTATAACCATTTATTGAATACCATTGCTAGAGATGAAAATGTGGACTAGCAATTATCCTGGGGCTAGTCTGCATAAGTATAGGCTTAGAACAGTTGAGATACATCGAGAGTAGTTCAATCGTAGGCCATGTCCTCAGAGATATGTATCGTGTTTGGTCACCACCTTCGTGTGGTTTGACGGACATATCTCACCGTACGGACTGATATAACTATTCTTTCAAATAGCTCTCATGTTCTTAGTTTGACGTTTCAGTTGTTTTGCATTATAATTAGTGGTTTGTATGACAAGGTTGCGATGAAGTTGGATGGTTACAGTTTTATTTGGCTTTCTCTTGAGATCCCATCCAACTAGATATTTCGCGTTGTTGTACCAATTACCTCTTATAGTGCAGAAAACCGGGTGCGCCACATTATTAATTTAGAAATATTAAAAATTAAATTTAATAGCTAGCGAGTTGTAATTCACTCAGAATTAACAAATACATAATTATACTGTTTTAATTTCATTTGTATGTGACAAAATAATTCCAAACTTTGGAATTAATTAATAGATACTAAGTTGTACTTGGATTAGGGACTCAATTTTACCTTTTTGTGATTTAGATATTAAGATGCACTCGTCTACCCTCAGGTGCACCTCTTGCATCTTTGCAAAAACAGCGCATGTAATCATAAAATTATATAAAGACTGCACAAATTTCAGATATATGGGAACCATATAAAGTCAATAAATTGGTTAACAAATGTCATATCAGATTCTCTTTAAATGAGGGGAAGAGGAAATAATACAAGTTAAAGGTAACAAGAAAAAATCCAAGGATAAAAAAACAAAAGGATGATACATAGTACTCCATGGACTATACCATTTTTTTTGGCATGCATGCTAATTGGCTACGAACAACATGGATTATATCACAATTTTCTTCTAAAATTTCAATTTGTCTCCTTTTGCGTTGTTTGCCTCAAATTCACAAACAATCTACTTGCTCAATTGGATCCTACAAAGTGTAATATTGGGGTTTCTCTGAACTGATTCAGTATCTCAATCATGACGAACCAAGTATTGGATATAATGTCTCATTGCCTATCGTCGACCAGAATGTTCTTACTCCAATTAATCTAATTTACCATTGATGACACATAGTGCACTAATTCTTTAATCAATGGGTGTGCGTTAAATCCAAGATAAAGCTAGCTAGCTCTGGATTAGAAGGATTATGACAGAAAATTCTTATGAGGAATTTACTGCAGTTCCTTCACTGTTGTTTTTTGTTTAGATGGGTTAGCTAGTAAAATGATACCTGACAAATGCAGAAGATTGGCTACAGGATATAACTATGGTAAATATATATGGTGTACAGTCAATAAATTCATATACAGGCCTTATATTTTCCAAAAAATATTATAAAACTTTAGGCCTTATAAAACAAGAAGAGGGAGTAATTTTTTAGACAAATATACAAATATGACGTCCTAAAAAAATTTGACTTAATACATATTTAAAATAATACTATCTTCATTCTCAAATAAATATCGTCATAGAATGCATGCAGTCAAACCTCAAAAACTTAAATGATCAATTGATGCAAAAATATTAAGAGTTGACATGAGAAAATGATATTGGTAGATTTTTCATGAAAAGCATTTTTATATAGTTATACTTTTAATAGATTTTATAAAATTATAGTTAAAAAAGCAGTGATAGAACATGTACATTAGAGACTACGTCGATGTTTAAAATGATAAGTAAAAAATAACGGAGGTTGTATGTTTTTATGAAGTAAATCATAATGGCTATAACAAATAATCCTGTTTGCTTGAGACAGAACCATACCTTTCTGCCAATGTTGTCCATCAAGCCAGCTCATCTTCTGAAAATTTTAACCCCGAGCAAAAATTTCTTACCCAGTGGATCAAGTTGCGTGAATTTTGTTTTATATCTCCCAATCAACTCGAATTACCCGTCACCATACTCAACTGCAACAACAAAAGTCGCTATCACTGGGAGATCTTGGCAACAATAGGTGTATCTAATAGGCAGGTTAAAAGTCACTAAAGGTAATTAGTTTTCTACCATTGCAAAGATGCTAAATTAAAAATATGCAATTGCCAAAGATGCCCTTTGCCAACTATCATCCCAAGAGAGACCAAAGTTACGGAAATACCATCGCAACTTAGGTTTTTCGTGTTTTTTTTGTTACCACGAAGATATGTCCATTTTATCTCTATTATCACATGTTGTATCATCTTTAGTGTGAGGCATATAATATATATATATAGGGGTTTAGATTTGTGGGATAACCACATAGGCGCTGAGAAAGTGAGTAGAAAGAAGGAAATGTCAATTCCAACGGAAGGCCCTAGAGACGAAAAACTTGATAGAATGGTTGCTAATTTCTGACTCTTTTGTGATGGAACTTTTAACTTAAATCTTCGCCATGGCATTGCTACTTTGCAACAGTATTTTTCTTTGGCAGGGTGCAACCGTATTTTAATTTTCTTAATTAATTAAACTAGACATAGTTTAATCTGTAGTAAATATTTTGTCATACATGGTCAACTAATCTATAGTAAATATCTTGTCATATATGATCAATTTTATTATCCGATCTGCCAATATTTAATAGAAAAATGTTTGCCTAGACAGTAGTCTAGACGGTCTAGACCACATCTAGACGCTGAACAATAAAGTTTAGTAGTCTAGACCACGTCTAACCATGTTTAGTAGTCTAGATGGTCTATACCATGTCTAGACGTTGGAGGATGGGTCATCGTCTAGAATAGGACCTAAACTCTGTCCTAGACTATTTAACCATCTAGTCCATCAAATATGGTCATGGACTATATAGACCATGTAATTAGACAACATCAAGACACACTTAGATCTAGACTAGGTCTTTAGGCAATGGGCTAGTGTGGATGTGCTATACATGTGACATTATTCCTTATTTTAGCACACATTCAAAATGTTGTGATGAGTTTGGTGCTAATGGAAGGTTTCATTTAAATCTAATAAAAGGTTTATTCCTGCAAAATAAGATAAGCTTACATCTCTTTTGTTGTTCTAAATGGTAGGCAGGAGAGAATACCGATTTAAGAGTCAAATACTCTATGGAACATTCATACTAGATATGTATATACGTGAGCCAAAAAATATGATAAAAGTATATTTACGATATATGTCGATGTCGTCTACACTTATATCTAGACTGGTTAGACTCTAGACTGTGGGTCACCGTCTATTTAGCGTCTAACGTCTAGGTGAATATTAGCGGTGACTAACCTTTTCTAACATCTATCTTGTGAGGAAACATCTTTTGATAATTTTATACAAAATACAAATGATAATGAGGGCTGCCAGGGTCTATTTGGCAGGGCTCCAGCTGCAGCTTCACCTTTCTTGGAGCTGGAGGCCAACCAAACAGTTTCAGCTTCACCAAAAAGAGAGCAGAGCGGGCTAGAGTGATCTGAAAAAATGAACGAGAGGGGTGGAGCGGGGTTCAAGCCGCTCTACAGCTCTACTCCAGACTCCGTTCCAAAAGTTAAATTTAGAAGTTAGAGTCCTATTAAATTTATCCTAAAGATTCAGAAAGTATAGTGAGAATTTAATTAGGGGTGAAAAAGAAAGAGAACAAACTGGGAAAAGGTCACAGCAATCTACACTGATATATATGAGTGGTTCCATGATTCCATCTTCAAATGGACCGGCCAGCACCTAGGACTGAACACGTACGTAAAGTGACGTGCCAAGCAGACAACGATCAACACAGAGAGTTCCAATATCTAGATCATCTTGGCAGCATTAATAAAATAGAAGGAAAAGTGGCATAAAGAAACTAGCACGATGACTTGGTTAGATCTCGTGTGTAGTGCGATCTACCGGCAACCTCGATATCGACAACTAGTGGGAGAAGAATAATTGGTGAAGGTGACAATCGGATTAGAACACATATTATCATGGACACACCAAAAGAAGACACTGATATTTAATTAACTCCACTTGAATTGCTTGGATGATGATCAGCTCGAACTAGCCGATGGATTGTTGTGTAATTATTTTTCTGTTTTTTTGAGACAAACACATAGGGCTGATAGGGTTTCATTTGAGTGCATCAGCGGTGCGAGAGTCTCTATCCATGATATAAAATATCAGCCAATGCATGCCAACTATGCATGTTTGCTAGAGACGGTTGTAAATTTATAATATCTTCTATGTTATCCGTCGATTGATATCAACAACCACATATAATATCTCTATATCATTCATAACGGCGATAACACATAACACTATATGCATCATTTATATAACTGACTTATGACACTAAGCTCATTCTCTCTTCAATACTACTCAACACACACCCTTTCACTTCCCACTTCTCTAATTCTCGAGGGAGAGGCAACGGGTGGTAGTCAATATGACAATAATAGCTAGCTACTTGAACTGTAGCAAATCATGCAAGGTCAATAGGGTTGGGTGTGGTGAGTTTGGAGGAGGGGGTGGATTTAGAGGTAAATTGGGATGACGGAGGTACAGTGGTAGGCAGCATGAAGCCGCCTTATTTATAATAGAGAAATAGTGTCATATAAAAGGAAGAGGGTGATGCACAACTAGCTTGCTAGAGTGATTTGGGTAATGACAGAGGAGACAATTTTCTATGCAAGGGAAGCTCACCAAAGACGGAGGGCCAAAGGAGAAGGATAGGGGAGGAGGCATTAGTCAGCAGCCCTTTTGGTGCTGGCGATGTGGTTCGTAGAGTGGAGAGGTCATAGTAATGAGCTAGTTGTTCAAGAGAGAGATTTGAGTAAGGAGAGAGAAGAATAAGGTATATTTAGGGTTACTATTATGTTGCATGAGTCTTAGAGCAATTTTAGTCATCAAAAAATTATTGATATAGCTATAAAAAATCAGGTGACTGATGGATGCATGGTCTATTAATTATATAAATTAGCTAGGTTCTCCAAGATCGAAATAGTTTATTAGAGATTAAACAACCCTGATAATTTAAATCACTTCTTGTTATCTACTCCCTCCGCATAAAAATGTAGGGTGTTCTTGATTTTCATAAAGTCAATATTTATAACATTTGATTGGTTACTAAACTAATAATATTTTTTTTATACATGTGGTATCATTATATTCGTATCCAAAAATATTTCAATATGATGTTAATATCATAGTTATCGGAAATTAATGTATTATAAAAGTAATTAGTGATCAAAATATAAAGTATATTATATTAGAGACCATAACAATAACATATACGTCTTATGTTTTTATCCCGAAGAGTACTTTATTATGAAAGAACTAGATTAAACCAAGTTTTACTTTCTTATACTTAGATTTACATTCACACGTCTAGTGATCTCATGGCGCACTTCGTCGCTAGTAGTCCAGCCAGTTTTATCTTAATACTCCGTACAACCCTTAGATCTAGTTAATCAGTTAGCTTGTCTTTCGTTGAAGTTATTACAACTAAATTTACATGTGATCTAATTGTTCATACAAAGTGACTGTTCGGGAAGGAGCATGTCCCTCCTGAACAAACACAACCGTTGCCAATGGGTGCCATTGGCACCCCTTCTCTCAGTATATATATGTACTGTGAACAGTGTAATTGATAAGAAAAGAATAGAGATTATTTCACTAATTACTCTCAATACATTATCAAGCATGTTGAACTCCACTGAGTTGATAGAGAAGAAGAAGGCAAAAAGCAAGGTATAGAAGACATTGATGATTTTCACCTTTGTGAACACCATCGTGCAGCAATGCGCGGTGTGATGTCCTTCATTCAATCTCTTGGCGACATGCTTCACCACCTTCTCCGTCGCCGTCTCGGAGAGAGGCCCGGAAGTCAACGGAAGTAGGCTCACCACCGAGTTCATGCTGCTGTGGAGCGTTGTCGTTCCGGCATGGCACGGGTGTTGGTGCAGCCGCATGTGGAGGCCGCCACAGTACAAGCCGCCATGGACACCATTCACGCTCGCGCCGAGGCTCCTGTAACGGCATCACCACCACTTCCACAGGGCAACTTCGTCGCCACCGGCCACCGGTCGACACTGAAGCGCCATCGACCATGGGCGGAGCACGGTGTCCGCGCTCCGACGCCCATACCGGTAAGGCCACGGGGACGCACCGCGACGTCGAGCGTCGCCCCCACAGCCCCGCCGCCCGTCGCTGAACCGCCGGCGCCGCAAGTCACCCGCGTCGATGGAGGCATGTCGGGAGAAGAACGGCGGCCCAATCTGCCGATGCGCGCCGGACCTTGGCGGCTCAGCGTGGCGCTCATCCCCTCTACCGCCGGCGAGTCCACGCCGGCGCCCAAGAAACCCTCCAATGGATTCATCGAGGAGGAAGATGTGAGTGACTCCTCGTTGAGGGAGTCATCCTCGTCGGCTTAGAGGGAGACAGGGAAGCGCGGGGGGAGGCGGCCCCTCGCCGGTGCCGGCGTTGGCTGGCTGGAGAGGCCGCATCCCCACGGCGGCGGTGGCGGCTGGACAGTGGGAAGGGAGGAGTAGTTAGGGTTTGCTCCTCCCCCGCGATCCCCACGCCCCCTGTAAAGGCCGGATGGGCCAGCCGCCAAGGCCCACTAATCCTCCCCCCCCCCCTCCCGTGCGTGCACCCACAGGAGAGGCTGAAAGGCCAGCTAGGCCTAGGCCCAGGTTGTGTATATTTTACAGTTTAGGCCCTATAGTTAAATAAAACTGCAAAATACCCTTGTGTTTTATGTTTAAGTCCCTGTACTCGTTACTAATTGTAACAATTTTGTTATAATTACAATCTAGACCCTATGAGTACTAGGTTTTATATAAATGTTTAAAGTGGATGTCCATGTGCATTTCCAATGACATTTTACATATTTGGGACTATTATTTTATTACAGTTAATTTATTTACTCGTAATTTAATTATCGACCATGTTTAAATTTTATAAATTATTAATTTTTGCAAATTTAAATTTCGAATTCCCATTAATTAAGTTATTTTACTTAATTCCATTGGAATTCATATGCATAATATCACTAGAAATTCCTCTATTTATTGAAAATCATGACAATGGCAACTACTACAAAATATTTGTAGATTATACCACTGACATCTACTACAATACTTTGTAGATTATGTCAACGGTATCTACTACAACACACTTGTAGACTATGCCTTTTTGACATCTACTACAACATTTTGTAGATTATGCTTTTAGCATCTACTACAATTTTTGTAGGTTATGCCCAAATCAACGAGGCAACTCGTTTAAAAATTTTGGTGTTTACCACAAAGACATGATTTTTGATATACATGAATATAACTCAAAACTATGGAGACTAAAGCATCTACTACAAATTTTGTAGACTATGCCATTAGCAACGAGACACCTCGTCCATAGGATTATATTCCATATTTGAGGTATACGCTATTATGGATGCAAGACACATCTTGTATTCAGATATTTGCATATTATTATAACCATTACCATACAAAATTAATTTACTCCTTGTAAATTAATCAATTCATAGTATTTCTTATATAGGGCTAAGATGGCCGCCAAAGAGTTTGAGATTCTCGCTCTTGATGGCCACAACTACCCTACATGGGCAATGGATGTCAAGGTCAGCCTAGCCACTCGAAGTATGTTGATAGTGATACTTGATCCTCCTGAAGGAGAAGCTCCGCCTAATATTGCTCCTAATGTGATGTATACTGCCTTATATATTATAAGAAATCATATACATCCAGATTTAAAGGCAGAGTATCTCTACGAGGAGAATCCACGAAACCTATGGTTAGCCCTAAAAAATAGGTATGAACAGCAGAAAGCTATGATACTTCCAGAGGCTAACTATGAATGGGCACATCTCCGACTATAATATTTTAAAACAGTTGGAGCATACAATCATGCTCTTTATAACATTTGCTCAAAATTGCGGTTTTGTAAAAAAGAACCCACTGATGCGGAGAAGATAGAGAAGACACTCTCTACCATGCTCCCCGCAGATCGGATCTTACAGTACCAATGGCGTGCTGCAAATTACCAAACTTATTCTGATCTGATGCACATAATAACTCAGGCAGAAAAGCATGATGAACTCCTTTTAAGGAATAATCAGCAACGCCCTGTTAGGACGGCACCATTGCTGAAGTACATATGAATATACATAATCAGAATAAACCAAAGTTCGATGGTAATAGAAACCATCCAAAGAACTTCAGGGGTAAACGCAAACGCAACAGGAAGTAAAGATCTTGTGGATTCCAAAAGGGGAAAGGCAATTTCAAGGACAAAAATAAATCTAACATTTGTCAGAAGTGTGACTATCACAGCCATACAACTAAGAAATACCGTACCCCCAGACATCTTATCAACTTATACCTTCAGTTTGTGGCCAAAGGCAAGCCTGCTCAAGATAAGAGGATTGAATCACACTTCAACCTCCAAATCGACAACACTAGTGGAGCAAGCTGTTCTCAGAAGTTTCTAGAGGAACTCAAGAGCACTGTGGCCCCTCCTCAGTAGGGTGAACCCATGACCACTGACAACATGCTTGTGGAGTTTGCTTCACAAGATCTGTTTGGAGACCTTATATAGTCTCCCAATAACATAGATGCTATGTTAATTATGTCCTAGTATGTGTTGTAATAATACTAAGTTGTCATCTATATTGTAAGCTAGTATGCTACAATAATGTACCGAACATATTCTGTGTTGAATAAATGTTTGTACATAGTCTATATATCTGACAAGAATTTCATATCAAATTCTTCTTTCTATATATAGATTTATGGGATTTAATCTAATGGAGGAGGAATTATGCCTTGTGGACAGTGGAACCACAAACTCTATACTTCGGGACACAAAATATTTCTTGACTCTTACAAAAAGACAAGAAAGTGTTTTAACAATCACTGGACGCGATGCAACGATAGTTGGCTCTGGTCGTGCCTCTATCACGCTCACAAGGGGTACTCAATTGACAATTGAGGATGCATTACTATATCCTGATTCTACTCGTACCTTATTAAGTTATAGAGATATCTATCAGAATGGTTTCCATATCGAAACCTAAGATGAAAACAAAGAGGAATATCTCCTCTTAACCAAAAACAACGGATACGGTAAACAAGTGTTTGAAAAAATTCTATCTTTATTCTCTGGATTGTACTACACGTACATCAAGCCCGTACAACATATTGCATATAAGGTAATTTTTCAGAATGTTGACACATTCTAAACTTGGCATGATCGCCTTGGCCATCCTGGTATAGGGATGATGCGAAAAATTATCAGCAATTCAATTAGTCATGCTTTTAAGAGAAACAAATTCCTACAATCTTTGGATTTTGTGTGCACCTCATGTGCCACTGGGAAATTGATTTTAAGGCCCTCTTATCTTAAGATCAGAGCTGAGCCACTAAAATTCCTTGAACGCATTCAAGGTGATATATGTGGTCCTATACAACCACTAAGTGGACTGTTCAGTTACTTCATGGTTTTAATTGACGCATCTACACGATGGTCATACGTGTGTCTTTTATCCACACGAAACTATGCATTTGCCAAATTGATTACTCAAATTATTAAATTACAGGCACATCATCCTGAACATTGAATTCAATCAATTCGAATGGACAACGCTGCTGAATTCTCATCTCATGCCTTCAATGATTATTGTATGGCCCTCAGAATTCAAGTTCAGCACTCTGTTCCATATGTTCACGCGCAAAATGGTTTAGCTGAATCTCTTATTAAGAGAATAAAGCTCATAGCAAGACCATTGTTGCAAAATTGAAATTTACCAACATCTTGTTGGGGTTATGCAGTTTTACACGCTGCTGACTTAATACAATTGCGTCCAACTGCTTACCACAGCAACTCCCCCTACAACTAGTACGTGGAAATCTACCAAATATTTCCCATCTACGGAAGTTCGTACGTACCGATCTCACCACCGCAGCGTACTGCTATGGGCCCACACAGGAAACTCGGTATCTATGTGGGATATAAATCTTCGTCAATCATAAAATACCTTGAGCCCCTTACAGGGGACCTGTTTACAGCCTGGTACGCTGACTGTATCTTCGATGAAGAACATTTCCCGGCACTAGGGGGAGATTTCAAGTACCAAAAAGAATGCCCGAAAATTTATTGAAATGCTCAAGGCATTTCAGCATTGGATCCACGTACTCAAGAAACTGAACTTCAATTTTAGAAGATTATTCATTTGCAAAACATTGCAACTAACCTGCCAAATGCATTTACTGATTACAGAGGTGTCACAAAATCCTATAATCCTGCCAGAAACGTGCCAGAAAGAGTGGAGATACCATCGAGGACTACTCAACTCCCAATTCAAAATAAGAGGGGGAGAAGTACAGCACCCAAGGTGGATACAACTTCTTGCAAGCGACAAAGGAAACAGAAGAATAAATCTTCTGACACAGTAAATGCAGATCAACGTCAAGTTGATGAAAGCCTCAGAATCCATGAACCTAGATCAACAGTGCACTCTATTACTGATGCTGGGACATCGGAAAACCCTAACTCAAATGTTTTGGGAAATAACAATGAGTCAACAGGGGTCCATGAAATTTCTACAAATTATATTGATTCTGGAGAATCATATGATAGAAAGACTACAATTATCGACAACTATTTTTCTGCAATGATTGCAAGCAAACTTCAAAACGATCCAAATCCCAAGACCATGGCAGAGTGCAGAAAACTTTTGGACTAGAATCAATGGAAGTAAGCAATCCAAGCAGAAATTGCCTCGCTTATGAAAAGAGAGGTATTCACAAAAGTGATACCAACATCTCCCAAAACATTCCCTGTCGGATTTAAATGGGTTTTCGTCCGAAAACGGAACGAAAACAATGAGGTGGTGAGATATAAAGCAAGGCTTATAGCACAAGGGTTCACGCAGAGACCCGGCATTGATTTCAATGAAACATATTCTCCAGTGATGAGTGGAATAACTTTCCGATATCTAATATCTCTGGCAGTACAAAATCATCTATCTTTGCAGTTGATGGATGTAGTGACCGCATATCTTTATGGGTCACTTGATTCGAACATATACATGAAGGTTCCCGATGGAATCCAAATTTCGAATCCAAACGCAAATCGCAATATGTATTGTGTAAAGCTTAACAAGTCATTATATGGCTTAAGGCAGTCGGGAAGAATGTGGTACAACCGACTAAGTGAGTTCCTTTTTAAAAAAGAGTACTCCAACAATGATGATTGCCCATGTGTATTCATCAAGAAGTCCTCAACAAGATTCTGTATAATCTTAGTATATGTTGATGATCTAAATATCATTGACAACGCACAAGATATAGATGAGACACGCAATCATCTAATGATGGTGTTTGAGATGAAGGATTTGGGTAAAACCAAATTTTGCTTAGGTATTCAACTTGAGCACCTTCCAGCCACCTATGTCCAGAAAATATTGGAGAAATTCAATGTGGACAAGTCATATCCATCGAAAACCTCAATGGTTGTTCGATCTCTTGACAAGGAGAAAGATCCTTTTAGACCTCAAGATAAAGGTGAAAAGATACTGGGACCCGAGGTTCCGTATCTCAGTGCCATTGGAGCGCTAATGTACCTTGCAAATTGCACCCGGCCGAATATTGCATTTACGGTACATCTACTAACTAGACATAGCGCAGCTCCAACTAAACGCCATTGGGCGGGAGTGAAGAATATCCTTCGATATCTCCAAGGCACCCAAGATCTCGGTTTGTTTTTTAATAAAAACAAAAGCATGGATCTCATAGGATATACTGATGCTGGCTATCTACCAGATCCCCACAATGCCGGATCATAAACCGGCTTTGTATTCTTACATGGTGGAACAGCCATCTTATGGAAGTCTTCTAAACAGACTCTAGTGACTACATCCACTAATCCTTCTGAGATAATTGCCTTATACGAAGCATCACGTGAATGTGTATGGCTTCGCAGAGTGATTAACCACATCCAACAATCATGTGGTATTGATTTTATTGAATCACCTAATATTATCTATGAAGATAATGCTGCTTGCGTTGTTCAAATGCAGACAGGTTACATAAAAAGCAATATCACCAAGCATATTGCCCCAAAACTATTTTTTCCACATCAATTACAAAAAAATGGGGAAATTAGTATCTTGCAAACTAAATCCTGCGATAACCTCGCAGACTTGTTTACTAAGTTCTTACCAACTTTCACTTTTCAGAAATATATTAAAGGAATTGGTATGCGACGACTTCGTGATTTGCAAGAATCAGGGGGAGTAAATCTCCTAGACTAAACCTGTCCAAAGCAAATATTGTACTATTTTTTTCCTCTTTAATAGAGGTTTTTAATGAGACAATATAACAACATAAATAAATAAATATGTCATATCTCTGTTTTCCTCACAGGGGTTTTTGAGGAGATATCAATGATATATAATAACTTCTCATATTTTTCCTATATGGTTTTAGAGAAGTTATACTAAATTATGACCCTATGATTATAATCATTTAAAATTCTACATGAGTTTTTCCTTCTACAAAGGCTTTCTCAGGGAGATTTCACATATATGTCATATTATATTCTTCTTATTTTTCCTATTGGGTTTTAAAGGAGTTTTAATGGCATATCTATAGAATGGTTTCTCCTTAAATTTTTCCACAGGATTTTTTGAGAAATTTTTCCAAGTAATGACTCAAGGGTGATTACTAGATGACAATTGATCAAAGGAGAGTGTTACAACTCAACTTACATGTGATCTAATTGCCCATACAAAGTGACTATTTGGAAAGGGGTATATCCCTCCCGAACAGACACAACCATTGCTAACGGGTGCCACTGGTACCTCTTCTCTTAGTATATATATGTACTGTGAATAGTGTAATTGATAAGAAAAGAATAGAGATCATTTCACTAATTACTCTCAATAGAAGCATCGGAATTAACTAATCTCGGCTCTTAATTAACACTAGTCTACCTGCAAGTTGATTAATTAGGGTTGGCAGATTAGATCATGCATATCCTCTTTCCCGGTTCCAGTATATCATCTTGCTTCTTTCTCATTTTCCGGTGCCTTGGAGGAGCTAATTAATTAATAACTGAACTGACTTGGTGCAAATATACCAAAGCCACAACGTACGTGCACACGGCACGAAGAGCACATTACATGGCACTGCCACGTACGCTACAAATTAGTACTCTGGTACCTTTTGTTTGTTTGATTTACACCCACACACATATATATATATATATATATATCTCATGGAGTAACCATATAAAAGATATAACGGAAGGAGAGCTCTCTTTTTGCAATAATATAGACCCACTTGTGAGCGAGAGAGTGGCTTATAAGCCACACGCAAGATATATATTGTTGGAGACAGGTCACAGTCCCTTCGGACCACCTCCTCTTTGGAATGCTCAAGACAAAAGCTACTGACTGAAGCCCCTTCGGGCAATTTAAGACCAAAAATATACGGGCGAGGGGCCCGGTACGGACGAAGGACACAGCACGTTGGGTGAAGATAAAAGACAAAGGACGATGTGTGTGAGGCAAAGCTGCCGTGAAGTAGGCAGAGCCCTGGGCAGGAGACAGAAAGACCGAAGCTGCAAGCAAAAGGTCTAGGCGGCCGAAGATGTGTCCCAGCAAGCAGGGTCCCGGCGTGCCTCTGTCCTGGCTGAAGGCACGATAGCCAAGAGAGCTGAAAGGCCCACTAAGGACACGACCCACATAGCGGCCCGATGGCCTGCGTAGCGGCCCAACAGCCCACTTGGAGCCTGTGGACAGAAAAAGACGAAAATGCCCCTGTAGATGTCCCCATCAAGGGGCTATAATGTAATACCACCTGTAAATAAAACCATAGAGCCTGTAACTATACCCCTAGACCTATAAATAGACACCCCAGTCACTGTAATAACAAGGTTTTTGAGATTAATATAAAAGATTTACCACTCTAGTCATGTAACGCCCCACTTTTAACGAGACGTTAAACGATAATTTACTAAAATCTACATGTGAAAATTTCGATCTTGAGTGCTGTGTTGTAAGTCATGCCTGGATCTCGATTCAAATCATGTCCTTGATCATGACAATCCATCCTCACCAAAACCCTCCGTTCTAAAACAATCCCCGGATTTGACTCACCGTCATCGAGCTCCGTTCCTAAAACCCTGACGGCAACTCCCTCGGGTTCTCCCTCGAGAAATCTCCATTTCGATATCCGAACCGATGTGCCAAGCTCTCTGATTTGATTCCGGTTCCGAAGATCCGACGTCGGAACCCTAAAATTTTCCCTTTTGAATCTTCCCATAAAAACCCTTGTTTTCTCTCTCCCATGAAATCCACCTCTACTTGATGATCTACACAATATGTACATATATATATATATGAGCATCCATATATATATGTAAGTATATGAATACATGCATATATACGTACATGTATCAACTCTCCTACTCAACTCCACAAACTTATGTGTACATACATACATATATATATATATATATATATATATATATATATATATATATATATATATATATATATATATATATATATATATGTGTGTGTGTGTGTGTGTGTGTGTGTGTGTGTGTGTGTGTGTGTGTGTGTGTGTGTGTTACTGCCCAAATAAGTCTTGCCTCCATCCAAAACCCTAGGAAAACTCCTCAAACTCCCTTGAGATTTCCCTCAAGAAGATTCGAATTAAATATGGAAATTTGAATCCGATCCTTCCTCCTTGAAATTTCTCTCTTTGGATCCCCTGTAAAAATCCTCAGGAAAAGCCCCAATGATAAACCGCCTCCAACTACCAAAACTATCCGTCGGAATTCACCCCTTGACTCCCTGATTTTTGCTGAAATCCAAATATGAAGTTTGAATCCAAACCTCCAAACCAACTCTCAAATATCCTTCCAAACACTCCTTGGAAAAATGAGAAAAAGCACTGTTCACCCTGGGCCGCCATCTTTCCTTTTCGGCCCAGCTCACCTTAGCTCTACTGCGCGGCGCGCAACCCCAACCGATCTCTACCACGCGTCCGCCAGCGTTCCGCAGCCGCCCGCCTGCCGTTGGATCTCCTCTGTACGCCGCCCCGCGCGCGGACGCCACACCCCGCTCGATCGCTGCCATGTGTCTGCCGCAGGGAAATCTCGAGCCTACCCCGGGCCGACCTAGCGGTTTCCCTCGCCGCTCCTCGCCTATAAAGCCCTCTCTGAGGCCTCATCCCCCTCTCTCGTTTTCGGCCTTTCGGAACGCTGCCGACCGCATCTTCTTACCCGAGCTCGGCCGCCACCGCCGTCGATCAACCGCGCCAGCTTCTCCACATCCGCGCTTAGGCTCCGTGTCCTCCCCCGTGCGCCGCCTCTTACTTACACCGAGTACATCCAACCCATCCTGGTCATCCCCCATCGTCGCCAACCCGCCCGTGTTCTGGACTGCCACTACCAGCGCTGCATCTCCTCATCGGTGAGCTCCTTTCCGAACACATGCAATACCGAGCCATGGACGTCCTCTGTGACTCTTTCCCCCTCGGCTGTTGCCATGGCCATCGCCGCCGTCTCCTCGTCTTTCCCCTCGGCCGTCGCCATGGTCACGTCGCCGGACCCCGCTTCACCGGGCCTCGTCCGTTCTCTTTTTCCCCTCGTCGCCACCGGAGACCGCATCCAGTTGCACCGCCATGGTCGCCGTCGTCGTCTACCTCCTTTTCTCTCTCCCCGCTGCCACGGCATCCCGCCGTCGAGCGGGTTCTCGCGAATCCGAGCCGCTCAAAGAGTTCGTCGCGCTTCCCCTTTTCCGCGGGTGGCCGCCGCTCGCCGCCCGGCGCCGTGGTTTGCCGGACGCTCCATGTTGCCATCGGCCGTCAATCCTGGCCGTCCCGTCCCTCGCCTCTACCTCACCGAGTCGGTCCACAACGAGTACCACTGTCATGTGGCCCTCACCTGAGCGGAGCCACATTCCTCCCCCCGTGCGGCTGACACTTGGGCCCCAACTACAATGGCCGCAGCCCCAGCCTCCTCTCTGTACACACTGACATGTGGGCTAGGGTGCCAGCGGCCCCCACCTGCCAATGATACAGGGAATATTCCCTTGAATATTCTCCTCTGAAAATTAATTAAATCCTTTTTCTTGTTTCCAAAATTCATTTAATCCTTCCAAAATTCATATCTTTAGTTCCGTAACTCCGATTGGCTCCGTTCCAACTCCAGTAATTTTCTAAAATTGAGATCTATCTAATGGCACTATTATTATTACTAAATAGGATCTATATCTTAGACTTTGTGTAGATTTTTATGTGTTTGCGTACAGTAACGATCGCCAGAAAACTCGTTTCGGAGCGGTTTTCCCGACGATTTCTCGACGACCAGTGAAGACCTAGAGCAAGGCAAGTCACCTTTGATCAATCAAGCCTATAATTGCACTTTAATTATTTTATTTGCAAAATCTTGCATCAATATGTGTGCACTAAGTCGTTCGGCCCTGTCTGCGGGTCAGACCGGTGGACCAACCCAACCTTGCTGCATTAAATCCTTCCTTGATGATTAAAATACCCTGTTCCCTTGTAACCACCGCTGTTGTACCTCGGTATTCGTGCACTATTGTACGAGTGCTGATGGTCGCCCCTTTAACTTAAAAATTTGGAACCTTCTCGGGTAAAATGTGGTTTTACGAAACATTTGAAAAACCCGACACCTGGGTCGGTGCCTTGTGAAAGCAAAATGAATTTTAAAATGGAGATTCGTGACACAAGGCCGATCTGGTGTGGGTGATGTCTATGTGGTCGCTTTAAGGACCGATTCCTTCGGAATTTCATCCGAGCATATGACCGTACAACCACATGGGTGAATTGGAAAGCCCCTGGCCGAGTAACTAGACTCTTAGGGATGCCTTGCGTGCCATTGGACTGTGGATCGTGCGAGAGGGCGTCGGGGTTGCCTCCTGGGTTCTTGGTACAGCATGGTCGTGGACCTCCCCTGTGATTGGTCTCGAGGACCCCTCCAGTTGGCACGGGGTAACTTGAGAGGGCTAGGGAAACACTTTATCGCGAAAACCTCTAGGCCACGATCGTGCCTGCTCAGTGTGAGCTGGTGGCTAGAGTGAGTCATGTCATGTGGGTAAAGTGTACCCCCTTTGCAGAGGCCTAAACTGTTTGAACAGCCGTGCCCACGGTCATGGGCGGATGTGAGGTGATTTCTTAGTGTAGTTTTATTTTACCCTGTTTGTAAATGCGTGTGTGGTTTTGGAAACTATGAGAAGAAAGTGCTAAGGACGCTGGAGGTCCGATGAAATGGCTTTGCTGTCGTGGACAGCAGGGCTCGGGAAGTCTGGGAAAATGCTTTGGCTCGAGAAGCCATTTGATGTGATTCTTGATTGCGAAAACTGGAGAAACAAAGATTGATGCATCTTTCACTCCGATCGGATGAGACTCACCTCGTCCTGATTGTTGAGAAGCACACACTAGCAGATTTAAAAGGTTTCAACAAAACGGATTTACAAAATATCCAGTCTCTCTTTGAGGCCTGCAACAACCATCTAAGTTCCCCTAACTTGCTGAGTACGTAAGTACTCACCTTTGCTCTCTATATATAGTTCTTCGCCGGGAGCTGAAGCTGGAGCTACTGAGAAGTGAAGATTAGGGTTTCGTCCTAGTTCCAAGCCATTGCCTGTGCGTTGGGACTTAGTCCGCTGTTCCGCTGCTGCCGCTGTCTCTGTGTTGTTCGTTGCTATCTCTGGCTTGCTCCGAAGCTACAACGTAAGTTAAGGTATATGTCTATTTATCTATTTATTTATTTAAGGTATTGCAATGATACATTTCTAATTTCCGTGGATATCAGCATTGTGTCTTGGGACTGATATCGGTATCGTGGATCCACGGGGAAGCAGTTCGCGCTGCAATCCTGCGGCACGCCCTATTTGGCACTGTTATACGGCGGTGCCAGATCGGGGTGTGATAGTGCACACTCAGAATTTACTGTTGTTCTTCAACAAAACATACACACACACACACATATATATATATAGATACAGGCACCCATTTGGGGCCTTATGGTGCCCGGCCCTTAAGGTTTGAAATATATGAATTTTGTTCACATTTTTTAGATTTTTCAACTTCTAGGTATATACCTAGGTGTAACAGTTTGATTGATGTCCATACCTTGCAACAAAACATCTCAAATTCAAAATTATTTTACCATCCCATATCATATACCTATTTAATTATATATTTAGATGACACATACCTAGAATCAAAATTTAAGCAAAAATGACATGCATTAGTTTAAATTCAATTCAAACTTATTTGAACTAGCTAGTAAACAAGTTAATATTTATACCTAAAAAGTTTTTAAAATTTTCATACTCATTTAAATTAGTTATATACCCGATTTAAATCTTGAGGCCTAGACACCATGATCCACCAAGTAAAGCTCATGGAGTAACCACATAAAAGATATAACGGAAGCAGAGCTCTCTTTTTGCAACAATTTAGACCCGCTTGTGAGCGAGGGAGTGGCTTATAAGCCACACTTAAGAAATATCATTAGCGCGTAATTAATTAAGTATTAACTATTAAAAACTTAAAAAATAGATATATTTCATTTTTAAAGATATTTTCATATAAAAAATCTTTTAAAAAACATCTTGTTTAATATTTTGAAAAACGTACGTATGGAAAACGAGCTAATAAACATAAACTAGAATAACGAGCAAATAGGGCCTTAACACATTACTATATCCATATTGATGAGGACATCAGCACCCCTGCTCCTATCAAGTGGTATCAGAGCTTTCGTTGCTCGGTGAGTATTCATCTACCCATAACCAGAAAAAGTCCTACAAAAAAAAAAGTTGCATCATTACCAAGACATCTTTGAGCCACTGCATTGTTCTTTTTGGATTTTGCTTTATTGAGTTTTCAGTTGCATCGTCATGTTGAGTTGCTGGTTTTAGTGTCTAGTCATTTAGAGTTTCAAGTTCTTGTCACGTCTAGTACCACTTCCTTCGCCGCCGGTTTCCACGCCACCACCGCCGCTGCCATAAATATTGCTGCAATTCACATCGTCACCGCCGCCACCACCACCACCTTTGCCATCTATATCACCTTAGCATCCATATCTCGGACGATTCCTGGTCGTTTTCCTTAGTTAAATACAAGCTTTGAAAGAGTTCTACTCAGATTGGCAAGTTTGAACCGAGTACGATTCGGAGTCAGTTGAGCTTTGTTAGTAAAATCATCGGATTTGTTCCATACGGAATCGGATTTGGGTGTTTAAATACTTGTTGGAAAGCTGACGAGCAGATCTACATCTTTGCTTTTGGGCACACTCCCATATCTGGTCGTCTTCCTTGTGATTGGAGACCTACAAAGTTCAGCTGTGTTCCTAGCTCTGATACCACTTGATAGGAGCAGGTGTAGCCCGATCTTTCGGTGAGTTGAAGGTAACTACGATTTGGGAGAAACATTGATGACCCAACTACAACCGTACGAGACGTTGTGTTGTTGCACCTTAGCGATCGATACACCTCTCCGAGGGTTGTTGATCTTACCAGCGCAGATCAACCTTATTCTTACAAGCAAATCGAAGAAACGAGCAAGAACAAGATAAAAGCAATCTGTTATTGCAAATAAGAATTGAATACAAACGATAAGGTGGTGCCGTAATAGGAAAACGGTGATCTAACCGATCACGGTTTTACCCAGAAAAAGTAACAATTGCTAAACTTTAATCTAAACAAAACCCACCTCTAAACAATGACAGCTACTGAATATATATGAGTTGGGACGTCCTAGGGTTAACCCTAGGGCGCACACCCCTTGGGCTTAGCCCACGACACAATTATAAGGCCCAAGGCTCAAAACAGACTCGAATTAGAAGAGGTACGTGTCTTGTTTCGATGATTCCGGATAGCTCAGGAAGAATTTTGACGTGGGACCAAAACCATCTAAAAGTAAACTCCATAAGCTTTCCAACAAGTACTCATAGGCCCCGAGAGTCCTTCTGGATCAGCGGCTAGGTCCATTTGAAGTTGATGATGTCAGGAAGCCTGAATCCGAATCCAAAACGTGCAGAACTTCATCTCTTGCCTTCTATGGACCAAAAGTGACGTGGTGATGTAGGAGTAGACTTGGGTAAGGTCCTGGTTTGGTTCCCAATCAACTTCTTTGATCATCCATGTGTTCCTTGCGCTCGGTCTCTTTCCCTTCACCTAAGCAAGTATCTCTGCAAACAAGAACACACAAAACTCATGGTGCAGTAATGGCTGTTCAAATATATAACGCGTAAATCTTACGTAGAAAACATGTACCTTTAGTTAATGAATACATAAGGTAGCTTTGGTCATATCTGAGCTAGTGATGTCCTCATCATCCTCCCCTTCTTGATTGGAAACCGTCCGCGGTTTCGCCTTGTCATTAAGCCTGATGAACATATCTTTATCTTTCACAATATAGAATGACTTGTCTCGACGAAGAGGTCGAAGTTGAGCATATTTATTTCCAATCGCCTTGCATACTCCTACCATGGTTAGCAGAAAATAAGAACATACACAAAAATATGCACGCTTCTATAAACTACTATGTAGTGGAGGCACAAAAGTCACACACACTCAAGCTTTACACCAAGCTTTTACAAGTTCTTACCAATGCAAGCCGAATGGTGACCACATCAACTTAACCAAAACCCAATGGAGATTGGATGTATCGATGCCTTGACAAACACTTTCTTCTACGATTGCAATCAAATCTGTGGAACTCTAGGTAGACTTAAATATATAGCAAAGGATAGCAAATGCTCAAATCAGAAAATACAAAACTGAATAATCGTTCAAAGTTAGTACTGTACTGGTCCTAGGCTAGAACGTACTAGAGACGCAAGCCTACGCACCAATGATACCACAAACGACTCCGAACAGAATTAAAAGGGATTCGCTGAAAAGAACAAAGGTGAGGCTCAGGCTGTTTTTTTTCACTTCTTTCTTTCTTTTTTTTCTTTTTTTTGGTGCAGCTTTTTTTTCTTCTTTTTTTAAGCACATTTATGCCTTTTTTGGAAAAAAAATAAATTTCCAAAAACCAAACTAATAAAAAAACTAATAAAGAAAATCTGGTCAAAAATAAAGAAAACAGGGCTAGGAACATAGCTAAACTTTATAGATCTCTAATTACAAGGAAGACGATCAGATATAGGAGTAACTATCACTACCAGCTGTTCCTGCCAAACTGCGGTTTCTGAACGGCCGTGATACAGAGCAATATGATACTACAAAAATTATAGCCTATGCATCATGTTCAATGCGCAACAACCCAATTATAAATCTGTCTCCTCGCTGAATATACTCCCTTCCGTCTCACTGCACACGTATTTTAAGATTTAATTCTTACCATATTTGACCAACAATAAGTCTAACATAAATTTTATTTGATAAAAACAATATTATTGGACTGACATTAATTTGAATTTACTTTTCTAAGGTTGTAATTTTAATGCTACAAACATTATAGTATATAAGAAATTAAAAGTTAAAGATTAGTTTAGAGATCGTGTTAAATTTGACTATGCTTTACACAGTAGGACATAGGGAGTATAACGCATAGGACGCCAAAAAATGAATCAGATCACAGTACATATAGTGCAGAAAAACCTTGGCTTGTTTAATCTTAGGTGTTCCACGTCGGCACGTGAGGAGTGAGCAGGAATGGCATTCATGTGCGTGGAAATTTTGTAGAGTTAGCTAATTAACTTCAACTTGTACGTACGGCCACGTACTTAACTTAATTGCTGCCACTGTTTTAGTAATGACTGTCCGCAACCCCAAGGATCCGGCGCTAAGTTTGCAATTGTACACTGCCAACACACTAATTTACTACCAGCTGCATTAAGTTGGAAGTATGTGTTTAATGATCAAACAGACCAATGTTCTGGTATGTATGGTGCCAGTCATTTCTGTCACCATATTTGATACTCCTTGGGTTTTTAATAAATAACACCATTAATTTTTTATAATATTTAACTATTTGTTTTATATATAAAATTTAAGTAAGTATGATTTACTTTATTATGACATGGTTTATTATTAAAGAAACTTAAGCAGGACTCATATTATCAAGTTTTTAAATAAGATGAATGATCAAACATTACTATAAAAGTCAATAGTATTATTTATTAAAAATCAGAGATAGTATTTTAAAGTGTGATGTCAACTTAGGCAACCTAGCTTGACATGGGAACCTAACTTTAATCAGGGTCAAGTTTATTTGGTATATTGCCAAATAAAACTTACCAAAGTAAATAGCGTGGAAGTAATGCTTGGTTTAAGACCTTATTAAATTTTGGTGTTGTTCTTGGCCTATGTTCTTTTCCGCTTTTTTTTTTTCAGATGTCTTAAATGGATTATTTATTTCACGTCTCTAAAAATATAATTTCTCAAAAAACTTTCTTTTACTTTATTGATTAGACTACATATTCTAAACTATTTATGAAATTTATTTTTTAAAATATTATCATGTTAATAAAAAATAATCCACATCAAAAATCTAAAGAAAAAAATATCTCAAACACAACATTAGCCTACTTTAACCACACAGTAAGAATAAACACACATGGGTATATGTGCATGTAGTGATGTCTATATATAGTCAATTTTTTATATTGTTTTAAGGGCAAGAATCCGAAGGTACCAAAATCAGGTAGAGTTGTAATATTTTAAGGATATAAATTTGGTAAGGCAACTAATAAATATACCCTAAAATACAATACATAGTAGTAATTTGGAAGCCACGCGCATGAACTCTGGTCTCACGTGGTAGGTAGTGCCGATGTCAAGGCAAAGGAGATCAGGGCGACGGTGGAGCCATGTGCTGGGATATCTATCGAAGACCGAGTGTGGAGGTCGCAGAGGAGTGGCGCACTGACCATGGAGCGTTGAAAGAGGAGATTGGGGATGTGTGCAAAGTCGAGGTGGAGTGGAGGTCGCCAAGGAGGAGGGTGGCAACCGAGGAGAGAAGATGGAGGAGATAGAGTGGATCTGCGGAGGCAGCTTAGGCATGTGTGCGTCCATATGCAACACACGGACGGTCCATATGCAAACGAAGATGCCGATCGGACGACCTTCGTTAGCCGTGACATGGCCTCGCAGGAGAGTGAATAGTAAACAGTGCTAACGGGAGAGACATTATATTTTGTAGTATGCTATATTACCTTATACAACATGTTAGGGTGTATTTGTCTGTGCTTCTTTCAACCGGTTTATAAGCCACACGTAAACCAAGAAATATTTTTAACACGTAATTAATTAAGTATTAATTATTAAAAACTTAAAAAATAGATCTATTTAATTTTTTTAATATACTTTCATATAGAAAGTTTTTATAGAAAACATACTGTTTTGTATTTTAGAAAACGTGCGAACGTAAAATGAGACATATAAGTTAGAAGATATAATCACATCAAAATGCTATCTTAATACTATATAATAGGAGATGTCGACATCACCAATAAGGACGTGTTCTATGTAGATGATTAGATAGATTATGGACAGAGAAAAATTATACATATATGTGAATTAAATTAAATATTATAAATCTAACAAATATCTTTAAAAAGTTAACCAAGCAATAATAATTTAAATTTTTTTAAAAAAATCATACTTTAAAGCACGTAGAACATACCATTACTGTGCCCTAAGTATGGCTCATTTGTTGACAGCGTACGTTATTAATTAAGCAAGGCTTGATCACGTGAACGTCCTGTGGCCTTGCTCCAAACCTAACTATATGTCTTGAATTCAAGTGCATGCACAATGCCATTACTCGAGACCAGGTGCCCTTTACACCCACACAACTAAATGACTAATCATCATCCTAGATCTGCCTAAAAAGCAGGCCGGTTAGGCGCAAAAACGTATATATTAATTTAAGAAGTTGCAGATGTAAAGAGAAGAAAGCCCTCGCACATGCATGACATTAACCATAAGTTCAGTTAGGTTTTGCAGGCCACGTACACTGCAGGTTCAGGTCAGAAACCTACTTAATCAGAAGTTCAGTTCAGATCAGCCTAAAACACCAGCATTGCTACGTATATCTGTGATGACACTCAAGTCAAAAATAAAAAGGAAAAGAGTAATGATGCTGTGCTATGAATAACATTGATAGCTCCGTGAAGATAACATGAAAAAAGCCAGGGGATCCAAAAGTAACGTAGTGACAACGTCAAGCAATACTAAGAAAGCATTACATGTAACCCTCATCAGATCTGCCCCTACTGTTGCCTACTTACCTTTCCTCCTGCTGTCAAAATAACACACTTGTTGATTGTTGACTAAGGTGATGTTTGGATTGGTTACGTAAAACGAAGAATATTATTAGTGTATGATTAATTAAGTATTAACTATTAAAAACTTGAAAAATAGATCTATTTGATTTTTTAGATACTTTTATATAAATTTTTTTAAAAAAACACACCGTTTAACAGTTCGAAAAACGTGCTCACGGAAAACTTATAAGCCAGAACAAACAGCGTGTAATTGGGCATTTGACACGGCTTATGCTTCTAACTTCCTCCCTTGTTTTTTATTAGCACGCTTTTCAAAAGGTGTGTTTTTAAAAAAACTTTCTATATAAAAGTTTCTCTAAAAAATCAAATAGATTTATTTTTTAAGTTTAAAATAATTAATACTTAATTAATCATACGCTGATAACATTTCTCCTCTTGCATGTGCGACTTATAAGGCCATAAAAAAAAACACAACCGAAGAATACATCACAAAAGGAGATGTTTTCTTTTGAACAAAAGAAGGCAAACAAATTATTGTTTCTGGCGAGTAAAGATCACCATGGCAAATACATGTGTTTCATTCCTGTTATTAGGAGTAACAGTTTCATGGCTGAGAATCATATTTTCTTCCCAGAAAATTCATGTCAGGCTGAAATCGGCACCAACTGAACTACAGCAACAGAAGAAGAAATGAGGAATAATTAGCCTTTAATCCCAGTAAATGAAAGCAGATCAGAGCACAGTCGCGCAAGAACCGGCTTTTTTCAGCTACCAAAAACTGTATTTTCGCTGCCAATTTTAGTGCCCAACAGTGGTCTGGAAAGTCTTTCGGACACTTAATCTGGTCCATCCAGAAGAAAACGACGATCAGCAACATCTTCTCAAGTCTGAACTCCGAAGAAACAGGCAATTAAAGGCATAATGATCTGCCGCCTGGAATTGCAAAACCAATGGAAGGGATGGTCAGTCAATTATGGGTCTGAACAAACACTGCTGCTGGTGCTGGATCCTTCCCCCTCGTAACACTGCGATTCAAAGATGCCCCTCCTCCTCCCACATGAGGGTAGTACTCCATAATGTACTGCATTATTGCTGTGCTACTGCAACTGCACCGGCAAATGCAGGTGTCACCTGACGATTCCACAAGTTTTTGCAGCCGTTGGGAACTCTAATAAAGAGCCATGGCCATCGCTTTCGGAGCAAGGACTCTGCATTCTGCAAAAGAAATAGACCGCCACAGGGCTAAGCGTCAGCGATCTGGCTCCGTCCATCTGTGGCACAACTAGAGGGCAGCATGTTTCCCAGTGACCCGGTGGGATGTGAAATGCCACATCATCCAATGGTTTCAGTCCCTTTCCAGGTCAGGTGTCGCCATCGTTGATGCATCACATCATCAATGCAGAAATAAACTAGGTCCTGCATCCATCTCCATTTTCACTTCTTTTTCCAGATTCTACTGTATATCCCAAGCTTGTTAAGACCCATTCTCTGCAGTGATCTCCAAAGGATGTTAACACAAAAATGGATGGAGAACGTCTTGTAACTATCTGTGTAAGAAAGTAATCTTTATTCTGAAGTTTCTCAAGGTATCAAATTCTAGCAGGCTATAAAGCATATGGCTAAGCAGAAGTTAACCCAGCGGAGTCATCAAGGACGGTACGAAATACATGATTCTGCTAAGGGGAGAGGGGAAGGAAGCTAGTGCACTGGAGTGCATGCCTACCTTGAAAAAGAAAAATCGTCACCGTACTAAATGTCCACATCGAACTTGCCACGCTGCTTTCAATCAGCATCAACACCCCCAGCATGCACCATCTGTTCACGAGTTGTGACACCTAGCTCACCAGGAATCAAGTCAGTCATCACTAAACAACATTAACATAAGCAAGCTATCATTTAATGGTAATCAACCAACATTGCACCAAAACCAATAATAGCAAGAGAAACAAATTTCTTTTGCAGTAATCAAAATTTGCAAAAACTTATGGTTGAAGAACATCAGCTAAGCAAGTAGTCAAAATTTACAATAGTTTACGTACTACTTTACTTCCTGTCTTAATCATAAAGTTCAACATGTATCAAGATTAGCCTGCCAAATAAACTGTAACAACAGTTATTTCGGTTAGCAAATCAAGGAACAGGCTCCCTGTAATTATGCAAATAACAAGGGACAACCATGGACATAACCCCATCATTCTTGGGAGCATCATAACAAGTACAAAGATACAAGCATAAGCAACAGTTCGATTATATTGCTCGTCATTATCCTTACCATTGTGCTTTTGACACAAAGATCTCTCCCAACACCATGTTCCCGCTTCCCAACACCTGTATCACCTTTACCCACTTTATTCTTCATGTACTCATTTATGTTCCTCCAATATCAGTGGGCATATGCACCTACAAGCAACGAGGAATAACAGAATTCTATACTTCCGAAAAATATGATATATAGTCTGTTGTCTCAAAGGGAAAGTGGATCATGGTATATTTACAGCTAACAGTAGAGCATGGTACAGAACAATCTGCAAGAGTGCCCCATAAGCTACATTTCAGTTAATTTGATGGATTATTGCGGAAGACATTTATGATTTATCTGGCGCCAACTTCAACATAAACCTGAAGAATTGGATACTTCAGGGGCTTGGTAACCATCAGATTGCAGAAGTGAAGCAATGACGACAGGTACTGCTGACTTGTTGGAGTGCAATGAAGCGGACTAATATAAAATTTTCTCCATTAATAGATTTTGCAAAATTCACTAGTTCCAATAAACTACTATGCCTCACAAGTTTTAACGTCAAACTTTAGCTTTCTTGTGTATTGTACATCCATCGCCCCTTGCACAGCATTCACATTCAACATGATATCAGGAACTCAATGAAGATCAGTTACGGCACACTTGTACTTGATCTGTGAATTGTACAATGCTCAATCCTTTCTATTTTGTGAGGATAGTGTTGTATTGAGGCTAACGTTAAGGACTATGGATATGCTGGTCAAGGATAGTACACTGTGAATGATGATTCTCGTGCCAAATAGTAGTTAAACTACCACTTTGGTAACAACAAGATGGGTGTTTCTTTTTGTGCAACAACTCTGCCTATGGGCCATAGATTTGTAATGCTATCATATAGGTCAAACGTACCTCCTTTAAGCTTTTAGATTCAATTAGGTAGGTTTAAGACAGAATCTCAAGGATCACAATGGCAGCACAAAAGTGCACTGAAGGGCCTGTATATATCTCTGTGTCGGGATACATCACTAGAACAGCTTCAATTCCCTATCAAAAAAAAAGAACAGCTTCAATTCAACATGGTAAGTGCTGCAGAACCTAACTTGGGCTTTGCATAAAGAGTTGTATTAGCAGTTTAGCGCACGGTGCTGTTTTCTTTAAATAAATTTTGGTTCAGAAGGACTGAACTATTTCTGAAATATTAATTGTATTATCCTTTCATTACATTATTTCTAATCCAGAGCACTGAGCTATGAAAGCTTACAGTTGAAGCTGCTTGAGATTCTTCAACAACAACAAAAGAAAGTTCAAAGAAATCACTGGGTCTTTGAATTTGAAGAATTTCTTCGTCTATTTTACATCAGGGTTAAATTTCTTATATTTGAAATTTTTAACCTACCATTACTGAGATTAGTAACTGGCCTCAAGGAATTTTATTGTGCTGCAAAGCCAACTAGATTAAGCAGCATATCGAACTGTGTAGTGGCCCATATCACTAAAATCACCCATGTTAGTCCTACTCGATTTATCAACCCTATTTTTGGCAAACCGTGATCCAGCACTAATTTTCTTTGTAAATCAGGAGGCAAGTTGCCAAGGTGGAAATATCGTATACCACGCCCTTAATGCTTGCATACAGATCAGAAACCTCTGTGGGAACCACCAAGTTAGCAATTTTCTCTTTGGTAAATTATACTACATGAACACTGAAAAGCGCTAGTTGCATTGATATTATTAATCCTTGTTACTTTTAAGCAATCTGCAGCCTAAAATAGCAAGCTAACATAACCTGAACATCCATCATAATCCTGCAGAGAAAAAAATGAAACCTTGTTTTAACATTTAACTTTAATTTCTCTTAATTTGAGTTCTGAATGCTTACGAGGAAAATCGTCCTAATGATCATGGTGAGACATACAGCACTCGCTATGCCAGTGAAATGGAGAACAAAACTACCACAGGAAGGAAGCAATCAAGCAAACAGAATTTCATCCCCAGAGTCTAATCGTGACAGGATCACTGCAACCAGAAGAATGAAGCGCATGCTAGGCACGATCGCATATACCAAACCACAGAAATCGCCAACTGAACTTGCCGTCGCCAGATGCTAAAAAACTAATCTGCAAGCGCCGCCCGCGAAGTACTAATCTGCAGCAGTTGGGTGCAGTGCGATGCCTGCACTGCAGCCATCGGCTCTACATTCCATGAGGAACAAAGCATCCCGCAAGGGATGGAGCGCGCGCGAGGGAGAGAGAAAGAGAAGCAGCGCGCACCTTGCGATCCGCGCCGTGTGGCGGCTGGGCTCCGAGGAGGAGGAGGGCGAGAGCGAAAACCCTAATTCGATCCTCCATGGTTGCCGTGCCGGGCTGAAGGAGAAGACTACTGGATTGCCTCGCACGTGGGCCCACAAGGATAGCGTCGGCCTAATTGAGGCCCATAGCATCTTAGCCGGGGGCTAATTGAGGCCCTAACATGTTACGTTGGCTCGAGTTTTTAGTTATTGACAAAGAAACGCGCAGATACTTATGTTGGGTAAATCTAAGCGGAAATATTTTTTAACTGAGCATTATGTGGTCAAAATTTCAAAGTTTAAGTAAATCTTGTTTTAAACACCAAATATTTATGACCGTAGCGGATAGTGTGAGTTTCTTATATCAAGAACATGATCACCTTAATTTTTAATATAATGCGGAATTAATTAGGTGGTTAGACTAACCGGAAGATAACGATGAAGCCGTCGGTTCCACATCAAAGGTGTCATTTTCCTTCGTGTGTGTCGATATAGATCAGGCAGTCATACACTGTGAGATCGCCGAGCTCAAGGCCAAAGCGTTGCCGCCTCCATGATCGATCTAGTGGGTCGTCGCCTTCCCCTTTAAGGGGGTATATTGCCCAGCTGCGGACCACCGAAGAAGGAGGTCATGGGCAGCGAAACGTCCTTCGATTACCCTTGAGCGCCCTTTCTTGTTGGTGTTAGGGTTTTGGGAGTAGAATCTTGTCAGTTGATCGTCACCAACCACACGGGCTAAGTTCCATTTTTATATCACTGAGGGCGTCGGGGACGCACACATTAAGGAGGAAATTTGCACTTCCGATCGTCACGCCTAATTAGTGGGACAAGCCCTTAGACGTGGTGTTCGTTATTAGGAAAGCATGGGGTCGGGGTAGACCAAGTCGGTCCACCAAACACGACCTTTCGGCCTAACAGCCGAGATCAACCAACGGGTAGTAATTCACCACTAAATCTTTTTTTAATGACCACTAAATCTCACTATTATAAAATTGATTTTCGTTGATACCCACCCAATATCTTCACAAGTGGGTCATAAGGAGCCGCGCCTGTGTAGTAGGTCAGGTGGGCCCACAACAAAGCGCCACCTACAAAAGCCTCTCTTCAGGCAGGCAGGTCGACCTAAGTGGCTTGCTTACGAAGAGTGCAATCTTTGCAGCCGAGCCTCTTTAAGGGGGCCACAATATATAAAGAGATTTACATAGGCAGCCCCTTAAGAGGCTCGCCTGTACAAAGGCACCTATAAGTGCCATCATCTTCCACGAGAAAGAGCTGCTCTTCAGACAGGCAGGCCAAGAGCAGCTCTCTCTGTCTCACCTCTCTGGCGGGTCCCCGGGCTAAAACCTTCCAAAATCGAGGGGGGGCAAGGTTTTGCCCTTGGATTTCTTGGCTGATATTTAGGCTTTCTAAGATAAGAGCTTGCCACTTCTAGTATTATTTCTAAGAATCAATTTAGTTTTTTTGTTTATTTTAGCTAAATTTACCGTAATTACATGTGTCATCGGATGCTTGTGTATCGATAATTAATCATGTAATTCTACTCGTAAGACCTAAACTTGATGGAAATTGTAAAAAAAACATGGAAACAATTTTATTCTGGTTCAGGCTCTCAAGGTGAGTAATACTCCTTCTACCTCGCAGCTGTGTGTGTATTGTCTTTGAGGTTTCTACTGATGACGATTGTGTGTTTTCTTTGGTAAGAGCGGTTCTGCCCCAGGGGGCTCCTTGCCTCTCCTTATACACTAAGGAGGCAATGTTACAAAGTAGGATTCCCAGCCGGACCCGACCAAGGAATCCCCTTCTAAGAATACAACGTATCTAACTATGAATATATCCTTTCCTTATCTGTATATAGGTAATATGCACCAAGTCCTAGTTGTATCCCTAATTACAGGATTAGGTCCATCCTCTATCCAAGTGGGCCACAAAGCTGCTCGCATGAATACTCGGGGCCCATGGCCTCAACAGTAGTCCCTGGAGGCTCATAGTTGAGTCACAGCTGTCGGCCGGTCTCATTCCTCTTTGAAGTGAGTAGATCACACGAGTGCCTTGCTCCCGAGTACCTATGATTCCGAGTACCTCTTTTTCCAAGTTTGCTTCATATGCAGCTGGCAACGAGACTATAGAAAGGCTTATGAATATAGAAAAAATATTGCGAGTTCACTGAATAGTCATACGCACCTATTAGGGTGACTTAGACCACTTAATATTTGATGTAAGTGATAAACACTAATAAACATAGAAGTCAAAGATCTTTAACCTTAAGTCTTCTTCCCTAAATAAAAGATATATTTCGCAAGAAGAAAATGAATTCTACGCACATTCGAGTTGGAAATATAATCATATTGCTACAAGGAAATACTGAGCATAAGCATGAAGCTGAACAGTACCACTATGTTTTACCCAATATTGTGGCGAGGTTGTACTTAAGAGATACCTATATGTCACAACACCTGATTTAGCTCAACAGAACTTTACCTACAGATAAAATACCTAAGAAAAAGGAAGTAATTAAATAGCTAATAGAAAGAAAATTAATTAAAGTTGCCTACCAACTGTAAAATGCCAAAGATAACAAGATATCTCATAGGCTGGAATAATGTTTCTTGTATTCTCTGGCCAAAATACATTTATACTGTTTTACATGGAAATTTTCAGAGCCAAGAACTATTTTTAATAGTTAAATCAAAAACGGCTTATCGGAATTTAAATCCGTCCTGAAATCTCTTTTCCTTTTTCACTTTCTCTTTATTCAATACAAGTTGGCCGCAGCGGCCCGACTCAGCATGATACACACCCTCCCATACCCCTGCACAAAAAACTGCCCACAGGCCGGGCTCCCGTGCACCAGCAGCCCGTTCTCCTTCTCCCGTTAAGCCCTTTCACCCTCTCGCTGGCACTCTCACGCCCGACGCACCCAGAAGCGCACTCGCTCGCACACAGCGCCCACGGCGCCTCCTGCAAAAGAACTAACAGAGCCAACCACAATAGAAAACACCATAGCGCAAAGTGAGTAACACAATAACAGTCCTCCTCCTGTACTTACCACAGATTTAGTGCGTAAGGGTAAAAGGAAACAACCTGAGCCGTAGCCGAGTCCAAAAGCAAGCACTAACGCCGCTCCTCCCGCACTCGCACATCGAGTATCAAAACGGGGTGACCGAGCCACCATCCTCCCTGCAAATTCAATCTGGCGTCCACGCCCCCTACAAAACTAACCACAAATATATGCCGCGCACGATCTCACGCGCGGCCACTCCTCTCTCCCGAGTGCCTACGATTGGTAGCTAATCAG